>JAJPGS010001619.1:2077500-2485000 GCA_028654335.1 Alnus rubra | reverse complement strand
CTTCTAGATCGTCCAACATCAATTTGAGGGGGGATGTTAGCAGAATTGATGCCTCATTATGTGCAGAATTGACACATATATTCTACCTTATTTAGTCTAGCTATTTATGGAAGAATATATTTATATAGGCAGGTAATTGATAAGCTTTATATCCTACCATTTGTAGTTTAGGGTTTCTTGCTTACTACTCATTGTCTCTTTATAAATAGAGACCTATGTAATATTGTAAGGGACAAGTTATCGAATACAATGTAGTCCAGTACTTGTTTCTGCTCTTTCTCTCTTTCAGATATACTTCTCCAATATTCTTCTGACAAACTATTACCACTTTCTCTTGATCATTCCAACTAAAACCACTTGAACTACTTGAACCACACACGCATCTGATCAACACTTGCTCGGTACTGTCTTCTCAGAGTTTTGAATTTAGATTCTAAATGGGGCAAATGTAACGACTATTAGCGATGATGTTGTTGTGTTATTGTCACTTAAGTCCCGTTTGGTTCGCGGAATAGGCCACTGAAATGGAATGGCTATTCCAAAGGAATAAGTATTTTTTAGTTTGGTAGAGGTCTCTTCCATGAAATAACTATTTTCATTGGAATAGCTATTCCCTTACGAAGATGAATACTTATTCCTCTAAAAAGTGAAATGAATAGCTATTGGGTAACGACTACATTTTCCAAAAAAAAAAAAAAACTCATTTTGTATTTTCTTTCAAATCTTCTTTTGTTTAAAAAAAAAATTAAAAATAAATAAAAATAAACGCCAAAGTGTGGGTGGTCAGCCAACCACTGTGGAGGGCCAGGGGCGGTCGCACCACCCCCGAAGCACCCCAGTTCTCGTCAGGGGTGGCTGGCCACCCCCAGAGTACATCAAGGGTGGCTGACCACCCCCGATGGGCTTCGAGGATGGTCGCGGCCACCCCTGAAGGCCACTCGGAGGTGGTTGCGACCACCTCCGGTTCAACGGTGGGTGGTCGACCACCTGTTTATTTCAATTTTTTTTTTGGTTTGATTTTTTTAATATATATATAGGGTTTTTTTAGTAATTTTTTTTGAATTCCGATTAAAATGTGTGAGTTATTACCAAATAAAAGAATATAAATAGCTATTTCATTCCACCATCTTCTATTTTTAGGAATAACTATTTTTTTTTTAATAAAATAGCCATTTCGCGGACCGAACAAGGCCTTAATTATACTATTAGCGTTGACATTTTAATCATCAACGACGACTAAAAGTCATCATAGTATTGGGAATTGCATTAAGATACTTCTCATATATATATATATATATATATATATATATATATATATAAAGGCATTATGCAGTAATGATTTAACTTTTTCAAATTAGCAATTTTTTAATGTTAAGCACAAATATACCAAGTTATAGGAGTTAATATTACAATGATAAGTGTTGCCTGATGAAGCCATTGTTTATTGCATAATTGTAAGATTCAAATTCAGTAATCATTTAAATTGAGTTAAATTTTTAGAATTAGGAGAGTACAAATTATCCGATTACCAACTACCGAAAACCTGCTGATTGCCACTGAACCGCCTTCAACCGCCTACAACTCACCAAAAAAAAAAAAAAATCAGAAATCAGAATTAATTTTAATTTCAAAATTATTGTCCGGTCGGTAATCGGTAAAATGAAATTTTCGATTTTTACCAACCCAACAATGGTCAAGCGAAGTTTTACTCTTGATCAAAACGACTTCGTTTTAATAAGGAATAAAACAATGTTGTTTTGCCCATCCCTAGTGACTATATATTCGTATTTTCGCCCGGAAACCCTAGAATCACAATCTTCTTCACACGCCCCCTAAGTCCTAACCCTTGAACCTTCTATTGCGACCTCCCTAAAACAATCCCTAGAATCACTCCCTCCCCTCGCCGCCCACGTCGTGACCCCCATGCATCTGCAACTTGCTGTCCTAGCCCAACCACCCGTCTTTCTCTCTCTCACGCCTAGCTACCACAATTTTCAATTGATCAAGGACTCGGAGTACCATTGGTGAAATTTTCATGTCAAAGTCTGAGACTTTGAAATTCTGAATCGTCCGATTGTTGTTTTTCCTTTACTTTTTCTAGTTACTTGTTCTACGTATTCATTGATTATTGATTGTTTGGGGTTAGCTTGACGATTGCTTGTATGTTAACTGTTTAGTTTTCTACAGATTGTATCTTCTTATCTCCTTTAATCGCTAATTGTTGTTTTCTTCATATTTTCGTTTTTTTTTTCCCCTGATTTACCAATCGAACATTATTGATTTTTCCGTTTTATTCGAATTATCTGATTTTTTTTCGAAATTATTCCTAGTCGGAATAAAGTCGGGGATCGAAAACACCATTTTTGACTCCGACTTACCCGACATCCACCCCTATTTAGAATAAACTTACGACAAATTACTGTAGCTAACGAATCATAATTTCTTTTTTAAAAAAGATCGAGTTTTGGCTTGTCAAAATGTATTCTCCTTAGTCCATTAGGAAGTTGCATTATTTTTCAAGCCAAGGTATTAAAAGTTCCACAACGTAGTACCCTTTAATCTATGCAATTCACTCAAAAAATAATCATAACTGACATCACAATTACAAAAAAGGAGGGGTAAATCCAACAGTCAAATTCTCTTTGGCCTTTCAACCCAAACGAGGAGCATCCCTATATTTAGAGGTACTTGGTATATGTTATTATTGATAGAGGCATGGAATGTGGAAGTTCTTAATTGGGGGAACATATCGACACCGGACATAATTAAGATTGTTTTGATAGCGTATGATAGCAGTAGAAACTAAGAATTGAAGATTAAAAAATGAATTCAGGAAAAGATAAAATAACAAATATGGAAGAGAAAGACCCTAATTGCCCCAAATAAGCAAATAGAGAAATAAATCTGAAATACTTAAATTTAATTCATACTTCAAAAATTGATTTCAAAATATATAATACAAACTTGCCTTTATATAAGCAAAATTTGAGTATTTTTCAAGCAGAATACTTGGAGAAAAAGAAATAAATAAAAATACAAAACATAACCGTAAACTTAAAGACAAAGTAAATTCTTGTACATAAAGTTAAATGTATATTCTAAAAATAATCTTCAAATATTTTGTATAATTCTTTCAATTCTCTAGCTGATCTTATTCAAGAAATAATCTTAAAATCTTATGCCTGATTTTCTCCTACGCCAGTTTCAACGGGTTGGAAAGAATTCGTCATCGAATTCGAATCATCTTTGCCTCGATCTTTTTGGTGTCCGATCAATTCATTACATCCTGTATTTCTCAATACCAAAATAACTTGAAACTAGAAGATAAACAAGTTGTAACCCATCACAACTTGATTCTGAATAAAAGATATGAATTTTCTCACACCAACTTGAAATAAATTAATCTTCTCACGTCTTTCATTTATTTTCTCCAATTCACGCTCCATAAAAGTCTTCAAAGATTTATAAATTCTTTCTTGACCACAAAAATTAAAATTGTCATCCAACATACCGAAACCAACATCCAACTTATTACTAGGAGAATTTGATAGAAAATTTTCAATCCCAAAGAAATTAACATAACTAATTTCCTCATTCCTCAACTTAAATCCCTTGTTATGTAGACTTTCATCAATTGCACATGGTAGTCATTATTTTCTTCACTAAATTTTATTGCATCAACCACAAAACTTACCTCCTTCAATTAATTCTCTTCGTCAAGATAGATGTCATAGAGTGGTGGAGAGACCCAATCTACAAAAAAATATTCCTCAATAAATTTGCCCTCCTCCACATAAGACGGATTTGGTAAATGGGCTTGAGACTTGCTAACAATAGTCAAGGTAGTGGGAGTGCCAGAAAATTCTTTGAAGCCTAAGTCTCCATGCCGCTTATCCCGATCATGTTATTCCCGAAATAGAACAGGGTATTAATACGGGTTCTCGAAATTGGATTATGAATTGCAACCGTCAATATCGCAATTCATCTCCATGTTTTGTGCCGTGATGAGTGCAAAATAGTGTATATTTGGACCCCTTAATTTACATTAGTTAAACCTTTAGCTTTGTTACTTTCTGATGTTTTGGTTAGTTTTAGTGTTTTTGCGTTTTACAGGGCAATAAGAGAGAAATGACAATTTTCAAGGCAAAAATACATAGAAAAACTGGATTTTTGGAAGTGCTGAAAAAGTAGATCGATCGAATATTAAGTAGATCAATCGAAAAGTAGATCGATCGAATATTAAGTAGATCGATCGATTTTAAAATCGATCGATCAAATTTATGCGGAGCTGGGAGGAGGCCCTAGGGGTGCCCTAGGGGCCGATTTCACTGTATCTTAGGGTTTTTGGGTCGATTTTGACCTAGAACTTCAATCTTTTGTAAGTTTATTTATTTTTAATGCATTCTTGTAGTTTATTTATGCTTTCTTTATTCATGTCTAGCTAATACTTTCATCTAGGGTTGAAGATGAAACATCACCAGTGAATAGAAACTGAGTTTCATGCTATTTGAGTTTATGGGCTTGATTTCTCATTGTTCTATTTCGGTTTTTGAGATTATTTTTGGATATCTCTTGTGATTTTCAGATACAAGTGATGATTTGATATAGTTTCATTAAATTGATGGCTTAGGTTTTCATGTATGTTGGATATTCATTGTGTTTCATTCTATGGATACATTTGATGATTTAGTTGAAACTAGATATCTTTTGTGATTTGTGGAAGAATGGATTCATTGAATGATTTAAACTATTTTTGAAGCAAAAGTAGAACATACGTAAGATTGGTTTGAAAGAATTCGAAATATGTGGATGAGTATGAGAATAGGTTGCTATGATTTGGTAAGTGTGGATTCTAAAACCTTAGAACCTTTTATTTTCATTAATTTTGTTTATGTTTTATTTTATCAAAAACCCCTAAATTTGGAACTAGGTTAAAATATGATTAGTTTGAATAGAGATTAATTTTCGCAACTCAATTCCCTGTGGGATCGACCTCGCACTTGCAAAACGCTATATTGCAAACGATTCGTGCACTTGCGAGTACTTTAAAATTTGCACAACATGCCACTCGACGCTAGGTTAACTCTGCAACCTGCCTCTACAAATATTTAATCATCACGTCTCATACACTGCGTTCATGGTAGGAGAATTCCTCATTCGGAACCTGTCTACACCAACCACGATCATGACCACCTGTCTTGAAAACTGATGAAAAGAATCACCCCAAGAAGACGCTTAAGCTCTGATACCAACTGACGCATGACAGAACTAAAATTGTTCTGACAACGTATGATTACAACATGAACTATGAATTGTAGATAGAAAAGGGAATTCAGGAAGAGAGAAAATAACAAATAGGGAAAAGAAAATCTCTAATTGCCCTAAATAAACAAATAAATAAATAACTCTAAAAAACTTTAAAATTTGATTCCAAAATAATATAGATCTGCCTTTATATATGCAAAGTTTGAGTATTTTCCAAGCAGAATACTTGGAGAAAAAGAAATAAATAAAAATACAAAACATAAACGTAAACTTGGAGACAAACTAAAATTCTTGTACAAAAAGTAAAATATATTATTCTAAAAATAATCTTCAAATATTTTGTACAATTCTTTTCATTCTTGGGCTGATTATATTCAAGAAATAATTTTCAAATTTTATGCATGATTTTCTCCTGCATCACATATCTAATGTTTTCCTCAACTAGTTATATAATTTAAGTTTATGATGTACATTAGAGAAAATATTTTTTTAAAAAAAAAAAGAAAAGAAAAAAGAAACTAAGGGTCTGTTTGGGTTTGCAATTTCAAAAAGTTCAATTTTAAAATGTGCGATTTAAAAAAGTGATTTTTAAAAACGCGGTTAAATGTTTGGCAAAATCACAATTTGATTTTCTCGCAGGTTAGCCTTTTAAAATTATGCGTTTTCAAAAAAACACCAAATTGTCTGCGATTTGAAAAAATAGATTTCTGCGTTTTCAAATCACAATTTTTTAAAAATGTACTTCTCAAACGGTTTATTTTTTTGCTATTTGATTTAAAATCACAATTTTTGTCTACAAAGTCGTAATCTAAAACGCACCTTAAAGGAACTAAATGGAAAAAAGTTGTAAGCACGTACAGGACAATTTTGTTTCGATTTTTGATTACAGGTGTAAAAACATCTATCAGTACTAGTACAGAAGGTCTCTTCAAGATAGTGAGAACATATGCATGCCAACTTTAAGAAGTAGATAATCTTGAAGCCACATTCTAGGGTTTTTCTTGTTTGTTGACAATTAGCACCTATGCCTTACAACCGGGCCATATCTTTATTGCAAAAGTTGCCTTTTGATCACTCTCAAGAACGTACAGATCGAGCTTAATGACATTGATTGGTTAATTTGCCAAAATTAGGTTAAAATGTGACTTATTTGGTCGAAGATGATGTGTACTCCATGACAAGACAAGCAGACAAGGGCGTGGCAAGTTGAGCTTCAACATATCAACATCGACTTGAAAGAAAAGAGAACACGTTCCCGGATTTCTCTTGGGCGATGCTTGCTGGTGCCCCACCATCCAAACTTATTAAATTTCTCACTCTAACATTAACGGCTCAAATGGGTGGCCTACATTTCATTAATGCAGGTTTATTGGATTCCCCATAAACTAATGAAGTTAAACGTCTCACCATCTCGAGGATAGCTGTGCTTACACTTGGAAAGGCAAATGGAACAAAGAGGAGAATATATTTGTTTTTTATATTGGTGTTAGCTACATGATTATTATTATATTTAATGCAAGAGCTAGTAAATTATTGATCGCAAGAGGGTCCATACATAGATATTGCGACTTTAGCGTTGGAATTTTGTATCCAAGTTGCTAATTATATTATAATTAGGTTTATAAGCCACGACACGTGAATCCATGTGAAGGGGGTCCTCCGTGTTGCTATATATGCCTCTAGGATCCTTTCGGCAGGAATATCTTTTGACAGAAGTTGATTAAATTACTATTAGAAAATCAAAGTTTTGCCTAGCTTTAACAACTTTCGAAATCTTTGCTGCCTCTAAAAACTTTGACTGGCAACGCATTCGATGGGAGTTTGTGCAGTTTAATTACTTGAATCTATGGAGGTTTGTTTGCGAGTTTAATCATCACGTGATCCACGACTAAAAATGTTTCGTCTCTCAGATAATCATATGCGAAACAACTCATTTCTAGTAAGGCCAGGAAATAATCATAGCAATTTAAAAACATACTATTAAAAATGAAAAACTTACAGTTAATTACAAGAGCATGCAATATATATATATATATTATATATATATATATATATATATATATATATATATCTGCATCAACGTCATCTTAGTGTGAGCCTGTAATTTTTAGATATTTAATGAAGTAAACCACATTCGGATATTACGTACTGATTATTGAAGTTTACAATTAATTACCTTTTTTCTATTTCTTGTGTGACTAATTAACAGTAGGTTTTGAAGGATAACATTCGCTTCATGGTAATGATTCTGTCACCGGCCGGGTCATGCATTGATCCCTTTGGTGAGTGACTACCATTTTAATAATCTGCAAAACTGTTTAATTACTATATGCTGATATATGAGTTTGTTTTAATTAATTCATGGAACAAACAACATGGAGGTAGGTAAAATGTAGACGTACACCACCATGAAAGAGGAAAAATGAGAAAAAAGAGCCCACAAACTCTATATATATATATATATATATAAAGAGAAATGATTCTTCACCATCTAAATATACAACTTTTTATTGCATTGTCTATGTGACAAGGTAGTGAAAAGTTGTATATTTAAGTAGTGAAGAATCATTTCTCATATATAAAACCCTCTATTATTTTTTCGGTCTTTTTGGATGGGACTTACATTGAGCTCACTTGGCATAACATTTTCATCCCTATTCATCCCTAATCGAGGGAGGAGGGTAAAGTGTATTTTTTTACAAACTTTGGAGGTAAAATGCCAACTCAACTTTTTACATATAATTAAAAAAAAAAAAAAAAAAAAGGGTAAAAAAAAACTTTTTAAAAAATTAAGGTGGTCGATTGCTTCCCCTCTCCGCTACCTAGCTGGACCACCCTCCTCAACTAGGAATGAGGGCTTGCCCACCCTTAAAGATGTTTTTAGAGGTGGCACAGGCCACCCCCTTGGGAGTTTTCAGGGGTGGCCCGAGTCACCCTCGAAAACTTCTTCAAGAGTTGCCAGACTCCCCACCCCAGGTGAGGGAGTGGTCCAGTGATTCCCATGTGGCGTGGAGACTCTTCGTGCGCCACCCTTTTTTCTTTTTCTTTTTTTTATAGTGTACGTAAAGCTGAGTTGTCATTTATACCTCCAAAGTTTAGGAAAAAATATACCTTACCCTGTGAGCATTTTGGGGCAAAAATGTCACGTGCTGGGCACGTGACATAAGTTCAATCGAAAAATATGGAGAAAAAAAAAAAAAAACCCTAACAGTGAGTGCTAAGCATCACGGTTACGTAATTTGTGAAGTGTGCGTGAGTGTTGCTTTTTAAACTTTTGAGGTATAAGTGCCAAGGTGATTCTTCGGAGGATAAAATGTATTTTCTCATGATAAAAACATAATAGGCATATGCGATTTTGGTATAGCACATAAAAATAGATACAATTAATATATATTTTGTTACCATGAATGTACAATATTTATGCTACCAAGTGCCTTTAAAGCACCTAAACCGAAAAATTACTGGTACTCCTCTTCTTGTTCATCAATAAAGATGTCAAGTGGATTATTATAGGAGGGTTTAGGGATTTTGCTTAATATTGAAGTAAAGGTAATGCTTAATTAGCCTATGTGCTTCCGTTGTGTCCTTGTAGAGTATAGGAGATGCAGCAGCCAGTAGTTGTCAAGCAATAATTAAATGTGTTGATCACATTCTTTACTAATAGCACGCAGCTTGGGCATTGCTTTATAAATTAAGCAAGTTCTGTCCATTGGGAAATATGAACCTATGGTATTCAAAAGATGTGAGTAAACACATTGATCAGTCATATGCATGCAGCAATATAATTCCTGTAATTTAGAAATCATGAAACACACACACACAAACACTCATATATATATAACACAACCAAAGTTTAAATATATTGTAAAGGGATTAGTCCTTTGAGGATGTCTATACCCATGCATGGTCCAA
Organism: Alnus rubra; assembly: GCA_028654335.1. Lineage (NCBI taxonomy): Eukaryota > Viridiplantae > Streptophyta > Magnoliopsida > Fagales > Betulaceae > Alnus > Alnus rubra. The sequence continues at coordinate 2,475,823 of JAJPGS010001619.1, read as the reverse complement.
AAATAGAAAAGCTGATAAGAAGTTGAGCTGGAAATCATTGCATAATAGCAACAAATGATTGACAGTTCCTAATTTTTTCTTCCTCTAGCATTTTAATTACTTGGAAAAAGTAGTGGGAATTAAGAAGAAAGCCAAGATACTTTCTTAAATTGCATCTCTGGAAACTATTGCTCAAAGAAGTGAATGTGGTGATCAGTTGCATTCAATTTTATATTATGATTTTATCCTCCTTACACCTATTTATTTATTTATTTTGTGTAATTTCTGTTTCAGTAGTCATACTGCTGATTAAGGATACACAAAATTATTGATGAAAGATTTGTTCTCTTCTTTCTTATAATATTGGTTTGGATCCTGGCCTACACTACACATCAACTTCTTCACTGTAAATGTAACAGCCTTAAAAGCAAATTTAATTGGAGAATTGGATTTTTTTCTTTTCTTTTCTTTTATTGAATGAAATTGGAAATATAAGGATTGCTAATAATTAAACTAGAAACAAATTAAACTAGCTAATTCAAGGTTTGTTGGGCCTCCAAAAAATAAACAAAATAATTTTGTTAATTAGTAAAATTCTCATATCACTCCAATCACCCCTTAACCAAATTCTAAACTTTAATCCCTTAACTAATTTCCCTAACTATTCTCTAATTCGAATTCAAACCTAACCCAAAATTTCGAGCTTACAAATCTCAACCCAAATATGCTGACCTAACCAGCCTGCACCTTATGCCCATTTCATGCAGATGTTCGTGTCATTATCCATACGAGGTGTTGAAGCTCAAGATATTAATCCTCATCCAAATTCAAATGTCAAGTGTGCTGACCCTCATTTGAATTCAAAGGCAAACTGATTAGATATTATCTGATACCTTGTATAGTTTAAATGTAATATTAATCTTATGTAACAAACATATGTATTGCTTTCATATTCCTTCTGCTACAACTCCCTTGTCTGCAGCCATGTTACCCTCATATGTTCCATTGCCTTTGTCTGTCGGTAGCATGGAGTCACCCTCCTCTTCTGGTTCTACGCCTATTGTCTCTGATAACCCTATGACTTCTTATGCTATGTCAAGTTCAACTTCTTCGAGTCTGCTCCTACTCGAATTCATCAAATTGTCACTCGCACGCAAAATAATATCCACAGACCAAGGGTTTTCAATGATGGAACTATTAGATATCCTATTTCTCAGGCTCTGTTGGCTGTTACTGCTGATATATGCCATGGTTGAGCCTACTTGTTACTCTTTTGCAGTTAAGATTCCAGAATGGCTTCGAGCTATGCAGGTGGAATTTAATGCTTTTCTTAAGAATCATACTTGGGCCTTAGTTCCATCTTCTACTGAAACGAATGTAGTTGGCAGCAAGTGGGTATTGAAATTGAAACGCAATGCTGATGGATCTATGGAAAGGCACAAAACTAGGCTTGTTGCTAAGAGATTTCATCAACAAGCAAGGATTGATTATGGCGAGACTTTTAGTCCAGTTGTTAAACCTACAACTATAAGGACTGTGCTCTCGATTGCATATTAAGAAAGTTGGTCTATGAGGCAAATTGATATTCAAAATGCATTCCTTCATGGATTTTTATCAGGATAGGTGTTTATGAGTCAACCCCCTGGTTTCGCTCATCCTTCATTTCCCACACGTGTGTGCAAGTTAAACAAAGCCATTTATGGATTGAAACAAGCTCTTAAAGCTTGGTTTTCTAAGCTAGGCAATAAATTGCTTGAACTCGGGTTCATTGGTTCTAAAGGAATTTCATCCTTGTTTACTTTTAAATGCTCTTTAGTTACTATTTTTATCCTTATATACATTGATGATATTATAAATACTACATACATGCCCTTTGCGATTGATGATCTTCTGCAGCAGCTGTGGCATGAGTTTGTTATCAAGTACCTTGGTTTATTAAGCTTCTTCTTGGGCATGGAGGTCCTCCATCTCCAATCTGGTCTCTTGCTGTCACAACGCGGGTATATACTGGATCTTAGTAAGTGCACAAACTTGATGGAGGCCAAGCCAATTTCCTCTCCCATGTCTTCTTCTTTACACCTTATCTACTTTTGATGGGTATCCTGTTGAAGATCCTTCTCTGTTTCAACAGGATACAACATTTGTCTTTCACTCATCTTGATTTGGCATTTGTTGTAAATCAAGTTTGTTCGTTTATGCACATGCCAACCAAGTTGCACTGGTAGGCTGTCAAATGCGTCTTGAGGTATCTCAAGCATATTGTGTCTCATGGTTTGCTTCTTACTCACTCATCATCTTCTCAGTTGGAGGCTTTATCAAACATTGATTGGGCATGATGCCGAGAAAATCAACACTCAACAGGAGCTTATTATGCCTTTTTGGTTTCAAATTGAATTTCATGGAGCTCTCGAAAACAACCAACCGTGTCTAGATTGAGTACTGGAGCAGAGTATAAATGTGTTGCGAATACAACAGAATTACTGTGGATTCAAGTATTGCTTCATGATCTTTGTGTAGTTCTCCCTTCTCCACCAAAATTATGGTGTATCGATATCAGTGCAACCTACCTTTCAACCAATCCTGTTTTTCATGCAAGGACTAAGCATGTGAAAATTGATTTCCATTTTGTTGAAGATAGAGTTGCTGGCTAGGGGTGAAAAGACGGTTATTCTATTTTGCTAACCACAACCGCCCCACTTTACGTAATTAACGGTTATTTAAAACTATAATTGCAGCGCATGACCACTTTTAAATTTGGGTATTTTGGACCTATTTTTGGGTGTTGGACCTTCCTTTGAACTTATTTCTTTGGCTTATGTTAGATATTTTTTGGGTTTTTTTTTTTTTTTGTCGTATGTTGTCATTTAAAACCTCATATAAAACGATGTTGTTTTGTGTGTGCGTGTGTGTGTGTGGGAGGTTAGCGGTTAATAACCGCTTTCGTCTACCCCTAAGATCACTATTAGTTAGCGGTTTTTTCCAACCGCCTACAAAAGCAGTTCGCCGGTTAGCGGTTTAAGGCAGTTAACAGTTAGTAGACGGTTATTAACTGTCCGCCTCTCCACTCCTAGTTGCTGCCAAATCGCTTGAAGTTTGTTTTATCCCCAATAAGGACTAGCTTGCAAATTTGCTTACAAAGCCTATTGTTTCTGCACGTTTCCAGTATTTTTGTTCCAAGTTAAACGTTAGGTCTACCTCGTTGAACTTGTAGAGGGGTGTTAAAGATCAAGATCCTCATCCAAATTAAAATGTCAAGTTTGTTGATCTTCATTTGAATCCAAATGTAAACTGAATAGATATTATCTCATACCAAGTAGGGTTTAAAAGTAATTTTTATCTTGTGTAATAAACATATGTATTGCTTATTTAAGTGAATGAAAACCAAGTTGAGGAAATAAAATCACATTTGAGTTATGTGTTCTGTTACTTGTAGGCGCTTGCTTGTGTAGGCCTTCTATAGCTTTTAAGCAGTTTTGTTTTTGAGAGATTGCTTGCAGATCCTTTTCGTTCTTGTTGATTTTATTTTATAAATTCTTACTTATAAGGAGGTGGGGGGGGGGGGGGGGGTAGTTTGAGGGGTAAAGTGTAATTTAGGAATATTTTAACAAAACATTTATCATTGTCTACACCAATACTGTCAACAATCATAATGTTTCCATTGATGACTTCCAAAAAGACATTGAACATGAGCTAGTTGAGGCCGGCATATCCATCGTTAAATGGAAGGCTCCACCAGAGACGGTTTTACAAAGTAAACTGAGATGTGGTCATTGACAATCTCAAAGGGTGGATTGGAGTCGGTATTCTTGTTCGGGACAAAGGGGGGTGGGGGTGTTTTTGCAGCTCGAAGTTTCACAAATGAGATAAACACAAAACCTATTGTAGTTGAAGCCATGGGAGCTCTTTATGCAACAGAGTTTTGCACAAATGTAGGCCTGCGACATCTTTTTGGAGGGCGATGCCTTACAACTGGTCAATGTAGTGAAGTCCTCAAAGCGAAGTGGAATAGATTTGGGCAAATAGTGAAGGACATCCAAAGAGTGAGTAACTTGTTATCCAGTTGGCAAATTGGCCATGTTAAACTGAAGGTAACTCTGTAGCTCATGGTTTGGCAAATGAGGCAATTCGACACGTCATTGGTGAGACCTAGAGCAACATGTTGTATCTATGATACTGTTATGTTAGAACAACATGTTCTACGTATTTGATCTTTATCAATAAAGTTAAAATATCATTTTTCAAAAAAAAAATTAAATAAATTTACTCCCAACTTAGAAAATCATGGATCTCAGACCAAGAGTCACCTCTTTAGAAACTCAACAATAGAAAATCATAGATCTCATACTAAGAGTCAACTCTTTAGAGAGTGCTATTGACAATGAATTCCCGGTTCTACAAATTAAGTATTTGTTATAAGAGAAAAACTTTTTGAAACTTTGTATGAATAAATAAGGGAATTTTTCTAATAAAGAAAAAAAATTATAGATATTATTGTATCATATTATCTAATATTAAGTGCACGTATTCGAAGGAAAAATCAAAAGGTCTAATTACATGATTTACCTCCATTATGACATTGGCTTCTATTCTCAGCACCTTATAACACTGTAAAGTATCTGTTCCTAGATCTAGATGTCCTAAAAATAGCAGAGACCAGACATGGAGCAAACGGAGACTGTTTTTTGGCTAGAAGAAACAAGTGGCAGCTGTAGAGTGCCTTGGCAGAGTTAAATACATTATGAATATTAAAGCGGGACAAAGAGATCTCAAGTTTCCGAGCAGCTCTATTTTAATTAGTTCTAACTCTTCTCATGAATACCATTCACTTTGCATTAATTGAACTCCTCTATGCCATGCCTACCTTAGATCTGCCCCAGCCAAGAAAAAACCTGTTATATCTTTGATGTTTACCCTTTTTTCTCTTTTCTCTTAAATATTTTGAGTACTAGTACTCTATAACATGTTTGTGTCACAGAGACTGCATGCACCCTGAATTTGAAATTAATTAGTTGCACATAATGAATGAAAAATATATATAAAATATCTTTTGGACACAAATGAAAAATATATATCATACTTCATTACAAACTAATTAAACAAATGTAACAATATAAAAATACCCTACTGATTGTTCTTATTAAAATAATAAATAGAGTACATATCCCCTCATGGGAGTCCTATTTGACAAAAGATCGAATAACAAAACATTGAGATACAGATGGAGAAAGAGAAACCCTTCATGCATTTTCACACTCATATAAGTTGTCAGTAGATCCCAATACAATCTTATGAACATATGTCATTTACTTGTTAAAATTAGACAGTGGCTTCAAGGGAAGGCTTCCCAAGTGGAAATCTTCTTCTATTCATCCTAGTTACATTCTTTTGCCCGTGCAACACAGACCAATGCAAATTATAGAACAATCATTCGCAAACCCTAGTTGTCATGCAGTTACCTCCTAACAACAAAACTAAAAATAAGACAAATCAGGTCTTGAAATCGACGGCACCTGTATATCAACCCCTTTTATGAGTAAAGTGAGATACAAGCTTAAAACAGGCATGAAAATCGGTGATTAGCACAAACAGGAAACATATATAAGATAATGCCTCTCCAACTAGCTTTGTCTCCCAAGTCTAATCCATCATATGATCAGATTAACCTGAAATTCATTAAGATTCAATATAAACACCAGAGAAATATAAAATAAGAAATCCAACGGAAAAACTGTAAAAAAGAAGTCTAGACAAAGATTTAATAATTCAGTTAGTGGTTAGAAAGCTAAGAGCCATTCATGTTTTTTTTTTTTTTTTTTTTTATTGCAAACAGAGAGGATCCAAGCTAGACAAATCAAAAAGCCTAATATACATTGAGAATACCACGCGGTTTCTCGATCTTCTTCCCATCTTCCTATGTATCTCCATTTGATCATTCCCTAACATCCAAATACAACAGATAGACTATATAGAAGATTAATCAAATCTCCTAGGGATATATTCTGTAGCTAGTAAGGAGGTCGCGCATGAGCCCAAGCATAAGCATCATGACCCAACTGCCCCCCGTTGGGGAGTAGATTTGGTGTCAAATTATAAACAGGAAGTGATGAGGGATCTGGCAGCCCAGCAGGCGGCAGCTGTCCCCCACCGCCGCTGCCGCTGCTTCCAATTGCCGGTGGGGAACTTCCGACAGCAATGCCCTGACGGCCCTCATCATCATCATCAAGAGGCAATCTCTCATATGTTGCATTAGCAAAAGTTGCGGCAATGACCATCACTGGCCCTGCCGCAACAAGTGATCCTACAACACTTCCTCCCACGACCTGACCCTGACCGCCAGCTAGATACACAGTGAGGCCGGTCGAGCCAGGAGGGGAAGGTCCAGGAAGGAAGGCACCCGTCAGAGAGAGAATCTCAAACCTGCCGTGAAGTGCTACGACAGCGCCAGGTGCCGCAGGTTGTCTGAGGGTGACATTAGCCACAGAGCCGCTCCCGCTAAGCACGCAAACACCTCGTTGACGCCTCCTGGCGAATTGGGCTATGCTTTCCGCTATATCAGCATTACTAGCCACCTCCATGACGTGGCTCTTGAGCACGTTCGGGCTGTCTCGGGTCACAAAGATGGGTGGTTTTTGTTTGTTCTTAGATCCAGGAGGCCGACCTCGTGGTCTGCGAGTGCCAACCTCAACCGCGCCCTCTCTTGGCTCGTCTCCGTTGTCTCTATCTTCGTCCTCGTCGACTCCTCTTCCACCGCTGCTTTCGTCCATGGAAATCTCGCTGTGGCGTTTGCTTAGCACAGAAGAATTTGCTGCCGGGTCCATGCCCGGCAGCCCCACCTGCCCGGTCCACCACGGATTAGCCAGACTTGCAAATTCAGGGCAACAAAAGTGGAAAAAGAAGAGGACCCAGTAATCAAATCGGTTGTCTTGCAAACGGTGGAGATTGATTGCTTCTTTGTCCTTCTCGCTTGTTTGTGAATTCTGAGATCAAAAAGTCAAACCCATAATTCAACAAGAAACTAAGGGCTCCTGTATAACCTAATATCCTCACCGTGAGAGAGAGAGAAAGAGAGAAAGGAAAGCTTCTGAGAAGAGAGCATTAGATTCAAGTTGCGCAAGGAATCAGGTAAAGAGAAGGAAAGAAAGAAAGAAAAGAAGCCCTTTAACAAGCGAAGCTGAATTAATAAGATCAAGAACCAAGAAGTGATCTCAGCTGAGAGAACATGGAACTGATGCAAAACCCTTGGTAGAATCAAGCAAATGGAGAATAAACTAAAGCACTCAGAGATTGTATTATATATTAAAATTAAATAAATAAATAGTAACTACAAACAAAACAACTAGGAAAATGTCTCCTTTTTTTTCACCCTTTGTTGTCAGCTCTGTTGTGATTTGGGGAGCTAAGTTTTTTTTTTTCTTTTTTTTTTTTTCTCTCTCCTTTAATTTTATTTATTCTTTTCTTTTTCCTAGTAAGCTCTGCTTTTAGGGCTCTTGGAAATTAGGGTTTCGTGGGGTCGCGTGCGCGTGGGCAGGTGGGGAGCACGTCGTTTTCTCGGGCCCTGACATGTCAAAACGACTACGATAGAGAGATGGTTGGACCTAGTATTACATTTACTATTACTGTTTGCTCACAACCTTTTCCATGCCTCTCTGAATTTGAACATGATCTTTGAATCCATGCCCTACATTTTTGGTTTGGGCTCAAGTTCATCCCCCTCCACCCATATAATAATAAAAAATTATTTCTGCTGAGGTCTTTGATTGTGCAAGTTGCTAGAGATTGACGTTTATGCCATATATGTATATTTGATTCTGCAAGTTTTTTATTTTTTATTTTACATAAAATTTTATACCTTTTCAACCCAAAAGGAAAATATCCTAGAGAGAACCTCTAGGAACAAACAAGAGACTAAATCTCTATAAAAAAAAAAGAGCAAATTGCTCTAAAATAACAATATCACGAATACCCTCAGAAATTTTCTCAATCCACATTCTATCTATATGACGTCCCATATTGCCTAGGTATAGGGATGGGTATGTGCTTATATGTATATTTGCACATTTCTTGATACAACGCGTTTTAAATTCGTGATACTCATGAACCTATCAGAACTCCGTAGTTAAGCATGTTTCTATGAGAATATTACCAAGATGGGTAATCTCCTAAAGGATAATACTCTAAAATCCCGACTCACAATTGAATTCCACTGCCCGCAGGGCTGCTTGGGCTTTTGCTATCACCGGCTCTTGTCTTACACATACTTAATGGCAGTTGGCTGCAATCACCTGGCCTTCACAATCCCATGCAATTATGCCAATATCCATACATCTGTTCTTGGAATCAATTGCCACATCCCAATTAATTTTGTACACAGGAGGCGGAGTTTTCCAACTTTTCGTGGCAAGAACCCCGGTGATGGTTGGCGGTGGCCTCTCTAATGCATTGGCATCTGTAAACTCTTTTATGGAGAGCGCCGCTTCAGTGATTAGTTGGTTTGGATGAATGAACTCCCCTCATGCACTACAGTGTTCCGACAAAACTAGATTTGGCAGGCTATCACGGCAAAAATATCCAAGTCTTCTTTCGTGCATCTGCCCATCATATACGCCAATACCTCTTCAAAAGTATTACCGTTCACTACGCTCTTTTGGATCGTAGTACCACAAGCACCCCACACATCTGCTGATGAAGAGCACTCCCAAAAGATGTGATAGGTTGTTTCACTTTCCATCTTACAGAAAATACAAAGGGGATCCAGATCAATACCTCGCTTAAGCAGATTTACTTTTGTAGGGAGTATATCTTAACAGTCCCTCCATAAAAACATTTTAATCGAGTTTTGTACCTTCATACCCCACAATAGCTTCTAGAAGTCGCTCGGTTCATAGCATCTGAACGGCCTGAATGAGATTAATTCCTTCATACCTTCATATTCTTGCAAGTTGCTAGAGACTAATTAATGTTTATGTCATTTATATATATGTATTGGTTGTTGCCTTGTTGGCTATGTTTTAACTTCTTCTTATGCTAGTAATAGGATACCTGCACGTGAGGTGCTTCTAGGAGGGAAATTGTGATGTAACTAGCAGACTACGCGTGCAATGTTGAAAAAAAAGAAAGAAAAGCATTAATTTAATATATATCCTAGAACCGTTGTCAAAAGAAATATAAACAATATTTAATTTGAATTGATAATTCTTTTATCTCATTTAGATTGTTTGGAAAATAAAACCAAGAGACTTAAAGTTATTGATTTTTCTATGCTTACGAAAAACGCGAAAAAATTTAGACACAATTTTCACGTGTAATTAATGTGAGGGCTTTTTTTTTTTTTTTTCCTTTTTTCTTTTCTTTTCTTTTTTTTCCGAATGAAATGAATAATCACTACAAAAAATACTGGTTTTGTGAACCCCAAAGCCCAAAAATTCATCATTTTGTCTTTGCAAATGCTCTGCTAAGAATTCCTACTAGCAACGACATAAAAGTTAAGTAGTCGCTAAAAATAATCTTAGCAACTACATATGTCATCGCTAATAATACTGCATTCGAAATTGAAAGTTAGGCATGTGAGGCAGCCTTGTCGTCGCTGATACCAAATTATCATTGATGACAATGCTTGTTGTCGATGATAATCGGGATTTTTTTTTTCCCTCTAAATCCACATGAAATTACCACATAGGCCAATTTGAACGGAACGATGATTTGGGTCAAAGTTTCATTAAAAAAATAGCCTACAAAATCTCCATCAATAATCCTCAGATTTTATTAGGCTTATTGGCCATATCATACTTTATTGGGCTCATGGCCTGTAAGGGAATGCGGCTCAATGTCGTCGCTGATAATCTTATTGTCAGCATTAATGACAACACTTGTCCTCGCTCATATTCAAGAATTTTTTTCTTTTAATTTTTGCCAATTGAGGTTTTACTTTTGTAGATGACTGACTTTGTTTTTCTCTAAGTCCATGTGGAGCAAACTGAGAGACGATCTTGAACTGAGCCATGATTTTGGATCAAAGTTTCATTAAAAAATAAAAAAAAAAAAAAGCAAAAAAAAAAAATCCCACAAGATCTCTATTAACAATCCTAATAGATTATTGATAATAACTTCAATCAGGATCTGGTGTACGTAGACTAGGTCTTTTATAGCCTCCAATAGTATTAGGCCACATAAGCTTGTTACACCAACATAGTTTAAGTCGAAAACACCCGATCACGAATCTTCTCCCAAGACAATTGACATCTGAAACTCATCAATCAAAAGAACACCAGCATCTCTCTCTCTCTCTAGGAAACTCCCTTTCTTTTTCTGTTCTTTTTTTTCTCTCTCTCTTGGCTTGTGTCAGTCAATGCAAAAACTTTACCAATTTCTTGTGCAAAATTGCAGGCTTTTTTTCTTCGAAATTCCTTAAGCATAGTAGCACACTTTTATGCCTAAAAGTCCAAAAAATTTGCATAACAGGTCCATCGAAGAAGGAGATGGAGAGATCAAAGAAGCTAAGAGCAACCCCGAAGGACTCGCCGAGAACCCGTCATGCCAAACCGGGCACAGATCATGAAACAAAAAAAAGTTATGCGGGTCATTGAAAGGCGAAAAGAACCCATCCAGAATCATAGGCAAATTTTTCGGTGTCAGCAATAATATCCTCAAATAAGCCTTACCCAAATCTAGTAACCTTTGTCCCTGTCCCTATCTCTCTCCGACAGGCTGTTCTTCTCAATGGAGGCAAGCCTCGCCACCGGAGAGAGATCTCTGGCACCGGGGTTGATGTCGAGGATGATGGGCCAGTGAGGTGCTGGACAATGTACATGAAGTTAGAGGCGATGGTGTGGATGACCTTGGATCTAGTGGTTTCTAAGGAGGAAGAAGAAAATGAATACTCACAAACGATGGGTTGTTGATCCGGTGTTTTCGTGTGTATTCTATGTTGTATTTGAAACTGACATGTCAAACAATTATTGGATGCTGTAAATGTTGGGGTTTACGCCACGTCCGAATAGAAGGGGCTCTCTATATTGTTAGGCTTATTGCTCATCTCATACTTTATTGGGCTAGTGGCCCACACTGGTTGTCGGTTGGTATAACAACCTCATGAGGCCCAAGCATTATTCAATCAACAACTTATGATAATTGACCCATTATATCCTAGCTATAAGGAAGAGCTTACATAGCTAGCATACACAGGCTAGATATCCAATGAGTCCACAATCATACCATTTTAAGGCTTTCTATTCCATTTGGCCCAAGTGAAGCTCCATCCAAAAGGGGCTTAACCGAAGTGCAAGCATACAACCCAATCTAGCCAAGGGAGACCAAGTCATCTTCTTCCTTGAAGAAGTCAAAGCTATATGAATGCACCTACAAATGTGACAGCATGCATAGGTTCACATGGATTGTTTCAACTTAAACCGACATTTCTTCAACCATGAACCAAGCTCATGAGTTGTCTAATGGGAATGAAGGATAATTGTGGTTTGGAAGGCATGGATGTAATCCAGCAGCTTTGTTGTCAAACCATGATCATGTATTGTGTGACTTGGCACAATCAGTGGGTCATAGGAAATCTAGAGACGGAGGCGGTACGTATGCAACAAGTTGAATGGTTGAACCTTAACTTACTTTCTTGAGCCTTGACTAATAACCCCCTCGAGCAGGTATTTTCAACTATTAATGCACATATATTGTCAACAACTTGCATATTTGGAGAATTAACACCAAATATGAAAAACCCAAACAAACTAGTAATTTTTAACAAAGGTCGTCTCATTTCTCACCTACCCACATGATTGCGATTGTGCATTGCTCAAGGTAAAAATTTATGTGGTGTCGCATCACTATTTTTCCTCTTATTTTCAATTGATTGGGGGGGAGGGTTCGCTCTCTAATATATGGGGATCACCTCAACCCTCATGGGGGATAAGAAACAACACATGCACCCATACCATAACCCCAAAGAATAGAATAATCACAGACGAAGAGCATCATTCTCCTTTATATTATACATTGAAACTCTATTTAATTCCCCTCTTACTCTCTTTTCTATTAATTAGAAGGAAATTTTCCAACAGTATAAAGGGATTGTTCCAAACTTTCAAGCAAGACATGCAGAGAGGAAGGGAGATGGAGTTTCTCATCTTATTTATATTATATATCCCCAAATGCTTTCCAACCCAATGGGAAATTCGGAAAACAAACACTTTAACCAAAGCTTTGGCAGAAATCTCATCCAGCTAGCTAGCTATAACACCCTATTTTTTTTTTTTCCATCATACATGGCTCAACATTTTTCAAAGGTGCGCTCAATTACCACTGTCGATCGATTTGAGGTTATATCACTCACTGCTGCATTAATATACCATACAGTCACATCCCTCTCTTCTTTAATCACTCCTTCCTTTCTTCATTCTATGTTATTATTTCAATTAATGTTACAACATGGTTAATTACCACATTGCTGACATGATAGTTGTTATTATTATTGATTATTATCATTACTTTTAAAGTTATCATTATTGTTACGATGTTATTGTCGGTGTTCTTATTATTCTTACTAATAATAAAGTTGTCCCTAGCTATTATTTCTGCAAAACTCGTCGTTATTAGTAATGCTGAAGTACTCATCATTACTATTGTTATTGAATTCGTCATTAATTAATTACTGCTGCTGCTAAACTTATAACTATTTGTTATTGCTGAAGCCGTTACGTACTATTGTTACAGTAGTTATCACTATTCTTATTGCTAAACGTACCTATTACGTACTATATATTACTACAATTGGAGCTATCACTATGTATATATTGTTAATGCTAAAGCTGCTACTATGGTTAATTATGGCTAAAATTGTCACTATTAAACGCTAAGAAATGTTTTTTTGGCGCTTATACACGAATTTCTAGCTTTTTCTCTGTTTTTAGCAGTGTTCGATTGGGAAATTAAAGCAAAGATGCATGTTCCAAAGTTGTATAGACTTCATTTTGCATATGTTAGGCTCTAAGATTAATTAATTTCTTCATCCGAAAGCTAGCCTTCTTGTATTAATAGAGGACTAGATCGATGCTTGGTCAGTTCTTAAGGAATTAATATCCGGCCGAAGACATGGATTATATTAATTAATTAGATGGTAATGGTCGTAATAGTAGCAAAACTGGGTAGACAGTGGTGCCACTAAATATGGAGTTGGGTAGTAGGCGGCAAAGTAAACGGTAATATAGTGATTCAACCCTCTATCGCACAAGCAAAGTATATTGTTGGTAAGGAGACAACGCAAAGATTATGAACCATATATATATATATATATATATATATATATATATATATATATATATACACATTTTCAAATATTTTCAAAGTATTGTTGGTCCCCTAAAATATTTTTTTGAAAAATGTTTTTTATTTTTATTTGTAAGTGTCTGGTGCAACATAAAATATTAGTTAACTTGAAAATGTTTGCAGTTGATAAAAAAAATGGTTTACATTTCTCATCTGCGTAAACATTTTTTGTCACTTTCTCTCCCACACTTTCGGACAAGCAATTGTACGTGAGAGGGCTCCGTGCCTTATGGAGGCCTATTTGCCCAAACAAGTCTCGAACTGCCTAAATATCTACTTGAGCAAGTGAGCTTTACTAGAATCATTTCACAATTGTTCCCCCAAATTGCAAACAATATGGGCAGTCAATTGTACGTATTGGTTCTTAATCCCGCTCCCGAAAGCTTTCTATTCTCACACATTCTCTACCTTTGCAACCAGTGATAGAGTTAAAGGAGGCTGGTGTGGGCCATGCCCCTCAAACCCCCCCTCTAGCTAGCTAGCAAAAAAACAGTGGTTAAAAATTATTTTTTTTAGCTTTTTTTAAAAAAAAAAAAAAAAAAAAAAAAACTTTAGGTCCGTTCTTTTTTTCTTCACCTAGGCCCCTCAAAAAAAAAATTTACTACAGTCTAGCCCCCTAAAATTAACTTTCTAGTTTTGCCCTTGTCTGCAACTCATGTTCATTGTCTCTCTATCTTTTTCGCAACTCCTCAAATTATATGAAAATATAAGAAACATTTGGCGATTTTTCAGACAAGTCAAACGCTGAAAAATGTTTTTGGAACCATTTTCAGGGTTGCAAGCAAACATTGAAAAATAGACACATTTTCCAACAAAAAATGTTTTACACCAAAACAGACAGGGCCTAATATGAAAACAAAAAACCATTTCAGTAAAAATCATTCTTTATATATATATTCTCCAAAAACAAGAACAAATCTTTGAAACAAGTATTTTCTATTATTTTTTTTTCCTAATTGAATAGGAAAAAAGGTTATAAGGGAGGATCTTTCCCATTCTTAATCCTGATGAAAGAGAAAATAAGAGAACATGTAGGAATGCTACCAAACACAGTATTTTTTATTTTGTTTCTACCAAAACTGTTCTTAGATAATAGTTCCAAACAAGCCCTAAAAATTTTGCCCGCAGGGTTAAACTAATAATTATATTAATTCTATTTCATTGAACAATATTAAAAAAAATATTCCATAATAAGCCTATATTCCTCGGAGCAATACCCTCTCATGAGTCTCATCCCCGACAAAGAGGTGCATGCAGGATGTGTAAATATATAAAGACTATTTAAAATAAGCATTTTTTTTCCATGTTAATAATTAAGACTCAATTTCAAATTTCTTGCGCATGCAACAGAGGATGGTAACGTAAACCATGAATCAAACATTGTCAAACAAAATCCCTTAGAATTCCTATATATAAGAGTACTAATGATATATATATACTACATGCATCAATATTTTACTTTTATTTTATTATGTTGATGTGGCAGAGTCTAGTAGCAATTGAATCAGCTTTTAAAAAATAATATATTCAATGACCATTAAACTTTACCATATTAGCATAATGAAATAATGGTGTGATGTATAGCTCGTATACTAATGAGTAAATTTTTTCAAATTTAGTGGTAACGATCTTGTCATATCAGTGTTTACCACTTCATTATTTATTATATTTCACTTCTTCTCGTAAATAATGAGGTGAGGTGAGGTGATAAATATGATAAATAATGGAGTGATAAATATTCATATCTATAACATTTAATATGAAAATATATATATATATATATATATATTGAGATTTGAAAAAAAAAAATCCATTCAATTCTAAGGAATCCATTCAATTCATACTTCTTTTTTTCAGCTGGCTAACTATAAAATAAATTAAATAAAAACTACAATAGGAGGGGTGGGAGACCCCAACAAACACCCTAATACAATCGTAACAACTCAAGAAATAAAATCTATAACCAAAATGGGAAATGGATCCCAAATGATATGGTCCTATAATTCATTGACCAAAAAGCCGAGAGGATCGCTATGTTGGTGGTATATGATGCAGTCTTATGGTTGGACCGGTTGATGAAGATCATTTTTCCCACTTCCTTGAATAAAGGAGAATGCTCTACACCAGATTTAGACAAAAAAGAGATCGAACAACTTCCACTTTATTAAAGAAGGAGGTGAGGATAGGGTTGGCAATTTTTGATACGACCCGCGAACCTGACACGAACACGACACGAAAATACTGGGTTTGGGATAATCGGGTTCGGGACCCGATTATGACCTGATTAAAACTGGGTCTGGCGGGTTGACACACGTGTCAACCCGCCATACCCGATTATGTTTAAAAAAAAAATCACTCAAAATCGAAAAGAAAGAAAAGTAGAAAACCCTAGCCGCTTGTCACTTTCACCGTTTCAGACTTTCGATGTTTCCCTTTCATGCCCGCGGCACACCTCACAGGCTCACAACTGACAGCTTCGCCTTCACTGCTTTAGTGCTTCACACCAGTAACCAGTTCACAGCTTCACAAGACGTTCGGTCCTTCACTCACGGGCCACGGCTTCACAGTTCACAACTTCACACAGCGTCACGGCCTTCACTTCACATCTCAATAGTGCGTCGTCCCCCGTCGACTCCACACTCCGTCCCCTCTCTTTAATCTCTTATTCTTTATGCAACTATGCAGCCTATGCTCTCCAGTGTCGGATTGACACCAGGTTCGTGTCGGGTTGGGTCGGGTACCACGTGTAAGGCACATCCAATCCTGAGGAAGAACATGCACCCGCCGACACACTATCAAAGCCCTCCCGCTCCATAGTCCATACTGAGCCGGATCCTCGTTTACCGCTACTAGGGAGACGTCATAGAACACCGAACACCCTTTCCATTGGACCCGATTAAACGAGTTCATCAGGTCGTGTTCGGGTCATGGGTTCCAACCCTATTAATGATCGGGTCGGGTTCGTGTTGAACCCGTTAACATAATCAGGTCGGCCGAGTTGACACGAATCCGACCCGTGAACCCGAATTGCCAAGCCTAGGTGAGGATGAGCTCTCAGAAGGAAGATCTGGATCTAGACACCACTGGAAGGGGTGGCACGTGGGCCTCACGCACTAGTGGAAAGGTTGGATGGCGGGTGACTCATGGTGGATCAAGGGCGGTGAGACCAGTAGAGGGGCGAGTGTGCGGCGAAGGTGGACGGGGCGACGGGAGATCTAGCTTCAAACTTTCCAAACAAATGGAGGGAAATAAAAATAAAAAGAAAGGGGAGAGAAGGTGGCATAGAAGGAGAGAGGGGGAGGAGAGGGAGCAAGGGAGAAGTGGAAGCCGACACCACTAAGGGGCAGTGCGTGGGTCTCATGTATCGATGGAGAGGCTGGATGGCAGGTTGCTCGAGGTGGATTATATTAAAGTATTAATTAAATAATTAAATCTTCATCTTCTTATAAGCGTAAGCTTTTGAGACAAGTGATAATTTAATATGATATCAGAATAGAGGTCTTGAATCTGAGCCTACATGTGAGTTGGGTGTTAAAATATTAATTAAATTTACTTCTTCATAGAAGCTTAAGCTTTTGAAATAATTAGTAATTTAACAGGTAGGGGCGAAGAAATCAATGGAGGGGTGTATTCACGGCGGAGGTGAGTGAGCAACAATAGATCTAGCTTCAACTTCCTACGTACAAAAGAAGAGGAAGAAAAGAAAGGAAAATAGAAAAAGAGAGAAAGGAGAGAAAAGGTGGCAAAGAAGAAGGAAGAGGGATCCCAATGGGTTCACGATGGTGGGGGTTCAATAGGAGAGTACTTTTGAGAGACTTCTAGACAAGGGAGTTTTCAAAAAAAGAGAATAGCATCACCATGAATTTCTTCTCCAATACTGTCTACTTTATATATATATGTATATATATATATATTGAAAGACTCGTTAATATGAATAACATTACCGATCAAAATATATATATATATATATATAGCACTACCATGAATTGCAAAAATAAAATGATGAAATATATGAAAAAGTATCTAAAAATAAAATAGAAAATAAGAGAAGAAAAAGAGAAAGAACAAAAAAAAAAAAAAAAAAAGGAAAAATGTAAAATCAGACCCTTTGGTTAATTTACCTGATTTACAATTAGCTCCTTATAATATTAAATTAAACTCTGAGGTCTTTAAGGTATGCCAAAAAAAAACAAATCACTCCCTACAGTCAAATTATGTCAAAAATACTTAACGGATTCTGTTAGTGTGCCACATTAGCGCCAATAAAATGACAACACGTATCACTCCTAATATATATATATATAATTAAAAAATTAAAGAAATAAAAAACTTAAAAAATTATTTTTAAAAAATTAAAATTAAAATGAAAGGGGGTGGCTTGTTAGCCACCTCCTTAGCTGTGGTGGCCGCTACGCGCCCATGGTGTGGCGCGCTGCCACTCCCATTAGTCGATAGTGGATTTAGTGTGGCGCGCGCCACCCCAGGCCACCTCAGTGTGGCATGTGGAGACCACATGGACCGCACGCTCCGTAAAAGAAGTGGTGGTGAACATCATATAAATTTATCAGGAAGTTGTACGGATGGATTAGGGAATCGTCGCCGTGCATTTATTCTAAGCCCGCTTTGAGCGGCTAAGATCAAACAATCATGCCCTTTTCATGTTATAATTATCATATCACGGGAGGAGCCGATAGTGGCCGGTGGGCATGTGTTTGACCCATGAAGTGGTGCCACACTTTATGTTTTTTAATAAATTATCGTCCATGATTATGTTCATTGAAAATTACTTTTATAATATTTTATACGTACTAGAGAAAAGACTAATCACTAAGAACTTATCGGAAGGAAATTGATGTGCATGTATAGAAAGCTTAAGTCTTTTTTTTTTTGGGGGGGGGGGGGGGGGTGGTGTCAATGGAAGCTGAAGTTTCTTAATAAATAAAATAAAAAAAAAAAACTAAAATAGAGAATTTCATAAAGGAAATGATGGTAAGACTTCCCATATTACTGGAGAAGAAATTGTAAAATTTAGGGAAATCATGTCATTACCCTCACGTGATTTAGCATTTTTTGACATTGGGACTCCAATTTCCAACTTCAAGTATTTGTAAATCGAGACTTCTGCTAAACTTTTTGTCCAATTATTGATATAAAATTGCTCATTTAATTATATGGACTCCACTTTATCTAATGGGTTATGGATTAATTTTTTAAAACCAAAAAAAAAAAAATGCCTCACACCTCTATGGCTGGTCTTGGCCGTGACCCGTGAGTTTAAATTAACCCAGGACGGTGGGGCTCATTCACATGAGCAACTTTCCGTTAATAATTGGATGGGAAGTCTAATGGAAGTTTCGATTTACTAATGCTTAAAGCTAAGGCTTAAAATTTATCAAAGTATAAACTGAAATCTCAAAATTTACAATTCTATACTAGGATGAAAAGGCATGCGGAATTTATAGGTGGTTTGCGATTCAAATTATATCATTTTTAATTAAACAAACAAAAAAAAAAAACAGCCATTTTTTTGGTTATTATAATGACGAATATTAGAAACATCAATGTTAAACTCAATAAAAATGAGAGAAAAAAAATATATTGAATTTTCTGTAATCCAAAATTTCAGAAAGCAGGGACCTATGAATAGATCTTGAAAAGCAGGCACCTATGAATAGACCTTCATTGGTTAGGTAGTTTAATCTTATCGAATCGCACGCCATGCAAATAAGGACTGAGACCGAGTTTGGGTTTAAATTAAGAATTAATTGAGAATATTTTAAAAATAGTAAATACTGAGATATAAAATCTGCTTGACATCCAACACCAATCAAATTCAGGCCCGACTATATGAAACTTTTTGCACATCGGAAACTGCCCATTTAGATTGCTACTCTCTATTAATTAGTTACAGAAGTGCAGGCAAAATTTGATCCCAAAACTAGTATGACACTAAAAGATTTAACCAATTAACGAGCTCACAATATTCACTTTCTGTAATTTCCTTCTTCACTTTTCTTCTTTCTTGTTTGATCACTTTTTACAAATATTGATGCTTAAGCTTAACCCCCAATATTTTTAGTAGAATTAGATTGCACCAGGGAAATTTTCCCATGAATCTCTCCTACAGAATACAAATGCAGCATACCACTCTTAAGGCCAACATGCACAGATATAATGATGCCAAAAAGTTCATTCACGATTCATTCTAACCTTCCATAGACTCAAGCCTGCGATTTAGCTTCCAGCCATTCTAGCTAACATAAAACCTCCGGCGAGCAACTATATTGTGGCAGAGCTGCTGAGAACCCACTAATTAGTCATGTTTCAGTTTCTTGCCGCAATAAACGGGTTAATACACCTTCACAGGCATGATTTTCCTCCTCAACATCCATCATCTAAGAAGTAGAAAGGGTTCTCATAATTATACTTTAACCAACCGGAAAATATCGGAGGACCCTGCAAAGAAATAGGGCGATCAGAATCAACAGGACAGAGTTGTTCAAGATATGCAAACTAGGGAGTCAAAATCGTTCTTGATGTCTCGTTTATTGTGCAAGCAAATTCATGCTGTGAAACCTACATCACAACTGCTCGCTCAAAAATCGAGGCACCAAGCTCTTTCATAAGTTGTTAAAATAAGGCTATTAATAACAGAGCAGTAATGAGGAATTAATGTATCGAAGTTTGAACTGTTGCAATTTTACAATATAGAAAATTATTAGACCGCCAGAACCCAAATTAAAATATAGCAAATATTCCTATATTATGAAACATACTTAATATAAGCACCTCCACAGAGGATTCGGGATTGACTATGGAGATCACAAATTTAGTATGGCCTAGATGCTGATCCCCTTTGAAATGCATGGCATCCATATTGCAATTGACAGTACATACCACAATTGAGTCATTTACCTGATTAGATAAAATATAATTAAAAAGAGAACCACAAAGCATGCAACAAGAGTACACATTCTTCGGCTTGATTTCTTCTCAAATACCTACAAAGCAACGAAATCGTTTTAATAAACCATTATCCAACAGATCTGTCAATAAAATAAAAAGAATGGCAGCAAGATAGTAAAGCAATCTAGTTCATGTACCATCTTGAACCGTTCCATGGTTCCTGACATCACGCCCCTTGATGAATCCATGTCGTTACCCTGATTTTACATAGAATTTATTTATAACATAAATAAATCACTCAAATAGAGATGTCAGTAACCCACTTACCATACGGTCAAGCAGACGATTATGACTTTCCACCTCATCATGTATATCACCTGTTAACTGTTGGTAAGTAATAAATGCATCAAAAGTTGTTCTGTAAATAGATTACACATTTAAAAAGCATGTCTTTAATCCTTTATCTAGGCAACTAACGCATTAATATTCCATCTTAGTTCCGTAAAGCAGGAACTATTTTAGTATCATATACAAGTACGAAAGCATTCAATAACCGGCATAGAGGTGCACAATATTTAATGATTACCAAGTGACAGAAAAGAAGAAGGTTTGATGAGTGTATGTGTATTAGAAAGTGTGTGGGCACGTCTGCATGGGCATGTGCATGTTGGTGGACAGGGTGATATGTCTATGGCAGATAGGAAACCATGCTATAAATGATTGTGTTGGAAAGATTGCACCTGTTACCAGGGCACCTCTCAAAGTCTATGATTCCACTGGAAGTCCCCTGCACCACTACTCTAAGTAACTATGCATAGCAGGGAATTCATCCAACCAGTTTTGTGATTGAGCACTCCGAAACTTCTACACATGCTACTGAATATAATAGGATTCTTAGGATAACTGAAACGTATGATTCAAGAGAATCAATATGACAACATGTTCCCCTATCCAAGGTTTGGCGAGAGAGACGAGAGTGAGTCTACCAAACCCTGGCAGCTAATCTTAATAACTAACTATTACTCACTTTGGCTTCCTTTTCCCTTGGAAGAGTGTTTGGCAGCCTAAGGTTTCTTTGAGGGCAGCTTTTTTTGCTTGGTCGGTAGCATTAGGAAAGATCCTAATTATGGATAATCTTAAGAAATAGCATATCATTGTTGTCAATAGGTGTTGTATGTGTAAAAGGAATTGGGATTCTGTGGACCATTTTCTACTCCATTTTGAGGTTGCAAGTGCCTTGTGAAATGTTTTCCTTAGTCTATTTGAACTGTCTTAGATTATGCCTAGACGAGCAGTAGACTTGTATACTTGTTGGTAGACTGCCGACAGCACTCAGAGTGCTACTGTGTGAAATATGGTACCTTCATATCTTTTGTGGTGTCTATGAAGGAAAAAGAATGACAGAAATTGAGGACCGTGAAAGGACATTGGAGAAGATTAAGTATTTTTTCTTCAAAACTCTATTTCTTTGGACAGCTGCTTTTATTTCTCCTTTGATGATTAGTTATCATGATTTCCTTGTTCTGTTTTCTCCTTCTAGCTAGGTTTTTTCTCTAGTATACTTCATGTGTACCTAGTGGCGCTTTATGCTTTTAATGATATTTCGATTACTTTTCATAAAAAAAAATACTCACTTTGTTTCAAAACAAATGATAACCTTTTCTTTTTGAGTTATCTCAAAACATATGAAACTTTCCAAAAGTAGAAGTTCCTACTTATTAATTTTCAATACTATTCCCATCCTTTTTAAAAAAACAAACAAGATTCTCATAAGAAGTTGTGTCACCTCTAGTATAAAATAAATGACATTTTAGAAAAAAGCACTGTATTTTTACTTTTTCATTAGTAATCATGTCATTTCAAATCACATCATCTATTAAGACAAAAAATATTTTAGATAAGTATCAATTATCACCTTCCACCAATGGCTCTCAAAAACAGAATTGATGCATGTATAATTGAAAACTTGAATGAAATTAATTTCTGAGCATGGCGACACATAACCTATTCATTGACACATGAAAAGACCCTTTCTAACCACACAACTACAAAACCCATGGAAAAAGGCAAAAATGAGACTACCACCACCACAAGGTTGGGAGAAAAATGGGAGGAAGACAATGTATTAGCAAGGGATTATACCCTTCATTGCTTGAGAGGTGATATCATTTCCCTTTATGATGACTACAAGATTGCAAAAGAAATCCATGATGCACTCGAGGAGAAGTAAGGCCCAAAGTCAAACACACACATACAGCTGTTGTTAGAGAAGTAAAATTGGAGCCGCATGGGAGAAAACAACAGCGTTGGAGACCATATTCATCAAATAAAACTCATTGCCAAAGAAAACTCTAACACTGGTCATCCTTTGTCACAGAGGAAACTTACTCTCTTCAGAAATATAACTCTGTCTTGCAAAGTGTCCACAGCTTTCTCATTGGCATGCTCATTAGTTTCATGGGAGTATGAGGAGGGCACCCTAAGACCACCTTCCTCAAGTCCATCAAAGCCATCAAAGAGAGACGCTCTTGCTGCACGGTGCTCCCTGCACAAAAAGAGATCATGCCATAAATTTAAAAATTGAACAAGTACACAATAAATGATGACAATGCCTTTCCAAATACAAAGACTTCTGCAAAACAAAGAAAAAACAGAAGCAAGAGTACATCCTGTTGAAATAAACATCAAACTACTAGGAGATTTTGAATTAACTGTGAACTTTCACTATTGGCATTTCTTACAACCCTGTATTACTTCAGCAAGTGCAACGTTAATGAGCAAAATGCTTAAGAAAGGAAGCCATTTAAAGCACTTTATGAGAATTCTACCCCCTACCAGAGAGACACACTCTCAAGTGCATATTTAAAGAGAATCGGCGCTATAATACTAAAATATAAAAGTATTTAGACTTCCTCACTTTAAACCCAGTTTCAAGTGTTTGTTTCTTTTTCACTTACACCAAAAACATGTGGTTTTCCAATATAATTGATTCCCTAAGGGTACTTTTGGTATGCAGAATAGACCTCTGAAATGGAATAGCTACTCTGTTGTTTGGTTAATTTTTTATTCTTAGCAATAGCTATTTCACAAGAATAGCCATTCCTCAAAATGCAGAATACCTATTCCTCTCAAAAAAGGAGGAATAATTATTCCTTTCTTAAGAGAATAACATATCGATTAATCTTCCCACAAAAATCCTCAAAAGAGGAGAATAACATATTGATTAATCCTCCCTCCCTCCCTCCCTCATAAGATTCTCTTATTCGCTCATTTTGTGATATGTTGATTGATAATATAAACTAGATGTGTCACAAATAATGCAGAGTTTTGCAGACATTAAGGATTATACCCAAAAGCTCCCTCCCTCCCTCCCTCATAAGATTCTCTTATTCGCTCATTTTGTGATATGTTGATTGATAATATAACTTAGATGTGTCACAAATAATGCAGAGTTTTGCAGACATTAAGGATTATACCCAAAACCCATTTAACGAGCATCAGAACAACAATCATAAAGTATATACCAGAACATTAATCATAAAGCAAACTTTCAAAACAAGTATGATGTCAATAGACATGCTTCTGACGCAGATGGAAATTGGGTCATGTCCCGCATTATTTGACAAAATCACACCAAATCCTACTCAGATAGAGTAGGTTTCAGCTCTCCATTGTTTCGCAGCTCCAGTACCATGTCACAGCCTCCTATTAGCTCACCTTTGTTACAGTGGTTGAATTATGACCTATTTTGTTGTCTTTCACTGTAATTAGTTGAAGAGTGAGTGTAGTTTCTAATTCATAGAAGAATTATGTTTAGATGTTGATGGTCTATTTTTACTCCAAAGCATAATCGTCTTTTCCTCTCCTCAATTTTCTCAGTAAATAAGAGAATATTAAAGAGTTTCTGTTTGTTGCAATCTTAGAAGGGTTGTGTCGTCCCTTCTATTTCGTGGTTTAGGTCATGAGAGGGTGAGGGAATTACATATTCTTAAAAAAATCTTTACAAACTAATTGTTTTGAAGATCCACATCCAGAAATAGAATCAAAATCCAGAGATTCTAGGCAACTGACCCCAAAAAAATGTTCTTTGAAAACCCAGAACTAGATATGAAATCAACTATTAAGCTTCGTCTCCACATCGCCCCATAAAATCATTGCAAGGCTTTAAGTTTCTTCAACAGCGGCAACATCATCCACAATTTTTTTTTTTTTTTTTTTAAAAAAAATAGTTATAACAATTGTTTATGTTTAAAAAATAAAGAAAAAATATTCTTAAAAAAGTAAATTAGATTTGTATTATAAGGGTGTTTAGGAAATTTGGTTACAATATGATTGCATTCACCAGCAGAAAACATATTCAGTGTTCTATTGCAGTTTTACAACCAAACTAAGGAAGGAATAGTTATTACATTCGCTTCTTCTATTCCCAGTAATAATTATTCTTTTCTCAACGAAATAGCCATTTCATGTACCAAACGTGATGTCAAACAAATTAATCCCAACTCTAAACAATTCTAGACAGACAAATTATCAACGAATCCCAAATTTAACTTCAACAAAACGCGACTGACTATCTTTTTCAATTCACTAATCATGTAGCAACAACAACAGCATTGACTGTCCATAGTCTTGCGTCTAACTGTCTAAGTAAATTCACAAGAAAAACCAACCAAAAACCAAAATTAGCATTGCAATAACTGCACCAGAATAAATTATATAACAGGAATCTACTATACAATAACTAAAATAAACTTAAATTAAGCAAAATTATTCCAAAAAAATAATAATAATAAAATCAACCTATTTTGTTTGAAGACCAGATCTTCATAATCAACAATATACAAAATGGATAAATCCAAATAAATCAATCGTATATATAGGAGGTTCGTTGGATCACATTGAGATAAATACGAACGTGAAAATGAAAGGAGAATGTGAGCGAAAGGATTTGCAGGCGAACCTTCTGTAACTCATTGCTTGCGGGATTCACAGACTCGCGTTTGCTTCTGTTTCCAAGATTTCGAATTCTGAGTGAGAAGTTTGACGAAAGAGACACCCGGCGCTGGTGAATGGTGATGAGTTCAGAAGCGTGGAGGGCCTGGAGGCTTTGAATAGTCTGTGCTCCATTTTCTTTTCTTTTGGGCCGAGCTGGTTATGGCTTCAAAGCCCAATCAAAATTTTGGGAGGCTTAGAAACATTCAGATTTGGTGTCCATTAAAAGTACTTCACCCCAGCTTAGTAATGGTGAGATTTGATTCCTAATTTTATTTTAGGACCAAGTTAGCTTGATGCTGTAGAAAAGGAAATATAAAGGTTTCTTGTGTTTGTTTTGTTTTCTATAAAAAAATAAATAGCTTTCAAATATAAATTAAATTATTAAATTTATAATTATTTATTAGCTTTTTTTTTTAACCGTTGGTGTTTTAACATAGTATCAAAGTAGTGGTCATTAAACCATGATTTCATAGTGTACTACAAGGTATGCTCAATAGTATAGGCAAGACTATCCATGTGGCTGAGAGCCATCACAGTTCAGGTACAACAATGTAATTATCAAAAGCGCGCTTTACTACTGAGTTAATAGCCCGTCGTGCGGGCCTTTTGTTGGAGCTCGCTATGCCAAAAGCGAGAAAAACCTCATCCCTCTCTTTCTTTTTTTTCGTCCCCATGTCGCTACACGGGAGAACATGGGGCATAGTTCAGTTCTCCACCTTAACAACAAAAAAGGCCCCCAATTTTATAATGGTCCCAAGAAAAACCATTTATACTTTTAAAACAAAAAAATAAATAAATAAATAAAAAAGCACGAAACTCATGCATTCATCGTCAAAATATAAAATTTCTCAGGGCAATGAAAATTACAGACGAAAAAATTAAAACTTTTATTTATCATAAATTGTAGTACAATGATGCCGGAGTTTCATTACTCTATACAACCCAAAATATCTAAAACCAACCTTGAAGAGACTATATATTGCATATCAGGAGGTTACCGACATTCTGAATTTTGGTCCAACTAGACAGGTGATGTACGGGCATGCTCAACTATCCAATTTGACATGTGGCAACCCATCCTCATTCATTTGATCAAGACTACACAAAAATTTCTTTTGATTTTGATTTTAATCTTTTGGCCTAATACGTACGAGTCTTTCTATACTCGATTTAATTGGAGTGCTTATGACAACAAATTGGGCATACTTTTTGCTACGAGCCTCCAAATTAAGCATATGATCTAATTCAAGAAGCTCTTTTCAACGCGCATGTCGTGGCAACCCAACTATGCTCGATGAGCACCATTTTTTGTTAAATATTACACCTATTGAGATTTTTGATTTGCTCACACAAGAGCCTGACTGTCACACCACCCCCAAAACACATGCAAATATCTAACATAGGACGTCAAAACTATAGAGTAACGTGTACCCAAAATTATCCCACTAACACGCTACAAGTCACACAAAGAACACTTTGGGCTTCGTTTCCGTATTTGCAAAGCCTAACAAATTTTACTAAGCTCTTGAAAATCGAAACCAAAAATGCATTTGGTAGCCTTTTTCGTCACAGTAAAACAATTTTAACCCCCCAGCCCCCCGCGCCCGAGGCTGGAGAAATCTGCTGAAGCACCAGAAGTGGCGGTACTGCATTTCCCATTACCACTGTCCATAGTCTTCCCCTGCCCAAGAATTTGAGACAATTTTGCAGATTCCATGTAGTCTTCCTGTGAATTTGCAGGGTAATGGGTAATGAATTCACAGGCTGGAATTGCCCATGAAAGCCATTTATTTCGTGTCCGTACAAGCCGGATCCAGTCGGAAGAGAGAGGCTTCTTTCTCTCTCTCTCTCTCTGCCAGAGTTCACACTCAAAATTAATGATATCCAACCACATGATTGAAGCCTTTGAAGGTTCTTTTATTATCATACTCAATGCCCTCTTCTACCACCTGCTTATAATGCCAGATGATCACACCTGCTTTCCTTGTTGGATGAAGCTGTAAATTACTAAATTCATCATTATATTTCAGCCCTGTTTCTTGCATTACCATGAAAGTAACCAGATCAATTCAAATTAAGGAAAATAAAATTCATTAAAACATAAGGGAAAAAAAAAATTAATAAACACAGATTATAAAGCAAAAACATAGTAGGGTTTGCTAATTAGGAATAGAAATTCTGTCATTTTAGAAGAGCCTCTTAGAAAATTAACACATGAATGCTCTCATATCAGAAGTAACGTGCACTTCAAATGTGTCTCTAATTCATTATGAGGGCTTCTAATCAAAATTAATTAGCTTAAGATCACACATCATTCTTTGCAGATCAGATGGCACTTTGAGTGTAGTACAAATGTTGACTTGTATGATTATGCATTTATTACCGTTACTCATTATATGGGAAGCAGTCTCAAAGGCATTGTACGCTAGAAATGCCACAACAGGACAAGTAGAGATTAAAGAACACATCAAAACATGGAAATCAGCCATGGATGAACAGTACCATATTTCATGTGTAACTAAAACAATATAACATAATTGTTCCTTATATATATATATATCCAGTAAGTTGGGAAAGGAAAGTAAGTGTTAGTGAGGGCATTTTGCTATAGAAAAAACAGAGTATCCTTATATAAAAAATCTAGAGACATAAATAATTTGGCTTCGGATGAGAGATCATCGGGGGCATATTAATCCTCACCCCTATCACATAATACTGATATATTTAAAAAGCCCGCTGTAGCAGAAAGCTTAAGAGGACACGGTGCAACAGATTCCAGGCCCCAGTTTACAACATTATGTATATATTTCATAATTCAAAACAAACAAATACAGAGAAAGATTTACTCAGTTTATAAGCAGATCGGGAAGCTGTCAATACAAGGAGGAACTACCCTGCTCAGGAAAAGAAAAAGAGAAACCAACCTAAAGAGATCCATCATCCAGATACAGTAACTTCACTTCAGGACACCTGTGTTCCAAGATGAAATGGAACCCAAAAATCGTCTGTTGTTTAGTTACGTTTTGTACAAACGAAACTAAACATAAATACCCTCAGATTTTCTATTCTACCAAGAAATAGAGACTCGTAATTTACAGTGCATAACAAGAGAGAGATACAGAAGAATAACAATAATAACACACTATTTTAACAGACACCTAATTCAGACCATTAGATCAAATAATTATTTAATAATAACCATTTGATCGTAATTATTTAATCTCAACCATTATATTAAAGTTGATTTGACCTTACAGTTTACTTCAATGATGGTTCAGTAAATCCAACCATTGGATCTATCTAAGAAGCATCCTATGGTCTAGATCAAACCACCAGATCAAATGATCCTGATGGTCCAAAATTGAATGGTCATGGTCAAACTGCTCCGAGCTCCAATGCTAAGTGTCAAGTGCGTCATCAAGACGCCACTAGCGTCCTATAGCCCACTGCTACGCAAGCACGCGTGCACGTACGTCCGGTACTTCAAACCATACTAGAATATACACCCAAGCATTACTTTAAAGCAAAGGCTTAAAGTGTGTTGGGCTTATAAATGACAACTACACTTTCTGTATGGGACTTTTTTTTGATAGGTTGTATGGGACTCTTTTTATTCAATGCTCTTTAAAATCTTCCATTTAAAACATTCCCCACAAAATATATATATATATTCCTTTTGGGGAGCAATTCATCCTTCCCAAACACAGCATACAACTCTCCGTGTACTGCACTCTCCAAGTGTGCAATTCATACTTCCTTACTATGCCAAGTCTCTGTGAAATAACTCCGACGAGAAGAAAAAAGGTGTTAAGAGAACCCCGCCCAACCCTAGACACTCTAAGATCAATTTTCAAATCATACATGTATGGAAAAATAGAAATAAAATGACTACAATTTTGGATATTCATTTAATTTTGTTAGGTATAGCAGTATTCAAGGCTCTTTATTTTTGATAAGTAGTATTAAAGGCTCTTTATTTTGAAGGCATATATGATACTTGGGCTCCAGGAGGGGGAGATGTAAGAGAAAATTACCAACTTGACCCTTAGCCCAAGTGTTATAGTTTGTTATTTAGTAAAATCTCGATATATATATCACTTGCTGGTCATCATGGAGAACAAAAATGAATTTGAGGAACGTCCCCGGCTGAACAATGGCACTCGCATTGAAGTTTTCTACAGAGAGCACAAAGATTTAGTAACACCTTCAAAATCGCCGTGTTTGCTAAGTGACAACTAATTTTAAACTCCCAACTTTAACACCAGTCACGATGCCGGGATCCAAGATGACTTCCAAATGTCATAGTTTTCAAAAGAGTTCTCATTTGAGATTACTCCACAATGCACCAAAGTCCACAGAGAATATGAACTTAACAATAGCCATTATATTCTAGATGATCTGACTCCACGCATAAAAGTATAAATTGCAAGCAATGCACTAGGATGTTGAGAATGAAAAACTACTACTAACTTTACACAAACATTTATACAAATTCCTACACAAGATGAACACGATACCTTCTTTTTCATAAATAATTGGAATTATATACTTCAGAATTCAACTTCCTTTTCTTTCTTTTTTTTGAAAAGCAGAATTCAACTTCTCGTACCTTGCGACATGATACATAAGTAAACTCAAAGCCTTCAACAATTAAAGGTCTTCAGAGTGCAAAGCTCAGGGGGTATTCACATCCTGTTGAACTATCATCTGTATCTTCATAAGTATCGGGAACCAAGAAAAATACTCTACCACCCACTTCACGTATTCAAATGCAGCAATTTTATCAATGAATATAAGCAGCTCCACATTGCAATTGCCATTCCATGCAGTCCTCAAAATCGAAACTGCTGGCACAGTCCAACAACGCATTCTGCTGATGCTCGTAGCGGCATATGTAATTCAACCCCACAAGAAGCTCACATATAGCCGCCTCCGTCTTTTCCCTGTCGGCGAAATACAGCGTCTGAAGCAGCAGAACATTCGTCCGCGTAACGATTTGATGCTGCTCGAAATTCCGCTCACTTTGCCACCTGATCATGTTATGTGCAAGTGGCGCAAGCCACCTCAGAATCCCATCAAGAGTCTCCTTCCAATCATGGGCAAGAGGGGCGTCATATATTGCCAGATTTTTGGTATAGGACTTGAGATTAGTCTTCAGAGACATTCTTAAGCTCGTGGGCAACATCTGATACAAATCGTCCCTAGCTTCCTCACCCACGAGATGCGGGTAGCGAAGCAACTTCTCCATAACAATTATAACATTCGCATAATGCAAGGCCAAAGCAGAGCCGCCCACGGTTGTGGGAGGAGCATAGACCGTCAAGCGGCTCTTGGGGCCGAACCGAGCGCCTTGTATCACACTCGGCTTGGACTGTCTTTGATCCCCACTAAACAAAACACCAATCTGGGACTGATTAACACAACAATTAGAGTGATTAAGGTGCTCTCTTTTCAAAAGAACATTCCCAGAAACTTGGCTACTCCGATCCTGATGACCAACATATTCATCATCGTCCTGAAACCTGGAAACCGAGCTGGTTAAACTAAGGCAATCCGTGAAAAACCTCCCGGGGCTCGTCCCACACGGGAAATTCAAATATTCTGGTCGAAACGGCGCCATCTCACCCCTCCGCAAATCAAACTGAGACTTAAAGGTCGACAACCTTTTCTTCTCCGCCGAATGGCACCCACTACTCCTACTACGTTTCAACGGCTCCGAACCCGGCTGAAGTCCACATAGATTCTTCTTTAAGTTCGTTGAAGGGTCACCAAACACGGTACAAATCCTAGCGTAGATTGTGCACACTGACCTGGCCAAGAGCTCCACAACCTTATCGTACATCTGGTTCCAAAGCGAGACCTCCTTGAAATGGCTCACATCCTGCCTCTGCCAATTCAGCTTCTGCTCGAACGCCCTCTTGCTCTCCTCGTGCTGGTTGTTCTGGAACTTCTTCGTCGCCTGCTCCAGCTCGTTCAGCACCTCCATTTCGCTGTACAAACTCGCCGTCGCATTCACAAGTCTCTCCATCTTCCTCACCATTCCCTCCATATCCCTCACCAAAAACCCCAATTCCCTCACTTCAATAACCCCACTCACAACGTCACCGTAGACGTGCTCGAACCCCTGCAAGGCCGGCTCGGAGCACTTCTTGCCGAGACGGGACACCACGCCGGCGACGCGGTTCAGCTCGTCGAGCTTCTCCGCCATGGCGAGCTCCCGAAGGAGGGCCTCGTCGTCGGACACCAGTTTGAGCACCCCCTCCGATTTCAAGATCTCGGTGTTGAGCTTGGAGATCTCGGAGTCGGTGAGCGACTTGTGGAGGTGAACGGTCTTGGACAT
The DNA here is from genome assembly GCA_028654335.1 of Alnus rubra. NCBI lineage: Eukaryota > Viridiplantae > Streptophyta > Magnoliopsida > Fagales > Betulaceae > Alnus > Alnus rubra. Next base: position 2,444,274 of record JAJPGS010001619.1, on the reverse strand, counting down.
CACGGTGGCGACCTCGAAGGAGAGAATGCCTATGGTTTGCTTTGGGGGTTGGTGGGTCTTGGCGCTCTTCTTCTTGGAAACTTCAAGAAGGAGCGCGTGCTTGAGATTCGTGCTCACCTGGCTGCCCATCTTCACAATCCAAGGCTCCGCAACCATTTCTCAGTTTCTAAGCCCAACCAACAAAACAAAACAAAAAAAAACCCAGATCTGTTTCATACAAAAACCGCAATGGCCTGCAGTGAAGCAGTGCGGCGCAGTTGAGTAGGCGTGGGATAAAGAGAGGCGGGAGTGCGTAATCGAGACAGAGAAAAAGAGGGGTGTGGAAATCAGTAGAAGCACTACTGTTTGCGAGAAGCTCTCATTTAGGAGCGGTGAATGAAATGACGATAATTTTCAAAAAGGAGAAAGGTAGGGGGGGGTATTTGAAAGTGGTCCTAATGTCTCCGGTTCCACTTTTCTTTTCCAATTTGTTCTTCATTTGACAAAAACAGCTATTTATATTCTTACAAGGTAGAGACTAGAGAGGCGCCGTGCCCTACGGTTTGACTTGTGAGATTGCTTGCAGAATATAGTGTGTTTGGCAACGAAATTTTAAAAACATAATATGATTCTGAATTTTTTTTTAAAAAAAATATATATATATATATATATATTTAATTTAATTTTTAAAAAAATAAATTATATTTTATTCGATCTTTTTTAAAACATTAAACCTCAAAATTCGTAAACAGAATAAAAATTTAATTCTGATTTCGAAAATTCAACACTCGAACGCACCATTAGAAAGTGAAGAATTAAATTAAAATTTTTTTTCTTTTACAAAAACAAATAAAATTGAGTTTGTATTTGTTAGAAAGTGATTTGGGATCCGTTTTGATTTGTAATTTTAAAACATGTAATTTTAGAATGTGTGTTCTGAAAATACTTTTTTTAAAAATTTCAATTAAAAGTTTGGTAAATTGTAGCTTTTTAAAATAATGTGTTTTTTAAAAATATATTCCTTGCTTGCGATTTGCGACATTTTTATTTAACGTTTATAAATCTTATTTTTTTAAAAGCTGCACACATACTAAGAAATCAATATTAGAGAATTATTTGTTATAAGGAATGGCCTGATAGTTCTATTCAATTCAGATGGAATATGGGTATAGATTCATGAAGTAGATGACAATAAACAAAACCTAAGTGAATGTTTTGTGAAATAAATAATACTGTTTTTTAAATTGACGTGCATTTGCAAATGATTAAAGTATAGGGTGGGAGAGTCAAGAGAATTATTTGAGTTTCAAGTCAAACATAAATGATTTCAGCAGATATACTTTTCTGGGTTTCATATTGAATGGGACAAAATTTGAGACACAGAGAGGGAGATGAGGATAATTTTGTTTCAGATATTGCTTTTTGGTCTTGTTTTTGGTTCTACATTCCCATACCAAAGCCAATTGGAACTTGTTTATTCTTAAAAATGGGTGGTTTTGACTTCCCCATTTTTTTGAGCTCAGGAACAGGTAACCACATAGCTACTCATACCATAATGGTTTTGGTTCATGAGGTGATAAGGAAATTCACAGTGACAAGAAGTATAAATATAAAATTATATAGATCAATTCTAAATCGATCAATTTAATTAAACGAGTTAAACTTCTTAATTCTAGCTCATTAATTTTGTATTAAGTTCGTATCGAATTCGCGAGTCGTGTAAAAAATTGTTAGTCATAAATGTCGCTCGTTGAATTTGGGTAATGTCGATAAATAAATATAAGATTCTATATAAGTCAACTCTAACCCGACATTTAATTAAACGGGTCAGACTTTTCAATTTTAATTCACTAAGTTCGTATCAAGTTTGTGAATCATATCAAAAATTGCCGTTTAACCTGAACCCATCCTAAAGGTAAAGGGAATGCATCAAATAGGGTTGGAGTTTACTTGGGGTTTAAGTATTTGAATATTTCTTATCTCCTCCCTCCCAAAGTCAAATAGTAGGCAAACTGCTTTGCAATGAGATTCCTCCATGTCAAAGTGCACATATTTGGTGTGAATCTTGGAATGGGTCAAAGTTATATATATATATAACTTTGTTAGTGGTTTAGAAAAATTCTGAACAGTTTCACTTGCAAGTTTGCAGCTAATAAAGTTAGTGCTATTTATTTTGCTTTAGCCTTTAGGAGTGACTTGCTCCCCTTGTACCATAATACTGCATTTGCCTTATAAAGCACACCCAAAACCAAAAGAGACTTGGAAATTGGAACTTATCCTACCAAGTACCCGCTCATGATAACATTGAAAGCCACCCAGCCCTTTTTCCTTTTCCTTTTCCTTTTCCTTTTTTTTTTGTTTTTTTTTTCACAAAAAGAAAAAGAAAAAGAAAGACAATATTGGAATTAATTAGATTATCTAATGCCCCTTTCAATTGTGAATTTATAATCAAAGAAAATGATGTTTATGGATGATACCTGACCTGCTAGGCCAAAATTGTCAAAAGTTAATTAAAGTGGCAGTAGGTGTCTTCTTTTTATTGCCCACGACCCACCCAGACGGAGATTCAGCAAGCAAATAGTGACAAAAAGAAAGACGGGGGTGGGAGGAATCAATTCATCTCCAAGCTTTGCCCTACTAAATTGATGGATTTGACTTTCTCCTGTCAGACAAGTCCATTGCGTGGGTACAACTTGTATAAACAGAACACTTTCTGTCGCTACAGCGTTTTTTTATTAAAGAGTGAATCAAAAGTTGCTCACTTGTTCTGGTTCATCAAATTTTATAGACAATTCAAAGATTTGATAAAATCTTAAATGGACTAAAGTTGCACATGGAATGTCGATTTTGTAAATAGAAAGTACGATTTTAAAATAAATTATAAAAAAAAATTATTTAAAATTATTTTTTTAAAAAATTTGATTTAAAAACGCAAAAAAAAAAAAAAATCTGTATTCAAATTGTAGACAATACAAATTTTAAAAGTCTGCTCAATAATAAAAGAGGTAGGGGTCGAAAGACTTCCTGAAAATATGCCCAGAAGCAACCACTTTTGAAAGAGTACGTAATAACTCACTGATCAAGTGCTCTTGTACTAAAAATTAAGGCCTACTTAGCAATAAAGGAGGGGTGCAAAGACATCTATAAGAGCACTAGCAGCAGATTCCCAACCATTTTCCCTATATTTAGGGAACAAAACTACTTTTTGCTTCCCTATAAAAAAATATCCCACAATAGATTCCCTTACATTTCCCTATATCAATTAAATATTATTTTTTTACTCTTATTTTATTATTTTTCTCTCTTTCCTACTTTTTCTCTCTTCCCTATATCAATTAATTATACTTCTTTTATATTAAAATAATACATAGGGAATGAATAGTAGACATGTATACATAGGGAATTACTATTCATTCCCAACCCCCTCATCTAAATATAGGGTATCTGCTGTGGGAGGTTTTTGATGTTTTTTATGAAATTTTCCCTAAATATAGAGAAGGGAACCAATATAGGGTAACTGCTACTAGTGCTCTAAGGTTTTTTTTAAAAGCAACTACCCTTAAAAAAGTTTATAATAGCTCACTGATCGAGCGCTTTTGAGCCGAAGATGAACAGGGGCTAAGCGATCTACCGAAGCTGTGTAATGTAAAAAGGCATCGGTAGGAGAGCGTTCAACCTTAGGAGGAAGCACCTGCAATGACAAACAAAGCGAAAGCAAGAATGTTGGCTTAAATAACGTAAATATTGGTGAGAATCCAACGAGGCAACTTACATTTTTAAATCATACATTTTAAATCTTTATTTTTAAATTATATTTTTAAGATCGCAATCATAAACCAACGCATAGCCATGAAGCGCTCCAAAGGAATTGAATCCTGTAAACCATAAAAATAATGTGGGAGTCACCCCAAAATGCAACGTGACCGACCAATCAACAGCTGCTCAGCCAACCAGATCCTAACATGTGATCAATAGAATGTCAAAAATGTAGGCAGAATCCACCATGTGCAAGGTGTTTAATTCATTTCTGTTGGTGGGGTATGTTAAGGGTCGGATTGTATAAAACAAAAAATTTCAGGGGCCAAAATAAAAAGAAGAAAAAAAGATTTAAACTATTATTTTTTTAAAAACCTTTTTTTATAATTTTCGTAGAGGCTGGCAGGGGCCACTGCCCCCACCAACCCCTTTAATTCTCTCTGATTTTAAACTCGTTTGAAAAATGCATTTTAGATGGCGATAGAAGATAAAAGTAAAAGAAGGAATATTTTGAGAGTATTTTATATGTTAGGTCGCTGGTTTACGTGTTCATTTATTTTTTTAAAAAAATAAAATAAAAATAAAAAAGCAATAGAAAACCACGTCATTAATTTCTTGGCCATAACTTGCTGTCCCTGTGCATATCAACATTTGAGACTGCGTGAGCAGCGGGACACGAAACGAAGCCAACGACACGTCTTTAGTGATAATAATCTTATATTAGGCATTTTCCTTCGATAAACCCACGTATTGACTTGGCTTAATTTCTTTTCTCTTCCTTTATTTCAAAATAAATTAAACCCTTTAAAGAAGAAAAAAAGAAGCCCATTCTAATTAAAAAGAGCCCTTATATTAAAACGACTTTTCTTTATGATTGCATGTGGGGGTGGGGCAAATAGTTGTCTTAAGAAAAAATGTGCATGATTGCATGAACTGATCACAACCACAACTACTAGTCCACATGTAATTGAGCAATTAGCGTCGACTAAAACGACCCTTGAGCCTTGGCATCTAGTAAATACATGTGACAAACCACGTGGCCCGTGGGGCCCGTAAACCTATCCCACCTTGAGGAAAATGATATAACTGGTCCAAGATCGATGACATGTTAAAGATATGTTAAAGAAGAAGAAAAAAAGCATATAAAAGATAGCCAGATAGGCTGATGTTTACGACTTCCCGCCAGATTGCATGTAAGTTTGTGTTTGGAGTCACTTTAAGGTGGAGAATATAGGAAGGCTGTTCAAGTTTGCACCCCACAGGTTACGTCTTTGGCTCACTTTTGGTCCATATTTCTAGTATATATATATATATATATATATATATATATACATATCAACGTCGTAGAGGTGGTGCCGGTGCCTGTTTTTGGTCCTATTAGGCCTTTAGCCTTTTTGACGCGCATTCGACGCTATCGAATTCATAACCAAGAGTTTCAACTCTTGTTAACTACTACTTAGTTAATTACAATTATTGTCAAGATAAATGTACGATAAATCCTTCCGTAAATTAATGTGCGATTTGAAATCATTCATTTCATCTTTTTTAAGTTTTAGTTTCTATTACTTGAATTTTAGAGTGGCGCTAACTAGACGTTTGAAAAATTGGATAGGAAACGAACTGATGGACATATTTTGAATTCACGAAAATTCAAATAGCAATAATTGAAAATTAAAAAGTGAATTAGTGATTTCAAATCGCGCGTTTACTTATAAATTTATCATACATTTATCTTTATTATTATCTATTACTTATTACTTTTATTTTATATTTTTCAATAATTCGATTTTACCCTTCCTTCCTTTACGTTTTTCTGTTCACACAGCAATTTGGGTCTCTTTCTAGTTGGAAAGATATTGGGTAAGGCAGCCATCTGTTGGGCCTAACGTCTGTAAAGGTTAGGGATTTGGCCCAATTAGTCCTCATGCTTTTCAATTCAGACCCAGTCCTATGATAAAACATGGCACATGCTTGCTGAGCTAGGCCCGGCCCAGCTGAAACCTTGCCACAGGCATCTCATGAGTAGATTATTTTATTTTGAGTAACACTATTTAATAGATTGTTATACGATTATTATATAATTTTATTTTTTTTACGTGTCCACATAAGAGGGGGGAGGGGGGATTTGAACTAGTGACGTTCCGCTTCATGAGGCGTGATCCCCAACCGATTGAGCTACCCCTTGGGGACACAACTGTTATATAATTGAGATAACGTAATAGTGAAAATTAGCATTTAATTTTTTTTTTCACAAGTACTGATGTAATAGTTAATTTTCACTTTCACATCATCAAATTATATAGTCGTCCTATGACAGTCTACTATAGAGTAATTTTAAATGTCTCCCCAAAATTAATTTGGCTTTAAATATCTTATGACAGTCTATCACAAATCTAATGGTAATTTTTAAAGGCACATCAATTTTAAAAAGAAAAGAAAAGAAAAATATGAAGGTGACATATAATATTACTCATTTACTCTTTTATTAGTCGTCTATTAAATTACATTACACTATGTGGCGTCGTTTGGTCAAAACAACGCAAACCTACCTTCTTGACCTTGAGTATCGCGGCTTAAACAAAGCAACCCCATCTAAACGACATCTTCTTCCCCCCCTCCTCTTTTTTTTTTAAATCCCAATTGCTCTCAAGGTGAGAAGTTGGGCTTTCATAATCCAAGGATACTGTCCAATGTTGAATGTCAAGTAATACAAACTCAGAAGTAGAACAAAAATGGCAAGACTTTGATACATTTATATATCATCCACCATTGTTGCCCATTTCTTGAACTGCAGCCAAACACAACTGAAGAGATGTTTGAATTGAGGTTTGGCTACCGTGACAAAGTTGGTGGAGGAACTGATTTGGAGAGCACATCCTGATCGAAGTAGATTTTCTAAGCCTGTGGGTCTTCCGTTGTACTCTAGAAATGTCAAGGCTACAAACATTCAAATTGATCGAACCTTCATAATCATGTACAGGTAGAAACCTTCTACAATTTCTTTTTTTCAAAAAAAAAAAGAAAAGAAAAGAAAGAAACTTCTAGAGTTTTAAGAAGCCTGGACAGAAAATAGAAGGTTCATGGTTCATCTATCCTGCTGGCTACTAAACCTTTCCCAGTCAAAAACGACAAGCGCTGCTGTTTTGCACTTGGGTTGATCCTACTCGTTTAGTCTTCGAGTTTCTAGAATTTGCTTCTTCTAAAATGACTTTTGATGTGTCCAGACTCCAGGGCCCAGGCTATAGAATTTGCCAAAAAGTCTGCAACAAATTTGATTAACATGCAACTCCATCTGGGTGTCGAATAAAGTGAATCATAATTTTCGTAAAAAAGACAAATAATTAACGGAGTGCCTATATTAAAAAATTCAGAAATTTTATTATGCTTTATTATCACTTTTTAAATATTCAGAGCCAAAAGTAAAAAAGTGATCAAACTTTTAGAGGTAAAATGTAATTTTTTGAAAGTATAATTAGGAGTGAAAATGCGGATGCGGATGAAGTTATTAGCAATATCAGCATGACAGCATCCACATCCGCATGATGCGGTTACCATTTTTAGCTATCTGCATCTGCATAATGTGATTATTATTTGGATCTGCGCGGTTATTAAATGTAATTATTATCCGCTATCCGCATATGAGGTAATGAGCGTTTTGGATTAGTATCTAAATTTATATGCAAGATTAAATAATGCGTTTATTACTATATGCAAGCTAAAATAAATTAAGATTTCACTAATTACACAATTCACCATTATCAACCATAGAGAGTAATAGGGATTTAAATTACCCAAAGAAAATAAAAATAAAATAAATAAATATAGTGAAGTATTACTTTGAGATAACAGTGAAAAAAACTTAACATAACTTAAAAGTCCTAAACTAAGTAAACTTGCCAAATTCATAACAACATCATTTTAATGAATTTAATTAAATATATATATAATATATAAAGGAAATGCGAATGGGATTAATAATCACATCCGCATATTCTAAAATTGCTACTCACATATCCACACGAGGATAACCGCATCTATATCTACACCCGCACATACAGAAAACGATCATGGGTAAATAACGTATGCGAACAGTTATTATCCGTCCGTATTTTCACATTAAGTATAATGATTAAATTTACACTTGTAGAAATAATCAATGCAAGAAATCCCAAGATATTTTGCTACAGCATATATAGGAAGATTTTGAAGCCACATGCACACCTCATGGATTTTACTCCCAATAATTGCAGACCATGTAATTAATTAAGAGAAAAGAAAGGAGAGAAAAGGAACCATATCTACTCCTGGTGGAGCTGATAAAGTTTGTCACCAATCATTTCATCGTCACACGATTAATTCTTCGATGATTATTATTAGTCAAAAGACAATAATATGAAGAGAATATTTTATGAAGCTCCAGCTCATTAAATATTTGACAAAATAAAAAAGAAAGGATATATGTAAAAAGCATATTTGACTATATTTTTGGATTTTGAGAATATCTTTGACCATTGTATATAACATGCATATATATATATATATATATATATATATATATATATGTATGGTGCCAGAGGAAGTTCTCCCCCCTTCAATGTCGGCCTTTATCACTTCAGAATCACTTTGGTTATTCATTTTTATCATTTGTGAACATCAACCTCTTACACCAAACATTTAAATCACATTATCATATTCTCACACGTATGGTCTAAATTGCTTGGGTCCCAAACCACTTTTTTTTTTTTTTTTTTTTTTTGTAAATTCTGAAGTGTGGGTCTTCCAGCCGCTAACACTTGATTCCAATTAATATTACCCAAAATGAGAAAGAAAAAATAAATAAATAAATACATGATATGAATTAAAATAATAAACTAAGACAAATAAACAAAATAAAGATTAAACATGAATATGAAGGCAAAGACATTTCATTATTTTATGAGACACTAAATTCATATATCTAACCGATTTTGTAATTTTAGTCTAAGAAAAAAAAGATGGCTGATTGATCAGCATTTTTGCCGTTCGTTTGGTGTTTGGTTTTCTGTGTGTCTCTTCGTATATATGCTGTGGTGTTTGATATTCGATAAATCGTACGTTAGACCATGCAACAATCAAGCGTATTTTGATTTTACTTGTAGTATTAGAGATGTATCTTATTAAGATGATGTTTTGAGCTTACTAATTGCTATTAATAATCTTAATTTAGGACTGATGTTTTAAATTACTTAAAAGCCATTCAAGAAATTAGAAGTCCTTTACCATCTAACCCCTTAATCTTTTATTTATTTCTCACAAAAATAAAATAAAATAAATTTCTTCCCTAGTATTGCACCAATATAGTCCTCTCTAATTCCAACACCATAGACAATCAAAAGTAGTTTGAGGACCGATCCTGGCCCCTCCGATTTTGACGTAGATAGCTAGAGGAGGAATTTGGCTTAGGTGCTTTAAAAAAAAAAAAAAAAAATGGAGGCTAGAGTACTCTATGTAGTATTTCCAACCGTCCAAATTTAATTCAAAGCTTTTTATGGAAAGGAGAATAAAATTAAATATAGAAAGTTGAAAAAACTACGGCACCTAAGCCAATACCAAAGGTTCCAACTCCAATACCGATCCCATCCGATTTTAGCATGGCTATACTAGGAGCGTGTATTTTCCGGAATCAAAAGATTTGAAAAATCTCCCTCGACTCTTATTCTACTAACTGCATCCACATTCACAAATAATAAAGAAGGAAAATTTTGTACAAGTTGTATCACATATTAAACTACTCGGCCCTTGAAAATTTTCTTCTTATTCTTTATGGTGCTAGATGGCTTTCTAAATTCGGGCCCCTTTTTCCAGTCTTGACTATAAAGGGATTAAAGGCAAAGGCATCTCCAAACTCCAAGCGATTTTTGGGTCTGATGAGTGATGGTTGGGTACTTTCTTAAATTCTTAGGGCATGTTTTTTTTTTTATTATTATTATATTGTAAAAAATTATGTTTGGGTTGTTTTTTTTGAATTAAAATTCTAATTAAGTTTTATTCAACCTTTTTTAATTTTATCTAAAATTCTCTAAACCAATCAAATATAATTTTAAAAAACAAATTTTCTCAATATTCATAATTTTAAATATAATACAAAATAATCGTACACCCAAACGAATTTTTATATTTATTTTTGATGCGCGGATCATCCTTTCTTACTGTCCGGCAAAATAATCTATTTTAATTAGAATAATAAGAATCTTCATTTAATAATTGAGAAACAAATTAGCACTAATATTTTCAATATAATACTTTTACAGTAAAAGACCAAGGACCAGTCTTGTAGATCAGACAAACAGCAGCCATTCAAAAGCGTATAGAATATCTTTTTCCACGTATGCCTGACGTTTCTGCCACCATATATTATGATTGTAACACTTTCACACCTTAGGGTATGATATGGGCTTAATATTTGAATTGATTTAAAGTGTTGGGTTTAAATTAGGACCGATAATTTTTAACACGTCCTACAAATCTAATATGAACCTAACACGAAATTTAAAAGTTAGGGTTAGAAGGTTTGACCAATTTAATTTAAATGGGTCGGGTTACGGTTGACCTATCTAGTCTTATACATATGCTTTGACACGATTCGAATCTGACACATAACATAATAGCAATCAATTTTTTGCATAATTTGCAAACCCGACACGAACCCAATACAAAATTAGAGGGTTAGGATTGAAAATTTTAATTCGTTTAACTAAATGGGTCGAATTATATAGTTTTATACACATGATCCGAACTCGATACGCGAATATGAACTGCCACCGCTAGTTTAAATATGCAGCTTTTTGATATTGAACCTAGTTAGCTAAGTAAAAATTGAATTAAAACCTTTTAAAAGAGATCACAAAAACTAATAATATGCATAATTTAATCTTCACAGATGTGCATAAGTTAATGGTTTAATAAATTTAATTCATGATAAATGACATATAGGATATTATGATTAAAATTTTATCATTCCAACTTAACATAATTTTTTATTAATGAAGTGATTTGCATACTGTTAACCTTTGTTAACTAATAAGAACTTGTTTGAAATTGTGTTGAGAAATAGAATTTTGACCTAAAAAAAAAAGTTTGGAAAAGCTTTTTAAATTTTTTTTTTTTTGTAAAAAAAAAAAGTCATTTTTAAGCTATTACGTAAATCACAAGATTTACGTACCGTTAATTTTAATTAGCCAAAGTCAAACCTGGTTAATAGAAAACTTTTGTGCCTATGAGTCATTAGGATTAACAAACCGGCTCTCTCAGCCTTGGGTGGAGGCTTACTTTTAATACCATTATTTTTTATTTTTGAATCCTTGCTTTTGTCCTTTTTCCGAGCCTTTTTTATTGTTTTTCTGGGTATGACCATTCAAATCTGATCATCTCAAACAAGTATGAGATAGGAGAAGGATACTGTTTTTTTAGAAGAAAAGAAAAAGGCTAAAAGTCGGTGGTGCCCAGACTGGTCAACTGCATGCCAAACTGAAAGAAACTGAATTTTCATTATTATTACTATAATTTAATCCCCTGATAGTGATTGAGGTTTTCTTTTCTTCTTCTTCTTCTTCTTTTTTAACAAAAAAAAAAAAGAAAAGAAAGAAAAGGTCTACCACTTAATTGTCAAATAAATTGTGATGTATCATTAAAAGAAAAAAAAGTCTACAACTTAATTGTCAAATAAATTGTCAACTTTATTTGCTTGTTTTTCTTCATATAAAATGTGTAAATTCACAATGAAATCTATCGGACCGCATGTGAGTTTTATAGATTTAATGGTGAATTTATAAAAAGATATGCAAGAGACATATAAGAGAATGACGCCAAATTCATCTTATCAATAAAAATGTATCAATTCGATTTATGTCATAAGTAGGAGAAATGATAAACATGGGACGTTTGACCGTCCCTTGTCTGTCATTTAATATTAGAAAATATATATATATTTTTTCATTTATCTTTTATGCATTTTTTTTTTCATTTTTTTTAATAAAAATATATTTTTTAAATAATAAATGACGGACAAGGGACTGTCAAACGTCCCCCATCTATCATTTCTCCGTAAGTAGATTTAGAGTAAACTTTTTTTTTTTGGGGGGGGGGGGGGTGGGAATTAGATTTATTCCATAATTTTTCATGTGATTTCAATTTAATTCTTGAGATTTCAATTTTAACATTAAATCATTAGGTAAACTTTCGATTTTAAACAGGTCCCTCTGTTAACTTATTGTCCAATTAATTAATGATATGTCACATTAGACCAATCAATTAATGTCGTGTGGCTCTTATTTAACACATTATGTACCCACTATACCTGTCATGTGGCACAATTACTATAGTGATCGGATACATGATGTGTTAAATAAGAACAATATGGAATTAATTAGGCAATAGTTTAATGGAATGACCTATTTAAAATAAGGGAAAAATCATATTTAGCCCATAGATTTTTATCTTATTTTAATTTAGTCCTTAGATTTCTAATTTTAAGAATATGATCTTTAGGTTTTGCCCAAATTTTAAATAAGTCTCTTTATCACTTTTCCGTAAAAAATGAATGGTTTTTTATATGTCACGTAGCGCTCATATCAACACATAATATCAATGTTATATTATTAAGCGTCAAATCATCCATAAAAAAAAAAAAAAAACAAAAAAAAACAAAAGATCCCCAGCTACTAAAAACAAAAACTATATTCTTTGTCATCTTAATTTTATATATTTATAGCATTAAAAGAAAAATCATTAACTTTAATACTGAGATATACCTTAATGTGTAAAATGAGGTACACATAACAAACAAAAAAATAGTTAACTTTGACGGTAAAGTGATAAAGAGACTAATTTAAAACTTGAGTAAAACTTAAAAACCTTATTTTTAAAATTGAAAACCTAAGGACTAAATTCAAATCAGATTAAAAACTTAAGGACATAATTAAAATTACATGAAAACCTAAATATTAAACTTGATTTTTTTTTTCTTTTTTGTTGTTGAAATTGAAGAGGTTTAAGGTATTCAGACCTCACAATAAAAGATGAAATATAAGAACATACAATAAAAACCTAAAAAATTTATAATCCTAATTATTGCAAATTTTTCGTGCTACAACTCCACGTTCCCAACCATTAACCCATTATCTCGTCTTTTCTCAAGTAAAATAGAAATACAAGAGTGGAAAAGCATCTTACATAACCTCAAGGGACTGGTCAAGTGGTTATAGATGGGGCTTTTAGGGCATTTCTCTCTGGGGTATTTAGTTTGAGACTCCTCGATGCTACCTTCTTCTTGGGGTCAGCCACCCAGACATAGCCTGTGATTTAAGGTCCAATGTCTGAAGTGGCGTCGGACATTGAGCCAAGAATTAGTCTAAGGATTCTGGCTGAGCTTTTACGCTCGGAACATTCTACCACTGTGTGCAGGCTAAACATCCCAAGGTACTGTTCGACTTTAAGTGAACTGAGATACCCTGATAAAAAAAAAAAATATATATATATATATATATATATATATATATAAAAGAAGGAGAGCATCTTACATGCATTCAGCTAATTATAGTTGTAATTATTATCATCATCATGGTCATCATCCTTATCATTATCACACGCCTCTTGGGGCCAGCCACCTGGACATAGCCTGGGATTTAAGATCCAATGCCTAAAGTGGCGTCAGACATTGAGTTGGGAATTAGTCTGAGGATTCTAGCTGGGCCTCTACACTCAGAACATTCTACCATTGTGCACAGGCTAGACATCCTGAGGTACTGTTCGACTATAAGTAAACTAAGATACCTTGATAAAAAAAAAAAAAAAAAACAATTTTTTTTTAAAAAAAAAAAAAAGAAAAGAAAAAGAGAGAGAGCATCTTACATGCACTCAGCTAATTATAGTTGTAATTATCATCATCATCGTGGTCATCATCCTTATCATTATCACACACATCTTGGGGTCAGCCACCTGAACATAGCCTGCGATTTAAGATCCAATGCCTGAAGTGGCGTCGGACATTGAGCCCGAAATTAGTCTGAGGATCCTGACTGGGCCTCTACACTCGGAACATTCTACCACTGTGTGCAGGCTAGACATCCGAGGTACTGTTCAACTATAAGTAAATTGAGATACCCTGATTTAAAAAAAGAAAAGAAAAAAAAAAAAAAAAAAAAAAAAAAAAAAGCATCTTACATGCACTCAGTTAATTATAGTTGTAATTATCATCATCATCGTGGTCATCATCCTTATCATTATCACATACCTCTTGGGGCTAGCCACCCGTACATAGCTTGCGATTTAAGGTCCAATGCCTGAAGTGGCGTCGGACATTGAGCTGGGAATTAGCCTGAGAATCCTGATTGAGCCTTTACGCTCGGAATATTCTACCACTATGTGTAGGCTAGACATCCTGAGGTACTGTTAGACTATAAGTGAACTGAGATACCCTGATAAAAAAAACAATTTTTTTTTTCTTTAAAAAAAAAAAGAGAGAGCATCTTACATGCACTCAGCTAATTATAGTTGTAATTATCATCATCATCGTGGTCATCATCCTTATCATTATCACACACATCTTGGGGCCAGCCACCTGAACATAGCCTGCGATTTAAGGTCCAATGCCTGAAGTGGCGTCAGACATTGAGCCCGAAATTAGTTTGAGGATCCTGACTGGGCCTTTATGCTCGGAACATTCTACCACTGTGTGCAGGCCAGACATCCTGAGATACTGTTCGACTATAAGTGAATTGAGATACCCTGATTAAAAAAAAAAGAAAAAAAAAAAGGAGCATCTTACATGCACTCAGTTAATTATAGTTGTAATTATCATCATCATCATCGTGGTCATCATCCTTATCATTATCACACACCTCTTGGGGCTAGCCACCCGTACATAGCCTGCGATTTAAGGTCCAATGTCTGAAGTGGCGTCGGACATTGAGCCGGGAATTAGTCTGAGAATCCTGATTGAGCCTTTACGCTCGGAACATTCTACCACTGTGTGCAGGCTAGACATCCCGAGATACTGTTCGACTATAAGTGAATTGAGATACCCTAATTAAAAAAAAAAAAAAAAAAAAAGAAGAAGAAGAAAAAGAAGAGAGCATCTTACATGCACTCAATTAATTATAGTTGTAATTATCATCATCATTGTAGTCATCATCCTTATCATTATCACACACCTCTTGGGGCTAGCCACCCGTACATAGCCTTCGATTTAAGGTCCAATGCCTGAAGTAGCGTCAGACATTGAGCTGTGAATTAGTCTGAGGATCCTGACTGGGTCTCTTTGCTCGGAACATTCTACCACTGTGTGCAGGCTAGAGATCTCGAGGTACTGTTCGACTATAAGTGAATTGAGATACCCTGATTAAAAAAAGAAAAAAAGAAAAAGAAAAAGAGAGCATCTTACATGCACTCAGTTAATTATAGTTGTAATTATCATCATCATCATCGTGGTCATCATCCTTATCATTATCACACACCTCTTGGGGCTAGCCACCCGTACATAGCCTGCGATTTAAGGTCCAATGCTTGAAGTGGTGTCGGACATTGAGCTGGGAATTAGTCTGAGGATCCTGATTGGGCCTTTACGCTCGGAACATTCTACCACTATGTGCAGGCTAGACATCCCGAGGTACTGTTCGACTATAAGTGAATTGAGATACTCAGATTAAAAAAAAAAGAAAAAAAGAAAAAAGAAAAAAAGAGAGCATCTTACATGCACTCAGTTAATTATAGTTGTAATTATCATCATCATCGTGGTCATCATCTTTATCATTATCACACCTCTTGGGGCTAGCCACCCGTACATAGCCTGCGATTTAAGATCTAATGCTTGAAGTGGTGTCGGACATTAAGCTGGGAATTAGTATGAGGATCCTGATTGGGCCTTTACACTCGGAACATTCTACCACTGCAGGCTAGACATCCCGAGGTACTGTTCGACAATAAGTGAATTGAGATACCCTGATTAAAAAAAAAAGAGCATCTTACATGCACTCAGTTAATTATAGTTGTAATTATCATCATCATCGTGGTCACCATCCTTATCATTATCACACACCTCTTGGGGCTAGCCACCCGTACATAGCCTGCGATTTAAGGTCCAATGCCTGAAGTGGTGTCGGACATTGAGCTGTGAGTTAGTCTGAGGATCCTGACTGGGCCTCTTCGCTCGGAACATTCTACAACTATGTGCAGGCTAGACATCCCGAGGTACTGTTCGACTATAAGTGAATTGAGATACCTTGATTAAAAAAAAAAATTAAAAAAAAAAAAAAAGAAGAAGAAAAAAAAAAAAAGAGAAGGAAAAAGAGCATCTTACATGCACTCATTTAATTATAGTTGTAATTATCATCATCATCGTGGTCATCATCCTTATCATTATCACACACCTCTTGGGGCTAGCCACCCGTACATAGCTTGCGATTTAAAGTCCAATGCTTGAACTGGCATTAGACATTGAGCCGAGAATTAGTCTGAGGATCCTGACTAGGCCTCTACGCTCGGAACATTCTACTACTATGTGCAGACTAGACATCCCGAGATACTGTTCGACTATAAGTGAATTGAGATACCCTGATTAATAAAAAAATTAAAAAAAAAAAAAAAAAAAAAAAGCATCTTACATACACTCAACTAATTATAGTTGTAATTATCATCATGATCATGGTCATCATCCTTATCATTATCACACAAATTATCATCACGTTCAAATTGCAAAATACTGCTTCTAACTCTTTTTAATGTGCGTGAAATATTTGATCAGTTATTAAAAGGAATAAACTTTACGTAATTTAGAGTATTCATTTAACAATTTTTTAGCGATTAGTATACAAAATCTAGTCATCTATTTCGACACGGGGTTTGATTCTTGCACAACAGGTTGTGCACCGTGTTTTTTCCTTCCGACACAACCAACATAAGTAACCAAACCAAGTCCAAAGGACAGCAGTCGGTTGGTTTTGATTGAATTGGTTGATGATGACAGTCGCAAATTGAAGAATGGGTCGGTCACTCTAGGTAGACCTGGAGCACAAGATCGAACGGTAGGTATGTCATTGTCTGGAGAACAAGATCACGAGATCGGATGGTGGTCATGCTCCGGAATCCAGATGTCTTCCCCCATCGAGCAAGTGCAAATTGATTGTTTGGAGGCATTCATTTGTTTCCTTGATTTACAAGTTACAAATGCACATAATTATTCAGATTGGAAATCATTTTTTCCATTAAAAAAATGGTTGTGTGCATACTAAGAAAGAGTTAAAAAAGAGTTTAGAAATTTGAACCCAAACTTACCTAAAAACCTGCCCCACTCAGTAAATATATGTACAAAAGCAAGTTTGTTTTATAACCGCAATAAATTATTTAACCCTGTATACAGCTTGCACAAACTCGATCATGTCAATGTTGATCAAAAAAACTCCTCCAATTCACACCGTTAGATCTACATACTATTTGCCAATCATACAATCCTATTACCCCCTATCTACTCCTGTCTACGCCGGCACGAAGGGTCGGACCCGCGGCGCCGGCTCGTAGCAGAAGGGAGCCGCCGGGTGCTGCCATTTCTTGAAAGCCACTTTCTCTGCCTCGGCGCCTTGCTGCCTCGGATCCTCCCTCGGCTTCGTCTCCGCCATCCGATCGTTCAACAGGTTCGGGGACGTCGGGGACGTGGCAAGCGGAGATAGGAGCGGGATGGCCACGTTCCAATTAGAGACGGGTGCGCTGATTTGTAGCGACGGGGCCCGCCGCTGCAGCCGGCTGGGCTGGCGCCGGTTCCCGCTGCCGGACTTACTCCTCTGTGCATCGGCCATGGATGAAGAACACTGGTTCAGATGTGTGTTTGGTTTTGGCTAATTGGCTTTGTTTGGAGCTGAGATGTGAAAGAGAGGGGGGCGTGTGGGGGGTGTATATAAAGGGGCGTGGGGTGAACAGCTTAATGGGGTCCAGAAAGAGTCAAAAAAGGGGAAGGGATAACGGCTCGGCTTTACAGCCAAGAGTTTTTGTTTCCTAACGGAGTCTCGGGTATTTTGTTGAATTCTTCGCTTTATTTGTTGACCATGGATTCCCACGCGTGATTCATGCAAAAGGTGAAAGGGGTATCTATACTTTATACAAATATGTGAGCTACACAATAATTTTGCACCATAACGATATTGTGTCTAATATTTTTTATTTTTTATTTTTTATTTTTAAAATGTTAGACATATTAGTATTGTTGTACAATTATTATGTAAGAATTATACAAATAACATATATCTACTCTATATTCCTTATAATTCCACAAAATTGTTGAGCTTTTAATTTTCTTAAGGCCGATGAACAGTCATGATTATGTCATGTCATTAGTTTTAGTGAAACAAAAACAATCACTTTCTTTTCTATCTCTTCTTCGTCCAATTATTTTTAAAGAAGTGGTTCGATTCCTCAAAATAGTTGATTGCATGATCAAACAATTACAAAATACATGATAAAAGTAATTCGACTACTCACAAAACAGTGAATGAAAGTGACTCGACCACTCGAAAACAGCTAAAAATCCCTCCAAAACAATTAAGAAATTGTCCGACCCTCAAATAAAGATTCGCATAAAAAGCCAAAAGAGAAAATGGGTTGAAAATTTCTTTTTGCTAGGATCGTAAAGTGGTTTAATTGTGGTTGTTTATTATAAATGAATGGCTTGTATAGAGAATTACATCATACCAAATTGTAGCTCTTTTGTCTTTCTTATTTTTCTTACTTTTTTTTTTCTTTTTATATTGACAAATTATGTAGCCATCTACTAGGTCTTGGACCTACCTACAATCTCACTCTAATACTAGTAATATGAAAGTTCATTTATTATTATTACTATTATTATTATTTATTCCTTCCTCTTTGTGTACATGCAGGTGAATCTTCATGAGTCTCGCACTAATAGTAGTTGAGCTATAATTGAAGTTCAACAAGTAAAATAGAAAATCATTTACCCTCATACATCCTGTTCTTATAGTAAGACAGCCCACGTTTCTTTGTTGGAAGAGAATGGAAACATCATTAAACTACAAGACCAATTAATTGTCTTTGTTGGATATTATTTACTTGAATCAAAATTTTACCCAATAAAGTAAATAGTTACTTTTTTTTTTTTTTTTTAATATATAGTAGAACCTAGCTACCATAGATTTGTGAAACGTTATCAGTAATATTTTGTCTATCACAAGTGTCATATTAACAGTGGCATCATAACATTCTTTCAACCACGTGACCATTAGCCATTGCACATAAAAACCCTGTTTGGGATTTTCTTTTTCTGATTCTTATACCATGCTCACGTTTGCACCAAATCACCCTTTATTCTTAATTCTATGATTCATCTACGTACAATTTATAAACTTTGAGCCGCAAAAATTAGACCATTTCATAGAACAATTTCAATTTCCCCCTTCTGTTTCCCTTGTTTCATCAACGCCATTAAAATGGCTCAATCCATTGTTACGTAGCCGAGCCGAAGGAAAACCCCCGTTGAAGCCGATCGAGGAGCTTTGGAAGCAAAAAAAACTTTTTCCAAAACAGAAAGGCAACGAGTAGCATCACAGTCAAAGCCTGAGTGGATGCGTTTTTGACGCTTCCTGTAACGGACCCCACCCCAACTGAAACCGTGGGGACATATGCTGATGTTGTTAAGTTGTAACCTTCACATAATCACATGCCACCAGGTTTTGACCCTTTACGCTTCAAACGGACGTTATAACATTAACCTTTGCCATTTTAAACCTACGCAAAACCGCTGCCTAGATTTGGTGAAGCCGAAACAACTTATGATCTAACGGCTGAGGCCCCAATTACGTGGTCAATCCTCGACCTTGGTAAACCAAGATATTATTGACACGTGTTTGGCCCACATTTGTTATTATCTCTATTGTCGTGTTGTTGGGAACTTTTGTACCGTTCTTTGGTCAAGGACTCAAGGATAGAAGCGTCATTTTCAGTATATTCAAATATTTTCAACTTTTCCTGTGGCTACCCCCCGGTATATTCTCTCTATTGTGCTCTACATGGCAATCATTGTCGAAGGAGAGCACCAAATTACCATTCACAATGCCAGAATTTACAAAATTGGGCATCTTCGGACCCATACGAAAAAACCCTCCAAAGCATGCATGCCCCTCTCGTCAAAATAAATTTAACCATGCAATTTCATCGGAAAAGCATTTTGAGCTCCTCAATCCTAGCCGTCCGAACCTCCTGATCGGTGAGGGCCCCAGAAATCATGTGCTGCTTACGTGCCTGGACTTGTTGCATTCTTTCCTCCACCGTGTCCTATCACATTGTCCACGTCAATGCCGTTTCAACAGTGACCAAAAACTTCGACCATATGAAAAATAAAATTCAAACTTTGACCTCGTCGGGAAGGCTTTGATTGGATCAATTCTGGACAGCTTGAAGCGGAAAAATGAATGAGTAAAACTTACCTTAACAATGAATCTTCTGACACGCACCGTTCGCTTTTGCCCAATACGATGAATTCGCATGATTGCTTGCTCTTCAACGGCAGGATTCCACCATGGATCCTACAACATGAAGGATAGAGATTATTGTATTTTTGAGAAAAAGAAAACAGAAAGAACAACTGTCAGAGAAACATGGCTGAGAATGTACCATTAAGAAGACATTAGAGGCTGCAGTTAGATTCAAGCCAACACCACCAGCTTTCAAAGACATCAGCAATACCTGAAATGTCAAAGAAACATATGAATATGATCAGCAAAAGCAGAAGAGAGTGAAAATTGTAGTTGGAAAATGGTGTTTACCATTTTCTCCTTGGTCTCGCTAAACTCCTTCAGGACACACTCCCTCTGCTTCTGCGCAAGCTTTCCATCAAACCTTAAGAAGCCGATACCTCTCCTCTTCAAGGGGATCTCAAGGAGATCAAAAAACGAAGTCCACTGGCTGAAAACAATGCTCTTTTCACCAGAACCTGACCGGCGAATACGTTCCAAGCAGTCAAAGAGTTTTGAAACCTTCGAAGACTCCTTCCAGTTCGTGTCAACATCAACCCAGAACTGGTTTTCTGTTGGGCATGTTATGAGGTCGGTCTTTTTGAGTAATTGCCGGCAAATTGGGCATAGCCCAGTTGTTGGGGTCCGCCAGCTTGAGAGGAGACACTCTCTACACATCCTATGCGCGCATGGAGTGAGAACAGGGTCGTCAGCATACTCCATGCATATGGGGCACTCTGTGTTTTCGCCCTTCCGGATACCGTCAACAACCTCTTCAATGTATGCATGGGTTGGGCCAATCTGCTTTGTAGTGGAAGAATCAGGATTGATTTCGAGGAACCTTCTTGCAAGCTTGTTCAGGTCTGCATACTTTTGGGAACCAGCACGACTGCATATGTTCAGACCAAGAATTATTCGAAACGAAAACGTCGAAAGAATGTGGTAAAATGAAATTCATGACAAATTAGCTCATGGCATTTCCAATATTTTCCACACCTCATAACAAGATACGGGTGGTTGCAGCATTGCCTCAATCGAAGCAGTAGCTCAAGGATTGATGCAAAGTTGTGAAGAACCTTGCCTTGTGCAACAAACTGGTCAAATTGGACCTGTTTTCATAGAAGATTGTAAGCTTCTTCATTGATAAAGAATACACTGAAAGCAATTCTAAGTACTTAGAATGCAGAATAATAAACAAAAGTAACCAAGAGAAACTTACTTTAGATCTCTTAAAAAGCGCATCATAAAAGTCATGTTCGGCTTCTGACTGTTCACACTCAATGATTTGAATGTCAGTTGGAGGTAGAACGAGTATTGGCCTAAAACCAAAAGGACCAAAAGTTATAATGCTGACAAAGTTTGCAAACGATAAAATGATGGAAAGGAGGAGAAGAGCAGCTTGAAAGGATCTGAGAAACTATAAGAGTTATCACCTTCCTTCTTTATCCTTTGTTTCCTTTGTCCTTCTCAGCATCAATGGCCTCAATATAGCTTTGATCAGTCTCAGCCCTCTTAGATCACCATTCTCATAAGGCCTTTGAATCAATTTGTTCCACCTATATTAAGAATTAGAAAACGAAAATGATCAGCTAATAATGCACTCTAGCAAGCTTAAACTATTGAAGTTTTATAACCCATTACAAGAACAAAAAAGTGACGCCTGAAAAGTTCATATTGAACAAGTTTTATCCTACCAAGCCCAATTGCACCATGGTTCAACATGTAAGAAGCATAGAAGGCTGTAGAGGTCTTCCAAATTATTCTGCAGCAAGTGAAGACAAAGAGATTTCATTAAATTATAGGATGATATTCCGGTGAGTATTCCCTCTTCCTGAACTTCAAAGCTACCTTATTTAGATGTGGGCTATTAGTTGAAAGATGGATAAAAACGCACAGGATATTTGTAGAATAAAGAGAAAGCAAAGCAAATCGTATAATATCCTTCAGGGACTCCACATGCCCATGCAATTATGATTTTATCTCACAAACAGTGCACATAAACATATAAACAATGCAAACCTGAAGAGGGGTTCCCGTTAGACACCACCTGCAGTGTGACGACAGTGTAAAGGCAGCCTGAGCACCTTGAGTCTTCCAAGATTTTATGGTATGAGCTTCATCTAGAACCACCCTATACCAACTGACCCTGTGGAAGACGCTGTTCTCTGCATCCTGTATCAGAATTACAAAGTTCCCTTTAAAAGATAAAAGAGAAAAGTGAAAGATAAATGAATATTAAGGCTACAAGGGTTCTAGTAGATGGATTTTATGGGTGTGCAAATGAAGCAATTGGCAAATCGAAGAGAGTATTTCCTTACATTTTTATAAGCGGCAGATAGTACTCCATATGTTGTCAAGACCACGTCGTATTCTGCCATGACCTTTGGGTCATTTGTTCTGCCCCCACCATAGTGAACAAAAATTGATAAAGTTTCTGGCTTCGAGTGGGTTTCAAGCTCATCCTGGAATTTTTACCAGTGTGATATAAGACATCTAAGGAAGTAGATAAAAGTGGTAGCATTTCAGAATTTAATGTTCGAAGTACCAGTAATTACTAAAGTATAAGCATTTCTTTTTCTCTTCAGCCTAGTGGCATCACTGATCGACTCAAATCATAAATCCAAAAAGTGAGTTTTGAAATTACTTGGGTTTTGTCAACTCATGGCTATCCTTTAACTTATTAGCATAAGAGAAAGGATATTCACCTTCCATTGCCCTAACAATGCCATGGGACAAACAATAAGAGTGCCACCATTTCCTTTCAATGAGGTGTTCATATGACAATCTTTCTTTGTCTTCTTCGTAATTTCAGTAGTATCTGCAACTTTAGTGCCATTAGCAGGGCATCCTCTTCCTGGTCTTGCAAGTATTAGACCGATTGTCATTACAGTCTTTCCAAGCCCCATTGCATCTGCTAATATCTAAAGCATAGAATACTTCATTAAGTTAGAAATAAAGCATGCAGACAATGTTGACATACAACCACCCCAACACACAAGGAAATATGAAACTGGTCATAACTGCAACGTATAAAAGAAATCCGCGTTGAAGTACAAATAAAGAGATAGTAGAGAACTCACTCCTCCTCTTGCCATCTGTGTTGCAGTTGGAAATTTAGTAGTTGCTTCCCCTGAGAAATTGTTGACATAAATAGAGGAAGCCCGCCTGCAAAACAGAATGTTAGGTCAAGTTAGATAATAGCTTTTTTACTTAATCAAGTGGCTATGTTATTAGTTGATAAAACAAACTTCCTTTTCATTTCTTCTCTCTCTTTTTTTCAATTTTCAAAATCTACAAGATGCTACATACCGATCGCATATACGATATGCTGCCCAGCATGGATGAAGAGTTTTTGCTGCTTTCTCAACATCAATTCCCTTTTCTAATTCTGACATCCAGTATAGTGCTTGTTTCTGGTACGGCCTAAGCTCACACATGAGTGTATATGGGGGTTCCATCTCCTAAAGAATTACAAGAGAGGAATCAAAAGAGGCAACTTGGTGACTTCCCATACCAAACTTGCTCCAAATTCTGAAGATAGGTGATAAACATTCAAATTGCTCTACCTCCAAGTTATACACTTCTACTGCCCCCACAAGTTTATTCAGAGATGACTCCGTGACAGCTTGTTCATCATTGGTTTGTTCTGTATACTGTTGACAACCCTTTCTTCGCTTCAGAATAGGCAAGGTCGATGCAGCTTCTTCTGAATCACCCTGTTCCAATAAACAAAAAGTATCACTTTTAGACCTGTGCATGTCTTCACTCCTGAGACATTACATGTTATCCTTTTCTGTCAATCTATATGTATCAGTGCATGTCTATATGCGCGGAATTGTTAAAAGTCCAGAAAATTAATGCATATGAAAATGTGCAACATATAAGGGCATATATATTCAGTTATATAATGGAAATTTAACTGCTTCATTGAATTTTTACATAGCAATTAAACAAATGGGTTTGGCATCTTGAGTGGCACCAATTATGGTATGCAGCCAACTCTAGAAATTCATGATATTCCAGTAGCTATCGGTTGTCTTGATGTAAATAACCAAATTCTATTTTCATGGGCATCCAAGTAGGCCTCAAAAGCATAGAGTTGTTGACACTAGAAAAGTTCAATTAAGATCAAATAAAAATGCCTGTTAAGCCAACTAAGCAATCCAAAAGGATCAATAAAGAACTATCCAGTTAGACTTTTATTTACTCGAGCAGTTGAGATATTGAAAATCACTAAACACATAAAAATAAAAAGACGACAGAAGTCATACATACTTCTAGATTTAGCACACGTTTCCGAGAATGAAGGTCCTCAGGGGTAAACTCAGCCTGATTGAAGCAAAACACATAGTGTGAACGAAACATAAAAGACTTAAGATAGAGAATATAAATGTCATTACAAGACGTGTGCTTATATAGAATTTCAATATAAACGAGAGAGAGAGAGAGAGAGAGTACCTTCTGATATGGATTAATTTTCAGCAATTCGAACAGAGTGAGGAGAGGATAAAGTGTAGAATCGATGCTATAGGAAGCATCTAGCCTCCACGAAGACTTGTCACACTCCGTGAATATTGAACGATGAATATAAAAGCTGCCATTCATGTAATTAATCAGTTTCATTTAGACCAAAATGATCCCATAATGAGATGGTGATTATGAAAGCTTGCAAACTCCAAACCAGTCCGATTCATCGACTATGAAATGTTTGTTTTCACCACAACAGCAAAGAAAAGAGAAAACTATTAATATCTACTATTCAGTTATTTTTCATTGTTTAGCATGTGAACAGGAGGATCAAGTAAAGAGCAGCATTGAGAGGACAAAAATTAGAACTTTACCTTACATACAACAGGATTTCTTGCATCATGGAAAGGTTTGATGGTGCAGCTACACATCGTCCAAGAATTTTAACCTTAGAACCATTTACAAGCGGAATAACACATTTTGCCCACTCCATTGGAAGCCGACCAATCTAAAATTTAACCAAAAAAAAGATATTACACATCTCTCTAAATAAAATAACCACATGCCCAAAAATCTAAACAAATCAAAATCGCATCAAATTAAATCATATATCAAATTTCTCAGGGGAAAAGACAAGGCTTATACAACACAAGAAAACTGCAAACCAATTAAGTGTACCTCTCCGAACCGTTTGGTAGAAAAGCGAACAATCCACTGAGCATTATGTCTCCAATGTGGGGAGGGAAATGTGAAATCAACAATCTCATTGTCAGCCAATTTCCTTCCTTTTGTGGTCGAAAGTGCAGTGACAATCGTCCTTCCCACCAGAAACCAATCTGGCTCCTCCGGAAAATCCCCATCCTGCACCAAGCCTGAACTAATCCTTCGATCTTCGTCTATTTCTTTCTTCACATTATGTGATTTGGAAGAAAAGTTAGAACCAACCGATTGTTCTTTCACACATACCTTCTTCTCAGCCCCCAAAGCAGGTTCCTCTTTCACTCTAACATTAGGCCTAGACCCATTAGGCAACTCGGCTTTCTCTGAATCTTTAGGCTCCAACTTTTTCTCGTGTGAAATGGCAGATTCACCATCAGACTTAGTGTAACGCGCTAACAAAAGCCCCTCTTGAGAGGACATGCCGCTTACCAACTTTTCGGGTACCGATGGCCGATTACCCTCAAAACCCACATCAGGTTCTTCCTTGACTTTAATTGCTTCTGGTTCCTTAGGCCGCTCTACATTGACCGGGGTTGTCAGCAACTCCTCCCCGGATATCACCTTTGTATCTGTTGCCTTAAGAAACTCGTCAAACGACATTCTCTTCGAGGCATTAACCTCGTCTTTTACCCAGCCGTCTGGACAATCTGTGCGCACATTTTCCCTCACGAGACGCTTGTCCTCAACCCCATTAGGCTCCTGCTTGACTCTGACCACCTCCCTAGGCTGCTCTTCTTTAATCTGGGTTCTCAGACACTCCTCCTCAGACATCACCTTCGTATTCGTCACCTTAAGAAACTCATCAAACGACATTCTCGTCGAGGCCTTAACCTCGTCTTTTACCAAGCCGTCTGGACAATCTGAGTGCCCATCAGGCTCCTCCTTGACTCTGACCACTTCTGGTTTCTTAGGCTGCTCTTCGTTAATCTGGGTTCTCAGACACTCCTCCTCAGACATCACCTTCGTATTCGTCACCTTAAGAAACTCGTCAAACGACATCCTCGTCGAGGCCTTAACCTCGTCTTTTACCAAGCCGTCTGGACAATCCGAGCGCCCATCAGGCTCCTCCTTGACTCTGACCACTTCTGGTTCCTTAGGCTGCTCTTCGTTAATCTGGGCTCGCAGACACTCCTCCTCAGACATCACATTCGTATTCATCTCCTTAAGAGATTCGCCAAGCGACATCTTAACATTGACCTCTTCTTTCACTGAGCCGTTTTGACAATCTGAGCGCACATTTTCACTCGCAAGAGCATTCACTCCGCTCTCGGGCTCGCACCCAATAAGCGGTTTCGCTTCCTCAGAGTCCTCGGAGTCGTCTGCCTTGATCTGGGTCGTAATCCGAGCGCCGGTGCTGGTAACTGTGCGCTTCACGGTTACGGGCGGGGGCAGGAAGCCCGGATTCCGAATGATATCGTCGATTCCATTCATGGGCTTAGCCTCCATGACTTGGGATCAACGATAGAGGGTTGCTGAGGATTTGGGAGGCAGAGAAATGGTTAATCTGATATGAGAAAATGCGAAATAGGGAAAGAGGAAAAAGCAGAGTTCGAGCTTCTCTGTATGGGAGAAGCGAGGAAGAGAGATAGAAAAGTGATGGGATATGAAGGGATTTGGGTTTTGTACCACTATCAAATTTTGGCGCGAAAGGTTTTTACTGCGTTCAATTCCCGGTCTTTTCTGCTTTTGATTGCTTTCTTTTCACGATTTGGCGCCAAAAGGCAGTAAACATGGCAAGTAAATATATGCGACTTTTGGCAAGCGGAGATCTTTTTAGGAGGGAAAGTTAACCCACTGTTGCGTTGAAACTTTAAAGTTTTGGAAAAGTGGCACCGCTTTTTAGGTTACCTAGAGTATTTAGGTCTGGCTCGGTAAATTTTAGCTAAATTTTAATTAAATAATTATATATTTTTTTAATTTTAATTACTTATATTTTAAAGTAAATACGTGATCTTTTCTATTTTAACTAATCATTTTTATAATTTTTTTTCTTTCCAATTATTATTTTTTTTTCAAAAAATATCTTATTTTTACAGTAATATTTTCAAAATTTTGTTATTTCTCAACGATCATATTTAAAAAAATTTATCTTTAGTAATTGTCATATTTTTAAGATTTTGGCTTCTCCCTATCGTCATATTTTTAAAAATTTATCTTTTCGTAAAAGTTATATTTTTCAAAATACATCTTTTCTAATCATTATATTTTTAAAAATTTGCTGTTTAATTTTGTTTTGAAATGTTTGGACAATGAAAAATGTAATATTGAAGAAAAGTAATAAATGACAAAAAGCCTAGTACTTAGAAATTGAATGAATTCGGGCTTAGGCACCCATCAAATGAGGTATGGACTAACATGAGTTATAAGAGCATTCGCAGTGAAGTCGTCAAACAGATGAAATTGCCAAAATCAGACGATTTTTTTCAAAATCTCGTCTCCAACGAGCTCATCAACACCATCGTCAAATTGAGGATTGTCAGAAACTCTCGTCTCATCAGACGAGGGATTCGTCGATCGTCTCTTACTTTTTTCCAATTTTGTATTCCATCTCTTTTCTCTTACTTTCCTATTTATCATCTTCTCAGATGCGACGACCGGAGTAGGATCCTTCCATTCGACAGGTCGTGTGGCTGGCCGGTTGGGCGCTGAGCATCGGCGTGGCGAGCTGTTCAAGCGGAGGTACGGCAAATTGTCGGCGAACCACGGCGTGACTGACCCAGTTCTTGTCGGCATTACTAGCGTTGATAATTTGGCCAATTTTGCTCCGGCTGTCAAAAATCAAGTACCCAGCGTGGCAATCCGGTCGATTTTGCTTCGGCCCTCAAAAATCCAGTACCCAGGGTTCATAATCCGGCCGATTATGCTCCCGGCGTAAAAAAATCCTGTACCCAGCGTTGATAATCCGGCCGATTCCGCTCCCATCGTAAAAAATCCGGTCGATTCTCTCCCGTTTTTGCTCCCGCCGATCTACTGGAGGGTTCTAATTTTTTAATTTCATTTTTATAAAACTAATAAAAAATTAGTATTTATTTGAAGTAGTGAATATTTGAAGAGTTTTATATTTGGAGCTTTAAAAAATGAGGTAGCTAAAATAACAAAAGTAGTATTTTTCGTCAAAATTTGCTGAAATTTTGTTGAATTCACTACAAATGCTATAAGGGGGTTGTTGGGTCAAGGTTAGGATTCAAAAACCAAAGCTTGAACTTAGAAGAATTATGAAATTTAATATCTCGTTCGAACATGTGAAGTATATAATGTCTAGACGATAAAGCATCAAATGGACGTTCGGACATAAAGGGTTAAGCATTCAGATGAGTTTAGATGAACATGCATAATCTTGCACATCCGTGGATTTGATGGATGGGACGTATGATTAATGTGAAATGTCTGTTTTGGTCCGAACGAGGAACAATATTCGTCCGGATCAGACTGGATCTCCATGCGTCGATTGATGACTAGAGCAACGGGATGTTGATGGAAGCTGAATTTAATACTTCGTACTCGATTTTGTCTGGACGACCCCAATAACATGTTCGGATGAGCTTGCATAGTAGGCATGAAATTGCCTATTTAAACGATTTTCACCCTGTGCTGCCTTCCATTCAATTCTATGTGAGAGAGAAGAGAGTAAAGAGGGTTGTGAAAGCTTGAAGAAACTCTTGAGAACTCGTTGGAGCAAGAGAATATATATATTTTATTATTTATTTTTATTTTATTTTTTGTTTTATAGATAAGAGAAGATGTTCTTAAATGTGGAAGCATATGATTTCTTAAATGTTACGAGGATTTAATCTTTATTGCTATAAAATGTTTTACACCTTAAAGATATTTGTGATTTGAGTATGTTAAGATATGAAAAGATATTATAAAAGTAGTTTAGAAAAGTATGTTTTTAAGAGAAATATGATCATTCAAGTCAAGATAATAATTAATTATGGTTCCATTCGTGGAATACCAATATTTTTTTATTTTTTTATTTGTTGACATGTCCACACAAGAAGGGGAAATGAAGATTCGAATTAGTGACCTACGCTTCATGAGGCGTGGTTCCCAACTGATTGAACTACCCATTGAGAACTCGTACCAATATTAAAATGACATAAATTTTTTACAAATCGGTTTGTATGAAATTTCGTACAATCAAATATAAGAGTGACATATATCCTTTAAACATATGAAAAACATATTATATTAAAACAATATGTGCTTATCACATGCAAAGGACAAGCAACTAAAGTTATCGACAAGCGAGAGCTCCAATAGTGTTTTGCTTGTGTGGTTAATTCTCCTCTCTCCTCTCCGTTTCTTCTTATTCTTCTCTTCCCTCGTCAAGTTCAACCACCCCGCTCTCTCGCTTCTTCGCCAGGCCGACTCTCATCCACGCTGCCGCTGCGTGCTAGCTTCTTCACCACTGCCTTCTGCTGCAAGGCCGGGGACTTGCCGATATCATCCTTCCGCCTTCCCTTTCTCTCTCTCTCTCTCTCTCAAAACCGCTTCTCAACAAGTGTAGACCCCAAAATTTATAGCATAATCAGCTAATTGACAACAAAACAACATACATCTCTTTACTCTGCCGCTCCTAAATTTTAAGACAACAAATCCAATCCTTCAGCTCCCATCCCTCTTAGATAAAACCCTAACTCTCCCATCCAAATTTCTAAATTATAATTTCTTTTAGAACACAAAAGGAAAAGCCTAGAGCTAATTCCAAATAGGCCCGACCCACTGTATCTTTTTCTTTTATTTTCTTCGTCATTACTATGTATTGCAAAAGTAGGACAATATACAGGATTAGCCAGAGAATCATCTAGAGGAGAAATGCTATAGAGGAGCAACTTGTCTGTCTTTCATCAGCCCTTACCCACGTGGCAGTGGCATTTTAGTAAAAAAAAAAATTGAAACCAATATCACGGGTTTCAGGAACCAAAACCATTTCCCCCCAAAAATTCTCCCCCCTTTTTGTTTCCCTCGAAACAAGCAGACCGTCTCCACCCAGTGCTCTCACAGACCGGCACCGGACCATTTCTCTCCCAGCTCTCTCACAGACCGGCACCGGACCACCATTTCTGGCCGGAAACCATTTCTCTCCCACAGACCGGCACCGGACCAGCAGACTACCTAGCTCTCCCACAGACCGGCACCGGACCAGCAGACCAGCTCTCTCACAGACCGGCACTGGACCACCATTTCCGGCCGGAAACCATTTCTCTCCCAGCTCTCACAGACCGGCACTAGACCACCATTTTCGGCCAAAACCATTTCTCTCACAGCTCTCTCACAGACCGGCACTGGACCACCATTTCCGGCCAAAACCATTTCTCTCCCAGCTATCTCACAGACCGGCACCGGACCAACAGACCGGGTTTCTCGACGTCCCAGCTCTCTCTGTCTCACCCAGCAGACCGGCCCACCGACGACCCACCCGCCTAGCTCTGTCGGACCCATCCACTGCTTTTGTTATTGTCTGGGTATATCTTTGTTGTTCTTCTTTACAATACGGTATCTGTGCCTGGAAACCTGGTAGTCAAATTGTTTTATTGGGAGGGGTGTTACTTCCTAACTTGTAGATCTTTTTATGAGCTTTGTAGGGGCTCTGCAATTATAATGAATTTTCTTGATTAATGCATACAAACTTCAACTACTTGTGTGTTTTCTTTTCTTTTTTCCCTGTTCTGGTGTTACTTATGAAAATTATGAGTTTCAAAAATGATTAGTGTTGATGGCCTTAATCTTGTTGAGAGTAACAAACTCAATGCTGGGTGAACTCTTAAGGTTACTGTTAATACAAGACTAATAATGTGCAGTTTGGTTTGGTTATTTCAGATCACCTTCATAAGATTGTTTTCATATAAGATTACTTAATTCAGTTCCCAGCATCTGTCATCAGAAAATTAAGGACAGGAAAGTAACCCTCTGGCTGTATATTCAAATTTGAAACCAATACTCACTCAGTATTGATTAAATGTAGTGATTTAATGTAGTGTCAATTTGAGAATGGAGATCTTTGTTCTTTTTGGTGATGGAGAAAATGTTTTTTCTCAAGAAATGACTGGCACTGTGGTTTCCCTGTAGAATCTAATGGAATGAAGTTCAAATCTGTGTTCATTTTGCGCCTTTGAATTTATTTTTGGTGATGGAGAAGATGTTTAGATTAGAGATTATATGTTGTTTCATTCTGCAGAGGTTTGCTTGTTGTTCTGTTTCACTCTTGCAGTTCGGTTTTTTTTTTTTTTTTTTTTTTTTGGTTCTTTTGTTCGATTTACAGATTTCCTTGGATCATCATGATGCAACCAATGGTGCCCACTCCACTACAGCAAAAGGCAGTGAGGATGCAACTTTGTCTGCGACAGAAATGCAAGATCAGATGGACCAATTCACCTACATCATGCTGCAGAAATTTCAATTGTTTCCTTAACTGTTTCGACACCTCCATTCCCTGAACCAGTTCACCAATCAGTGTCTTCTGCTCCCAGCTCCAACCATTCTCCATCTTTTCCAATTATGTCAATAGGGTCTAAAAGGAATGGACTATAAAGTGCTTTCTAAAGGTGAAAGTGTAACTTCTGCTACTTCATTTCTGAGTCTGTTGTTGTCAAGAAGCAAAAGCTTTCCAATTGGCCGTGAAAGTAGAAGCAGAAGGGATATGCAAGGCACAAATTGTGAACAATAAGAAGATACAAACATCTGAAGGGGGAGTTGGAGGAGTTGAGCAGCAGAAAGAAAGAGGTTGGTAGGAGTGACGCTGTATGCTGTGGAAGCAGAGAGAGAGAGAGAGAGAGAGGGGGGGAAGGTGTTGCATTTGGTGGTCCAGTTGAAGGAGTTGTATTTATTAAAAGAGTTTGTAATACAAGAGAATTTGATTTCTTGATTTGATTTCGGTAGAAGTTACAGATATATACACTTGAAGTTTGACTGAGAAATCGAGTGTTTTTTTTTTTGCAGAGACCAGTCTTTGGTCATCAAGCAGTAGGGACTGAGGAAGTGAGGAAAGCCAAATGCTGACCAATTCAACTTCCAAAAGGGTCTCAATCATTGTCTCACTTTCTCTGATTTGATCGAGTAAACCAAATAATATGGTGTTTTCTGCTGCTCCAAATAATATGGGACCAGCAGCTTGTTTTAGTCATTATCTATGTCCATGGGTCGAGTCATTATCTATGGTTTTATTTTATTTTTTTGTATGTAATGTGATGTGTGTCTTGGAAGTCCACAAGAGATGCAGATACGGGAATGCATATCCATCTTTGCTTCCAAAATGTCAATTGTCAATGCAATTTTATTTTCCCACTTCTATACTCTATTATGGTGTTGGTAGGAAGGTTGCATCACATGACAATTTAGAGGGCATTGCATGAACCATACGGTAATGAAATGTTGAAAAACAAAAGAACCAAAAGAAAAAGAAACTCGGATGCCACTAAAATACAATTTAAGACGCTATATCATTCTTAGTAATTTAGGAAAGTTAACAAGTATGCTCTTCTAATGTAGACCAAGGCAAACAAATTCTTGAAAAAAATTGGAGTGTAGACACTAAACATGCGGTCCCTCTTTATATACCAACTTGACTACTAATTTAAGTCCTTGTTCAAGCATCTCAATTTCACTCCCAAAGTCATCATAATCATTGGAATGCACATATTGGGGCTAACATGAATGAAGCAAACATTCACCGAACGAATTTTTCATTCCTAAATCCTAAGTATGTTTAGCTAATGGAATAACCAAAATTATAAAATCAAATTAAAATGTGTTTAGCTAACAGAATAAATGAGGTATAATGTTCCGTGCTTGGAAAACTGCTCAATCACTTTATACAACCACAAAATGAACTTGTTAAAAAAAAAATCAGTCATTATCTGTCATATTACATCCAATCACAAAATAACATTACTCTACAAAGTGACTGCATTACAATCCAACATACTACAATACAATACATCCCAACTTAATACATAACTCTCATTTTCTTTTAGTTTAACATCAAATAAGTACCTCGAGATCCACTATAGCCACTAAAGTAAAAAACAAAAAGCAATATGACTACTACCATCATACCCCAAAATATCTTTCCATTGCTTTGACATTGCTCCAGCTCCCATCGAAGTTTAACATATTTATTTTTATATTTTTCTTCAATCAGCTTCTCAAGTTTAACATATTGATCCTTATATTTTTTTTCAATCAACTTCTCAAGTATAAGATATTGATCATTAACTTTTGTTTCAATTAGTTTCTCAAGTCTATCATTATCTGCATTTCTTCTATCGTCAAGGACTTTCAGGCGTTCCATTATCTTCGTCTCATACGTAGTCATTTCATTATTAGTCCATGCAAAAAAATCACAATCACTCTTTCTCTGCATGACAAAGCAAGATTAAAAATGTTATCACCACCTACTAGCAAACAAAGTTGTAGCGCCCCAGTTTTTAAAACATATTAATAATTTGATTAAAGATGAAAAATGATTATTATGTGAATAAATAAACGTTCAATTGTTTTATAAATATTTTCAACTGATTTGGGGAACTGTGTTTTTAATAAGACTGACAATTAATGTATAACCGAAAATTACTGAATAAACAGTTGCTAGCCTCGCATTCATTCCCTTAAAACTATTCTTAAAACCCCACACAGATGCAGGTTTATCATTTTTAATCCAAAAGAAGCTTTGGCCAGCTCGTAGACTATGGGATTGATTTGTGCAATAAATTGTATAATTATTATATTGCAACTCATTCCCCCACTGCGTTTTAATTAAACTGCACCATCTAATTTCCCCACCATCAACAGATTTTAATATTCAGCCGTTGCCCTCCACTCTGCTTAAACTAAACATTTCAGTACTCTCACCAACCTCTCCAGCTCCTACACTCATTACCCTCACGCTTCATCAGCTTCTGCACTCATCACTCTCGCACTTATAAAACATAGCATTGTCTCTCTGCAAATCACACGCCTTCCCCTTCATTCTTTCTTCTCCTTTCTCCTTCTTTCTCATTCTTTTCCTTCTCTCTGCATTCTGAGAGATTACAGGAGACTGAGTGGGGAAGTATGAGACAGTGAGATAGAAGAAATTGAAGAGAGGCATGAACCAAAGATGAAATTATGAGAGTCAGAGAAGAAGTGAGATGAGAGAAGAGAGGAATAATGAGAGAGATGGAACCAAGAAGACTCAGTGACCCGTTTCCGGCAGTGTCTTTCCGGCGACTTTTCTGTCAAATTTCTCTGTGAAAATCCCTAGGTAATTTCCTGTGATTAAATTGGTTTAACCTTATTGATTTTGAGTGGATGTGATGAGTGATTATTTTATGTTGGATGGAGTGATGGCCGAATGGTGGAGAGAATGGAGAGAATGAGTGCACGTTGGTTAGGAATGAGGAGAGATGAGATGAGTGAAATAATATGAATTAAATAATGTGAGTGTGTGAATTAAATAATGTGAGTGGAATGATGTGAATTAAATAATGTGAGTGTGTGAATTAAATATTGGTGAGTGGAATAATATGTGGAATAATATGAGATATTGATATTTTGGTGATATTAGAAATATTAGTATTTTTGACGGAAGATGGGTTTAAATGTTAGAACTAATAATAATAATATAGTCACCTATGTAAATGTATACTCTTGATGTGAATATATGGAAACTATATATATAATTTCTGCTGTTATATGTATATATCTATAGGTATTGTACACAACATGGAATATATATGTATTGTAGTGTCAAATACAAGAAATTATAGATTCCAAATATAGTGTTAAAAAGAAAGGTATATATATATATATAATCTCTTTTGTTAGTATAAAAATGATAAGGTTACAAACGAAAATGTAGTTATTAAAATATCCAAACAATTAATGGTTCCATGTACTTAAGGACTAGGAGAGACGATTATAAATGATAATTTTCTTAGCACTATTTACTAATTTCATATTTCATGAATATAACCCTGCAGTTGATATTTTTGTGGATCCTGTGGAAGCGAAGGACTGTAAGTATTTTTATACTTACTGAGGGTAGCACTGGATTTCAATAATGTTGTGTTTATGTTTTATTTTAATTGGATGCGTGTGACTGATTATTGCATACTGTTAATAATCAACCTATTAATATTGGGCGCGACGTCTCCCAAAGGTTCAGGATGGTAAATCCGCCTGAAACCGGAAACCATAATAATCATATTGATTGGGACGGCTTTCAAAGTACTAGAGGAGGGAAGTCTCCGATAGTGCGAAAATAAGTTAATTAAAATGTAATGTAGAGGGGATGACCTCGAGAAAGACGTTAACCGGGGGGACGGCCCTTACAAGAGAGGAGTGCAATGACTATATTGAACTGTTAAACTTTGCATGAAAACTATCACTACATCATTATGTCATATCTCTGTTCCTTAAATAATGCATAAACCATTATGTTGTTGAATGACAGTTAGCTCACTTATGGAACTATGAGATTGTGGTTATAACCACCTTCTCATAGATGACTGTGCAGGCACAGACACTGACGAGTATCAGGATTATCATGAGCCTTATGATGATCCTGGTTTCATAGATGGGACTGTCTAAAGTCTCCTTTTTATGATAGACTTGCTGAACAGTTTATCTTCCATGTCGTTATTAGGTTTTATTTTATGTAACTTCTAGACATCTTATGCTTTATTTTATGGTTTGTAATATGACTACTATTACATAGGACGTGAGCCGTGGTGGCCCTTATGTTATTGCTTTTGTGTGTATTTATTTGTAAGACCTTTTATTATTATTTTAATGTAAGTTGAGGTATTTCAATTAAAGCTCTATATGTGTTGAAAGGGAATTGTCCCTATCAGTGATGTTTAAAAAAAAAAGAGATATTCGTATTTTCCGCTGCGAGATTTATCGCCTCTGATAGGTTAACGACACGTGATTATCCAGATATAATTGCTTACGCTCTTTTGTAAAAAGCGGGTCGTTACAAAAGTATAACACAATATTAATTTCAAAAAGTACCTTATAATTTTCACAGCCATACCACTTTCTGGCGGTATTTGTATCAGTCCAAGAATACCTTACACGTCCAGGCACTCCACAATAACATAACGGACATGCACTTGACGCACTTGACACACCACTATTTACCGACATTTTGTCTTGCCTATGCAAAAGACCAACCAACCAACCGTAGAAAATATCATTCAACCAACCAACCAATCTACGCATGCATGCGAGCATGTCAAACAATCACCAGTCAAAAGAATATCAAAATAAAAAATAAACAAACCCCCAAATGAATATCAAAATATCACTAAATATCATAATAAAGAAGAAAAGTAAATAGTAGTATCTTTACATTTTTTTTTTCTCTTTAAAATGTACCCTGTTATGCTGCTGTCTTATTCAAAATTCATAAAACTACTTGTAAATGAAAAGAAAAAGGATCAAAATAGTAACAGGAAATCAAATCAAAATCCATTTATTCATTTTCCCTGAATTTCTATATCAATATATTCCATTATACACACTCTACACATGTTTATCTCAAATGGGTTCCTAAAACATATCAAATTCATCACCAGAGCATTCAATAATTCTCAGTTGTTCCCTCTCCAGTCTAACAATCAGCATATGACACAACTATTTGGATATTCTTCAAGATGTGGAATATAATGGTATGTGACCATGGGAGGACAGAATCCTTTCCATGCCTCTTCAACGTTTACATCAATAGACCAATAAACTCCTTTATACACATAAATCTTTCACAAGCAACCTTGACCCCAAGCCTAAATTCACTCCAAGTTTTTTAACCTCCTCTATGTTCTAATGCTAAATACAAAGACAAATTCCCCACAAGAACGTGTATTTGGAATAATGTAAAATCTATGAAACTCAAACCATTGGCTTATCAAGAGAGAGAGAGAGAGATACCGTAGAGAGAGAATACGGTGGTCGCCGCTCCTGGTGTGTGAGAGAGCTGGGTCTGAGGCGGGTGGGTCGTCGGAGATCCGGTGATGGTCTGTGAGAGAGCTAGGAGTCGATCTGGACGCTGATCGGTGGGCCGGTCTGCTGGGTTCGATAGCGAGAGCGACGTCGGCGTAAGACCTGGGCGGCCGGTCTGTGCTGGGTCCGACAGAGAGAGAGCTGGGTGTCGGATATACTGGTTTCGAGACTCCAAGGGAGAGCGAGCAGCGTCAGCGTTGGCAAGGGCGTCAGATTCGGATTTCCGGCCGGTGGGCCGGTTTGCTGGTTTCAAGGGACTCCGAGAGAGAGTGAGCGGCGTTGGCAAGGGCTCCGGCGTCGGCAAGGGAGTCGGTGATCCAGTCGGGGTGGGGGGGGGGGGGAGGGCACAGTGGAGAGGGGGAGATTTGAGAAAGAGAAATGGGGGAAATTTTGAAAATGGAACGTGAGACACCCGCGTTTTGATTGCTTTTTTTGTTAAAAAAAATAAAATAAAATAATAACACGTGGAAAAAAGACTGAAGAGCGACGGATGCGTTGCGCATGCGTAGAAGCTCTCCATCTAGAGTGATTTTTGCCTCGGGAAATACTGGGGTACCTACTGCCATCCCATTGTGACCCCACTCCTGCTTACGTGGATAAAACAAATTCTTACAAAAATCAGAGACTTTTTCCCCTTCTCTCTCTCTCTCTCTCTCTCTCTCTCTCTCTGCCATCTCTCACGAAATAAGCAAAAAAAAAAAACAAATTCAAAACAACCATTTCTCTTCTCCATAAACCGGTCCTCTCCCTCTCCCCCTCCCCCTCTCTCTCTCTCTTCTTCTCTCTCTTTGTTCTTCTCGCCAGATTCTCTGCCGGATCATGCTGTTAAGTCTCTCTCTCTCTCTCTCTCCCTCTCCGGCCGGCCGTCCTTCTCTCGACGGATTCCCTGCTGGATCTCGTCGGAAAATATCTCTATCTCTCTCGACGAAATCCCTTTCTCGCTATAAAATCTCTCTGGACGGAATCTCTCTGTGCCGGATCTCACCGGAAACACTGTTTCTCTCGCCGGATCGGGCCGAAAACTCTGTCTCCACGGATCTCGCTGGAGCTCGCTTTCTCTCATCGGAAAATCTCTCTCTCTCTCTCTCTCCGGAGGTACTTTTAAGTGTTTTGGTATTTAATTTCTGGATTAAAAAAATATTCAAAGCATATAATACTTTTAAGCATAAAATCTCTCTCAGATTTCGTCTCTTCGTCTGTTAGATTGATGCTTGCGTTTGTCTGCGTATTTTTATTTCAGTGATTTGGGAGAGTGAACAAAAAAAGATTTGTGGGTTGATTTTCTACGTATTTTTTGGGTGTTGATCGTAGCCGATAAGGGGAAAAAAACTGATTTCTAATGGGTGTAATTTTGTTTGATTTTTGGGTAGGTGATCAATTATGGTGTTTGTTGAATAATCTTCGTTAATGTCTAATCGGAAGGTGATTATGTTGGGATTAATTTGTTGGAAGTATTTAGTGTTGGCTTTTGGGTTATGAGTTCCACATTTTTGTTGGAAGGAGTTAGATGGATTGATATGGTCCTTCTATTATTGAGTGCTGATACAGCAAATGTGGTTGCTATTTGTTTTGGAGTTAGATGGACTGATTTGGTTTTTTTATGCAGTATGTTTTTTGGTGGATTCTGGTAATATCTGATTGATGTGTTTTGTTTTTGCTTGTTATAGATGTTAGTATATTGCTATAATTGATGTATGTTAATGTCTATTTGATGGAAATCAAGGCACCGCTTCGAAGGATCTCGTTCAAGTACCAATTGGGCCGGTTACGAGAGCACGAGCAAAGAAGTTCAAGGATGTGCTCAACGGACTCATCCAAGAGTTATGGGCTCAAGCAAATTCTGGGAGGCCCATTGAGCATGATCCACGTGGGCAACAAAGAATTGTCACCTTGATTCAAGTTCTAGAAGGATCCGGTCAAGGCTAAGAACTGCTGAGATTGTTCGTTAATTTAGAAGGATCGGATTGCATGACTTATTTTCTTTACCTACCTAAGATCTTTATTTATTTTCTTTCCTTGCTAGGAATTGATTTGGACTTTATTTTCTTTCCTTGCTAGGAATTGATTTGTTTACTTATTAGGATTATAACTACTTTCTCCGCAAGTAATTTTCTTGTATAAATAGGTGTACCTACCATGTAATGGAGGAGACATTGATGATTCATAAAAACTTGTGAGGTTTTATTCTCTTTGGTTCTTTGAAGAACTACTCGAACTTATCGGGATTTCCCGTGGCGTTCATCTCGACTTATCAAACGGAATTTCCACCACCGTTTGTGGCGTCTTCCTTATACCGAGGTTCTTGTTTGTCATAAACAACGGGTCGAGGTTTTTCCATTCGAATCTGTCCTTAGAACGGTCTTGGGTTCCCTTTCGTTGTTGGGTCTCGTTATTCTTGACGGGGTTCACATCATTTGGTATCAAAGCTCAGTTTCTAGTTCAGGTTTGCATATCCCTTCACATCACTATTTTGAAATTTTATTTCATTATTCTTAAAAGCCAGTTGCTAATCATCAAAAAAAAAAAAAAATCGTGTCAAAATTCAGATTTGTGATTTTCGCGAATCTTTGCTTTAATTTTTCAGATTTGAAATTTTCAGATTTGAATTTCATTCTTAATTGATTACGTGAATCTTTGCTTTAATTTTTCAAATTTGAAATTTTCAGATTTGAATTCCATTCTTAATTGATTACGCGAATCTTTGCTTTAATTTTCAGATCAATAATTTCTAGATTTGGATTTTCTTTCCATATCTGCACCTTCCATCTTTGAATTACATGTCGTTCTCAATTGTCCTTTTGTCTATTTCCATGTCCTTGTTGAAATCTGATCAATAATTTCAAGATTTGGATTTTTCTTTCCATATCTACAATTTCCAAATTTGATTTACACGTCGCTTTCAATTGTCCGTTGTATAGTTTCATGTGCTTGTTGAAATCTGATCAATCGTTTTTGGCAATTACAATTATTATTGCTGCTTGTGACTAGAAAAAAAAAAGAAAAAAAGTTGCGGACCAAAAAAAATAAATAAAAAAAAGTCCAAAAAAAATAAAAAAAAATTCATTATTCTATGCTTCCAAAATTCCAAACTCTCATATTCCTTCTATTTCTAAACTGAAAATTTTCATATTCCTTGTGTTCAAATCTGAAATTCCTTGAGTAGTTCTGGGTGAATTGTTGTTGGAAATTTTGAGTTGTTTGTTTAGTTTCAAAAGAACTAAGAGAGAATTATCGAGTGGAAAAAGGCAAGAGTGGTGAGAACATCAAAGGGTAAAAGCCATATTATTTTGAGTGAAACACGAGTGGAGAGTGATCCACCTTCTTGAGTGTAAACACGTAAGGGAGTGATTCGTGAGGATCTTTTTTTTCTTTCTAACCTTTGTTTTGCAGCAATCATGTCTCACGATAGTGGTAAGAGCATTGTCGAAGGTGATACAAAATTGGCCGATCTGAAAATGTTTATGGAGGCCATGATGAGTGAAATGAGGCGAGTGATGAAGATGGAGATGGAGCAGGTTCACGAACGGATAGATCAGATGGAGAATAGACGTGAGGAGCAACCACAAAACGGTCGTAATTTTCGTAGAAGGGAAAGAGTTCCACCGAGGGAGGAGGATGAAGAGCGTTATGGGTCTGGTTTTGATGAAGAAGAAGATCGGGGTTCCATTGTTAACAATAGGAGACCTGGAGGAAGATTTAGAGAAGCTAGGAATCGTGAAGATAACAACTTGGGTGGTATTAAGATGAAGATTCCGTCCTTTCAAGGTAGATTTGATCCTGAGGCATATCTTGAATGGGAGAAGAAGATGGAGTTCGTGTTTGATTGTCACAACTACTCCGAGACAAAGAAGGTAAAATTAGCTGTGATTGAATTTTCTGAATATGCTATTACTTGGTGGGATCAGCTTGTGATAAACAGGAGGCGGAATAGAGAACGCCCAATAGACACATGGGAGGAGATGAAAGTAGTGATGAGAAAACGGTTCGTTCCAAGTTACTACTACCGAGAGTTGTACAAAAGGCTACAAGGTCTTAGACAAGGGAGTCGAAGCGTAGAGGATTACTACAAGGAGATTGAGATTTCTATGACCCGCGCTAATGTAGAGGAAGATCGGGAGGCTACAATGGCTAGATTTTTACTTGGCTTAAACCGGGAGATCCATGATAAGGTAGAGATGCAGCATTATGTGGAATTGGAAGATATGGTGCATATGGCTATCAAAGTGGAACAACAACTCAAGAGAGGGAGTGGGACACGTGCATGCCATAACTATAGTTCTACCTCTTTGAAATTGAGTCAAGCCAAGCCGCTGGACAAGTCACAAATGCCCAAACCCGAGCCCAAGTCCGTGACCACCAGCCACGTTCCTCAAGGTAAAACCGAAGCCTCTACCTCTAGGAATCGTGATATTAAGTGTTTTAGATGTCAAGGCAGGGGCCACATAGCAAGTCAATGTCCAAACAAGCAAGCCATGGTGTTGCAAGCCAATGGAGAAATTGTGACCGATAATGAAGATTCCGACACCGACAACATGCCGCCATTGGAGGATGTTTCTGATGAGGAGTATTTAGCCCCTGACGCATTGACATTGGTGGTGAGAAGAGCATTGAGCTTGCAAGCAAAAGGAGTTGATGAAGTACAGCGGGAGAACATCTTTCACACAAGGTGCTACGTTAAAGATAGGGTTGGCAATTTTTGACACGACCCGCGAACCCGACACGAACACGACACGGGAAAATAGGGTTAGGGTTTACTGTAATCGGGTTTGGGTCATAATCGGGTCAACCCGATTATGACCCGATTATAATCGTGTCTGGCGGGTCAACCCGCGGGTTGACCCGCCAGACACGAATGTGACCCGATTAGGTTTAAAAAAAAAAAAAACTAGACTAACGGTAACTCGGTAAGTTGTCTAACCCGGCTAACTCGACTAACCCGACTAACCTGGCTAACCCGACTAACCCGACTAACCCGAGAAAATCTCAAAATGACAAAAATCTGAAATCAGATGATATTCTCATTTCTCATTATTCTGATTTCTGATTTCTGAAGACTGAACGGCTGAACCCTAGCCGGCCCGCACTCCGCCCGCCCGCCCACCGGCCACCGCACTTCGCACGCCCGCCCACCGGCCACCGCATTCCACACGAATTTAGCCGGCCCGCACTCCGCACTCCGCACTCCGCCCACCGGCCACCGCACTCCGCACTTCGCACGCCCGACCGGCGACCGGCGCTACAGATCGAAAAAGTATGCTTTATAGTTTATCAGTTGATTCAGTTTATCTTGTCTCAAATTCTTTTTGCTCTATTGAATGTTCTTTGTCCAGTAAATGTGTAAATGTCCACTCTTCTCTTTGGCAAGCTCTGAAAGTATTAACCCGTGGTATCCAATGAGGTCCATGACTCCATGGTCCATTTCGGTGGCTGAATATTTGTAGCTGGATTGATTGATTTAAATTTTGCAATTCGTCCAATATTTTCCAGGGCTGAAATTTCTTTTATGTGATCCAGCAAACTGGACATATGCACGAATTTAACAATATATTAGTAGTTAGAATTGATAATTTTTATCCGTTTGATTATATGAATTGAATTAAGATTAACATATATAATAATATTCTATTATCTGAATTCGATACATAAAAATGACTTACCACCCCTAACATTTTTTATTGAACGAGTGTCGATCAATGACTGAAACCATGCATTTTGAGAGTGATGTGTAGATACTAGATAATGAGTAATAATTTTTCATATTGAAAGCTACATGTTCTGCCATCTATGTTGAAAACTACATTATGACTTATGAGCCAACAAGCTGCCTTGAATCGTTTCTTACATATTTGATGTTTTTGCATGCAAATTACTTCTTTGGTTGTCCCTGTTAGTAGTCAATTGGTCTGTCAGGATTGAGATTTAAGTGATGAGGAAGGCTGGAGCAAACTTAGTGGAGCTTTAATGTACTTGATGGATCTCTAATTATGTGACTGTAATATAAACACATATATACGCTGCCTAGACCCAGGATTATGTGAAGTATTGAATACTAGGTAGCCTGTAAATCTAACTTTGTTATGTCTTTAGTTAAAGGGGCAAGCGTGTTGGTATTTTCAATGG
Source organism: Alnus rubra (assembly GCA_028654335.1). Taxonomy (NCBI): domain Eukaryota; kingdom Viridiplantae; phylum Streptophyta; class Magnoliopsida; order Fagales; family Betulaceae; genus Alnus; species Alnus rubra. The sequence continues at coordinate 2,400,754 of JAJPGS010001619.1, read as the reverse complement.
AGGCAGGGTTCTTTGTTAGGATTTTGACAAATTTTTATAAGATTTACAAATTTACCTTGGTATTTGATGATATTTTTGGCAGGTTTCATTGTTTCAAGTCTCTTTGTACTTCTTTCGATCGCTAGCTTATAGACGGTCATCTATTGTATGACTTGTGTCCAATCATGAATCAAGATCAAGAGCAGACTGAGCAGGTAAAATTATTAGTCTTTTAAGTTTCAAGTTGTCTTTGTGAGCTAGATTTTATATACTATCTAATTTGGATTGAAGAACTAATTTACTAATAATGATATTTGCAGATGAGTAATGAAGTACTTGGTGATGATGATATTGTTGGAGACTTTGAAGATGATGTGATTGAATTAACTACGAGAGAAAAAGAAAACGACTCTGTTTGTGTGGAGAAGGAGAAAGGGAAAAATTCGAAAAAAGGCCAGAAGCGTAGAAAGACTTCAGCCGTTTGGGATCATTTTGATGCCATTCATGGTAAGGAGGGTGAGAAGTTAAAGGCAAAATGCAAGTTGTGTGGTGCTGTGTACTTGGCTCCAAGTACTTATGGAACTGAAAATTTGAAGCGCCACATAGAAAATTGTCCGAGGAGAAGCACTCGTGATGTTGGGCAGATGCTCTTATCTAAAAGTCAGGGATCTCTGTCTGTAAGTAACTCTAAATTTTGTCCCAAAAAATTTAGAGAACTGTTGGTTGCTTTGGTTATTAAGCATGATTTGCCTTTTCGATTTGTTGAGTATGATGGTTGGAGAGAGATGATAAAATACTTGCATCCTGATGCACCTCTTATCTCTAGGAATACCCTTAAGGCTGATTTGAAAAGTTTGCATATGAGGGAGAAGCAAAAAGTGAAAGTTATGTTGAAAGGTTGTCCTGGTAGGATTTGTTTAACATCTGATTTGTGGACTTCTTTGACTACTGATGGATATATGTGTCTCACAGCACATTTTATTGACAAGAATTGGGTTTTAACTAAAAGGGTGTTAAACTTTTCATTCATGCCCCCACCACATAATGGTATATCTTTATGTGAAAAGACGTATAATTTGCTAGAAGAGTGGGGGATTGAGACCAAGGTTTTCAGTATAACATTGGATAATGCTTCTTCTAATGATGTTTGTGTTGGTTTATTAAGAAATCAATTGAACATAAAGAAAGCCCTTGTTTGTGAAGGCGGGTTTTTTCACATTCGTTGTTGTGCACACATTCTTAATTTGATAGTTCAAGATGGTTTGAAAGAGATTAATAGTGCACTTCAAAAGATCCGTGACAGTGTGAAGTATGTTAGAGGATCACAAATTAGAAAACAAAATTTCCTTTTGGCTGTGAATAAAATGTCATTGGATAGTGGAAAGGGGCTAAAACAAGATGTGCCAACCAGATGGAATTCTACATATCTTATGCTTGAGACTGCTATTCATTATCGGAGTGCTTTTAGTTATTTAGAGATGATTGATTCAAACTATCAGCATTGCCCTACTGCACCTGAGTGGGAACAAGCTACTCATATATGTAGTTTTTTGGCTCCTTTTTACCATGCTACATGTGAGTTTTCTGGTACCAAGTATCCCACAGCCAATCTCTACTTTCCTGTGATCTTTGATATTTATGTAACCTTGAAGGAAGAAGTTGAGAGCGAAGATGAATATAAGAGATTAATGTCAGCACAAATGCTCTCTAAATTTGAGAAATATTGGTCAGAATTTAGTGTAGTATTGGCTATTGCAGTTGCGTTGGATCCTCGTTACAAGCTTGAACTTGTAAATTTCTGTTATACGAGGCTTTATGGAGCTAATAATAGTAGAGAGTATTGTCATGTTCGTGACAAAATGATCTATCTATTTTTGGAGTACGGTGGTTCCTCATCTACATCTTCAAGCGCCATATCTCTTCATTCTCTTGATACAAGAAATGTTAATTCCCAAGCATCCCAACCACAAGTCAAGGCTGTCAAGCGGACTTCCGCAACGATGAAGGTAAAATTATATGTTTATGTTGTGATTTATGTGTTATTGTTAGTAACTTAGAATATAATATATATACTTTTAACTCCTTAGTAAATTATGTTCACGTTATCTTTTTTATTGTAGGCGTTTATTAATTCTGGCGGGAATGCTCATGCAAATAAGAGTCAATTAGAAGTTTATTTCGATGAACCCAGACTGATAATTGCTGAGGGTGGAGATTTTGACATTCTTTCCTATTGGAAAGGAAATGAATGTCGTTATCCTATTGTAGCTGCAATGGCTCGTGATATTTTGAGCATTCCTATTTCCACGGTTGCTTCAGAATCTACATTTAGTGTTGGTGGACGTGTAATTGATCAATATAGGAGTTTGCTCAAACCTGATATTGTTGAGGCACTGATATGCACTCGGGATTGGTTATTTGAAGAGGAAGGTAATATTTGTTATTTGTATATTTATTTTTTTCATTAACTTATATTATTATTTTTTATTACACTAATTCCTAATTCCTCTTATCTTTTGATGTAGAATTGACAAAAATGAATGTTGAAGAGGTTGAAGAAGATATTTTGACTTTGAATCTCAATTCCAATGATGTTTTGGTTCCAAGTTCATCAGGAACAGCTTCTATTAATATTCCTTGACATTGGCTTATATGTGGATGCGTTTTCTTTAATTATGGGTTTTGTTTTGCCCTTACGAACTGAAACTGAATTATGTAACTTATGTCTTGCCCTTAGTAGTTAATAGTTGTAAAAATTTTAGTTATGTTTAGTTAACTTAAGTTTAACTTGAGAGGAATGGCTTAGCATTTTTCTTTTTGTATTCCTCTTAAATTTTAACAGAATATAGATAATTAAATATTAAATATTTGATAAAGAAGCTTAAATATGGTTGATGAACTTGATGGGGATATAACCGATTATTAACTCAGAATTGGCCCCCCTAGTTGGTAGATTCACTACCTAATATTAGTAAAAGAAAATGCAATTAAGTAGAGTAGGTTTCAAATTTTTTTCATTTTTTGGTAGTTGGTCACTTTCACAAGGCATGCAGAAATTTGGTAAGATAAATAAATATGACAACTTATGCGTTATATTTTGTATAAATCATATACTACAATTCTCGTAATATTCTAACACTATGGGTTGCTTAAAAAAATTGATTAATTTGTTGGACAATTGAAGTAATGGAAATAATGTTGATTTAATTTGCACTTACCAAGAGCCAATGTAATTGTCAAAAATTACTGCAATTTAACCAACAAGATGAATTTACTGCAATTAAATATGCTATTTAATTTAATATTGTTATATTGTTATATACTAACTATTAATAACTTAATATGTTAATTTAACATACTAAATATTGTTATCAAAGTATTATAATTAATATGTAATACTATATATATTATACTATGTTTACTATTTACTAATATATTATACTATGTTTCAATGAGTGATCACAGCAGAATTCAAGCCCAAGTTTGTGAACAACCTCTATGCGTTTATTAATAACATAAATATATAATATGTAAGTATATAAGGCATATTATAAAATATATTACATAACTATAGTTTATAAGTAACAAATTAATAATATGTTATTATATATAACTACAAAGTATAAACAATGGTATATGTATAATGTGAACAAATAGTAAGTCTAATATATTCTATATAACTAAGTAATTATAATATAAGTATAATATATAACTATTGTTAACCATGTGTGATGTGATATATGTGTTTATATATATATGCTAACTATTTAATTTAATATTGTTATATTGTTATATACTAACTATTAATAACTTAATATGTTAATTTAACATACTAAATATTGTTATTAAAGTATTATAATTAATATGTAATACTACATATATTATACTATGTTTACTATTTACTAATATATTATACTATGTTTCAATGAGTGATCACAGCAGAATTCAAGCCCAAGTTTATGAACAACCTCTATGCGTTTATTAATAACATAAATATATAATATGTAAGTATATAAGGCATATTATAAAATATATTACATAACTATAGTTTATAAGTAACAAATTAATAATATGTTATTATATATAACTACAAAGTATAAACAATGGTATATGTATAATGTGAACAAATAGTAAGTCTAATATATTCTATATAACTAAGTAACTATAATATAAGTATAATATATACTAACTATTAATAACTTAATATGTTAATTTAACATACTAAATATTGTTATCAAAGTATTATAATTAATATGTAATACTATATATATTATACTATGTTTACTATTTACAAATTTACTAACATCCTCTCATATTTGTAGAATATAATCAATATATAGATAAACCGAAATAGATAAAATATTTGTAGAATTACTATAATATATATTATATAGGACCCTAAGTAACAAAGTGTAAAATTGTAAATAATAAAAACATATTATTAGGAATTCAAGTGGTTTTTCATTTTTCTTAAATTTTCGATACATTAGTTAATTTAGTTCTAATCTATTCGGTTTAATACTTTAATTTTGCTTAAGTTAAATATTAGGAATTCTCGTGTCGGGTCGTGTCGGGTCATTTCGGGTCGTGTCGGGTAAACGGGTGACACGGTTAATAGTCGGGTTAGTCGGGTCGTGTTCGGGTCGCGTGTCACGACCCGATTAATAATCGGGTCGAGTTCGGGTTGACACGTTAAAATAATCGGGTCAGTCGGGTTGACCCGAACCCGACCCGAATGCACGATTTGCCAACCCTAGTTAAAGATAAGGTATGTAGTGTGATTATTGATGGTGATAGTTGTACTAATGTTGCAAGCACAATTATGGTGGAGAAATTGGGATTGCCCATGATAAAACATCCTAGACCGTACAAGTTGCAATGGCTAAATGATAGTGGTGAGATAAGGGTGAACAAGCAAGTGTTAGTTGCATTTCGAATCGGTAAATATGAAGATGAAGTGTTGTGTGATGTAGTACCGATGCAGGCGGGACACTTATTTTGCTAGGGCGTCCATGGCAATTCGATAGGCAAGTGAAGCATGATGGCTTTACGAACAAGTACTCTTTTGTACTTAATCAACGATCAATCACTCTTGTACCATTGACACCGCAGCAAGTATACGAGGATCAAGTGAGATTACAAAAGGAGAGTGATCAAAAGAAAGAGAGTGAGCAAAAGAAAAAGAGTGAAAAACAGAGAGAGGCCGAGAAAAATGAGAGAGAGAAAGAAAATCAAAGTTCGGCCCTTGAGGGAAAATCAGAGAGAAAACAAAAGAATTTTTATGCAAAAGTGAGTGAGATCAAGCGGGCAATGTTTTCAAAACAGCCGATGATTGTACTTTTGTACAAAGAGGCATTTTTAAACAATAACGAACTTGACCTTGCTTTGCCTAGTTCTATTGTTTCTCTTTTGCAGGAGTACGAGGATGTCTTCCCCGAGGAAACACCACATGGGTTACCTCCAATCCGAGGGATTGAACATCAAATTGATTTAGTTCCCGGTGCAACCATCCCAAACCAACCAGCTTATAGGAGCAATCCCGAGGAGACAAAGGAGCTTCAACGGCAGGTAAGTGAATTGTTGGAGAAAGGGCACGTGAGGGAGAGCATGAGCCCATGTGCGGTTCCGGTCTTACTTGTACCTAAGAAGGATGAGACGTGGAGAATGTGCGTTGATTGCCGAGCCATCAACAACATAACGGTAAAGTATCGTCATCCTATCCCACGCTTAGATGATATGTTAGATGAGCTGCATGGTTCTTGCATATTTTCTAAGATTGATTTAAAAAGTGGTTATCATCAAATTAGGATAAAAGAAGGAGATGAATGGAAAACCGCCTTTAAAACAAAATATGGTTTGTATGAATGGTTAGTTATGCCTTTTGGTTTGACTAATGCTCCGAGCACCTTTATGAGACTTATGAACCATGTTTTGCATGCATTTATAGGCAGATTTGTTGTTGTCTATTTTGATGATATACTCATTTATAGCAAAAACATAGACGATCATGTAGTACATTTGAAATCTGTTTTAGATGTGCTAAGGAAAGAAAAGTTGTTTGCTAATTTAAAGAAGTGCACTTTTTACACCGATAAGCTTGTATTTTTGGGATTTGTTGTTAGTGCACAAGGTATACAGGTTGATGAAGAGAAGGTACGTGCAATCCAAGATTGGCCGAGCCCCACAAGTGTTGGTAATGTTCGTAGTTTTCATGGACTTGCTAGTTTCTACCGGCGATTCGTGAGAGACTTCAGTAGCTTAGCCGCACCGCTTACCGAAGTGATCAAGAAGAACGTTGGATTTCGGTGGGGAGAAGAACAAGAGAAAGCATTTCAATTAATCAAAGAGAAGCTGACTAACGCACCTTTGTTGTCTTTACCTAACTTTTCTAAAACGTATGAAATTAAATGTGATGCTTCAGGAATTGGTATAGGCGCCGTTCTTATGCAAGAAGGACGTTCCAAATTGCTCCCAAGAGGAGATGGCCCTTTTCAAGTCCTCGAGCGTATCAATGACAACGCTTACAAGCTAGATTTACCTGGTGAGTACAATGTAAGTACCACTTTTAATGTTACTGATTTGAGTCCTTTTGATGTAGATGATGATTTGAGGGCAAATCCTTTTCAAGAGGAGGGGAATGATGGAGATCAAGGCACCGCTTCGAAGGATCTCGTTCAAGTACCAATTGGGCCGGTTACGAGAGCACGAGCAAAGAAGTTCAAGGATGTGCTCAACGGACTCATCCAAGAGTTATGGGCTCAAGCAAATTCGGGGAGGCCCATTGAGCATGATCCACGTGGGCAACAAAGAATTGTCACCTTGATTCAAGTTCTAGAAGGATCCGGTCAAGGCTAAGAACTGCTGAGATTGTTCGTTAATTTAGAAGGATCGGATTGCATGACTTATTTTCTTTACCTACCTAAGATCTTTATTTATTTTCTTTCCTTGCTAGGAATTGATTTGGACTTTATTTTCTTTCCTTGCTAGGAATTGATTTGTTTACTTATTAGGATTATAACTACTTTCTCCGCAAGTAATTTTCTTGTATAAATAGGTGTACCTACCATGTAATGGAGGAGACATTGATGATTCATAAAAACTTGTGAGGTTTTATTCTCTTTGGTTCTTTGAAGAACTACTCGAACTTATCGGGATTTCCCGTGGCGTTCATCTCGACTTATCAAACGGAATTTCCACCACCGTTTGTGGCGTCTTCCTTATACCGAGGTTCTTGTTTGTCATAAACAACCGGTCGAGATTTTTCCATTCGAATCTATCCTTAGAACGGTCTTGGGTTCCCTTTCGTTGTTGGGTCTCGTTATTCTTGACGGGGTTCACATCACTATTGGAGAATTTATAGAGGATAGTATACTGCTGCAAGTATTGGTGCTAGTAATCGGTTGATGGCCTTCTATTCCTTTTTTTTTTTTTTTTTTTTTCAACATAGATGGAAGTATTTCATGGAACTTATCAATTGTTTGATTACTGCAAAAATAGATGAAGCTCCTCACAAATTTGATGAGGATCTTTCGCAAACTGGGAGTCATCGTGCTGCTATGCATTATGCTTCTTCAGAGTATAAGCAGTTTGTTGTGCCCTAAAGCATGCAAATGTGGGTTGGACTGAACCAGTGTTCCTCCAACATCTAAATGGTCAAAAAAGTACATTCGTGTGAAGTGCATGACCCAATAGGGTTATACTATCTTTGGCCATTTTCCTTTAGTTCTTGTTAAGGAGGTATCCAAGGCAATTAGGAAGGGAGAGCCTAGAAGTGGAGATAGGAAGGAGATGCAGCAGATGAACATAAATCAGATTTTTCAGATTCAAATTAATACGGTTGTTTTGTCCAAATTTGTTTGCATCTTTTTGTAGTCTGTTTTGTGGGAAATGTGGGTAAGTTTGGGCTGCAAATGACTCCTAGACTCAACTCCTTTCCAAGTTTGAATGATGTAAATAGTTTTGAGTGCACTTGGCTTTGTGATTCAGATGAACTTTTGTGATTTTCATGTGCTCTCTTACATAATTTGATTCTTATATATTTGATTGATTATGTTTGTTGAGGACCCCTGTGAAGAAGAAGAAGATGAGGCTATCTGAATGGTAAAATTGCAGTTCCCTTCCGAGCTAGATATTCTGCGTAGTTACTGTGGCCAAACCTTGAAAATTACAGGCTATTTCGTTCTGATTTTGAACCTGAAAATACATGTTAAATGCATATGAGGCATTCCCATTAGCATCCAAGGCATTATAAAGATAATAACAATAAATACAAAGCAAAAGGGTAAATTATTATTCTTATTTTTTTAAAAAACAAGCATGCTTCACAAAGAGTTTGCTCGAAAGTAAGAACACTGGTATAAAAGTTGTTCCTTTTACAAACAAAGTTTGAGATCGATCAGGTTCCATTCAAATGGTCTAAGCCAAGGAAGATTTAACTAATTGGTGAAGAAAATAACAAGTTACATTCTTCAAAAAGATTTTCTATGATTGAAATATGAAAATTATTAATTCCCCATCTAAAACAAAACTAAGGTAATTACCCCATATTTGTAAAGTACCCCTTAAACTCTTCAATAAACATGCAACATCTCATAATTGAGGTTTGGATAACTTTTAAAGTTCCATTTCTTTTCTCACTTATTTTTCCCCTGTTAGTCTTTATAGTCCTGTTTCTTAAGTTAGTGTTTATATTCCAATCGACTTTCTGGATGGAGAAATTTTAGAATGAGAAGAAAATCGTGTACAGAATTAGAATACAAGAGAATTCCAAAAATATTAGTTGGAGTTAGGTCGGTGATTCCAAGAACCCTTTTCCTTGTTCTACAACTTCTCAGGCCTCAGCAATAAATTAAGGCAAAATAAATGCTGGGGTAGGGAGAGATTTTCTGGCGAGAGAGGGATTCCGTCAAGAGAGAGAGAGAGAGATATTTTCCGACGAGATCTAACAGAGAATCCATTGAGAGAAGGACGGCCGGCTGGAGAGGGAGAGAGATTTGACGACGAGATCCGGCAGAGATTCCATCGAGAGAGATTATCCGGCGAGAAGAAGAAAAAGAGAGAAGAGAAAGAAGAAGAGAGGGAGAGGACCGGTTTATGGAGAAGAGAAATGGTTGTTTTGAATTTGTTTATTTTTTTGCTTATTTCGTGAGAGATGGCAGAGAGAGAGAGAGAGAGAGAGAGAGAGGGAAAAAGCCTCTGAATTTTTTAAGAAATTTTTTTTATCCACGTAAGCAGAGTGGGATAGCAGTGGGTACCCCAGCATTTCCCTTTCTGCCTCACCCATGGGTTTGTCGGTTCGATCTGGTTCTTGTTTTGCTTCTGCTCTGTTTGTGGGTTTTGGGAATTTGTTGACATTCTTCTGCGAGTGGAATCGGATTTGTTGGTTTTCATCTAGGATCAGCTGGAGAAGACGAGAGCAAGAGAGTCTAGAGAGAGAAGACGAGTGAGAGAGAAAAGAAATGAATACAAAAATAAAAGTAGGAAAGAGAAAAAAAAAATAAGAGTAAAAAATAGTATGTAATTGATATTAGAAAAATTAAGAAAATTTATTGTGATGTGTTTTTTTTATAAAGAAGTAAAAAGTTGTTTTATTCTTAAATATAGAAAATATGGTTGAAATACTGCTGTTCTCTTATATCGTATGTGTTTTGATCCAGCGGTTTTGATCCCTCTAGCGCCTGACTTTGGCCCATAGCTAGACAAAGATAGAGAGTTCACGCGTGCCAAGGCCTGAGCTAATCAGCACCCAACCACCACCATGTGCACGTTGGAGAAGCGCGGCAACCTCTTCATCCTAACCCTGATCGGCGACGACGAGCACCGGCTGAGCCCAGCCGTTATCGACTCCCTCCTCTCGGCGCTCTCCCAAGCCAAGTCCCAAGCCATCCGCGGCTCGGCTCTCGTCACTACCGCCCACGGCAGGTTCTTCTCCAATGGCTTCGATCTCGCCTGGGCACAAGCTGCCGGCTCCTCCTCCGCCGCTCGCGATCGGCTCCACCACATGGTCGAATCCTTCCGGCCGGTCGTCGCCGCGTTCCTCTCCCTCCCGATGCCTACAGTCGCTGCCGTATCCGGCCACGCCGCCGCTGCCGGGTTCCTCCTCGCGCTTAGCCACGACTACATCCTCATGAGGCGTGATAGAGCCGTGCTTTACATGAGCGAGGTCGACCTCGGCCTCACCTTCCCCGACTACTTCACGGCTCTGATGAGGTCCAGGATCGGCTCGGTTTCGGCTCGACGCGACATCTTGCTCGGGGGGAGGAAACTCAAGGGTGACGAGGCAGTGACGATGGGGATCGTGGAATCGGCGCACGATGGCGCGGAGAGTGTGGTCGAGGCTGCGGTGCGCCGGGGGGAACAGTTGGCGCAGAGGAAGTGGAACGGTGAAGTGTACGCGGAGATAAGGAAGAGTCTGTATCCGGAGGTATGTGGCGTGCTGGGATTGGTTGCCAAAACCGTCGTAGCCTCTTCTAAGCTTTAGAGGGAAACTAATAAGCAGCTGCTTAATATGTTGTTCTTGTGGAAAGTGAAAATCTTTCCTTTTATTTTGTTTGTTTTATGGATACCCAAATGCGGGATTTCAACTATAAAATGGACCTCGATCTTATTTGTTTGTTTTGTTAATGTAAGCATAAATGAGCAAAAGGGTATACAAAAGTTAGAATAAACTCATCTTTACGAATTTTTATTTTTACATGTTCTGATAGGTAGTTCAATCGGTTAGGGACCATGCCTCGTGAAGTAGCGGTCACTAGTTCGAATCCTCCTCTCTCTTTTGTGTGGATATGTCGACGTATTTAGATTTGGTGCATTTATTTATTTTTTGAATTATTAAAAGAAATTGGTTTTAAATGACAAGCATTTTCCTAAATTTGGAATTGTTTTGCGTTGATTTGGCTACACAATCACCGGAGGGTCGCTCGCATGCTATGAATTATGATTTTCTGCTAAATACAATTTTGTTTCTACTTGTTGAAAACTTGGAGGAATCACAATCTCAAGTTTAAAGTTTGAACTTAAGAATTGGTTCCTTGGATCCTGCCCTGGGTTACGTTTGTCTAAACCATATATAATCGTTCAACAAAAATATACCAAAAATGCAGACTTCTGCCAAGAAACTCATACACAACCACCCATAAAGCATTGCGCAATCCTATTCTCTATACGGTTAGGGTATGTTTGATAAGCGGAATAATTATTCCCTTACGAAAATGAATAACTTTTGTTGGTAAAAAAAGAATGTGGAATGTGGAATGAGGGAATGATTATTCCGAGTATTAGAATATATGAGAATGTGGAATGAATATAGCCATTCCCTGTACCAAATGTACCCTTGAGCTATTACAAAAGAGTATGAAATTGATTTTGCAAGCAGAGTGAAGAAAAGAAGTGGATATATACTAACTCAAAAAATTTCATGATCCACTCCTTGATGTAGAAAGCTATGCTAAAAGATTTGGTCCTTACAGTAAGCATATTTCACATACATAGATGAAGATCTGTACAAATGAAAACACAGACAGTCAACCCTTTTCTATCATCATTTTAATGGTGCACTCTGCTTGTCAAACCTGCAAGTCCAAAAATGAAACCGGTAAATAGTGCCATAAAAGATCAAAGTTACTCATTTTAATGGTGCACTTATAAACAACTCTATGTTTGGAAGCATTCCAATTCTTCTCCCTTTTCTTTGTTCTATTAGGATTCAACAGCGAGAAAGATCCCCCTGTTTATTCCCAAATAGCATGCAGATCCTCAAGTATATAGCATCTCTGTGTGTGTGTGTGTATATATATATACACAAAAGTAAATGAGAGAGATTTCTCTATCCTAAAGATCTCAAAATCTGTAAAGAACTATTTGAGATATAAATACCACGATTATCAAATGTTTCTGGCATAACAAGAATGGCAGAGTACATGTTTCTCTCAATGTGAGGGATATGCAGTTTCTCTATCAAAATGCAGTCCCAAATAGCATGCAGATCCTCAAGTAACTGAAAAATAAGCAAAATGTAAGTATAAGAAACAGTAGTTTGCAAAACACTAAAAGACAGTATTGTTTTGTGTTTTGGTTAAAAAATTAAAGCGCAAGAATTTTAATAAGTCATCACATTACTTACCTTGGAACGAGTAATGGTTGGGGTAGGCTTATATAGCTAATTAAAGTTCCATTATCTAAAATTAGTACGAAATCATGTTTCAAAAGTATACTGGTTTCTTATCCATCCATTTCCTACTTCCCTTCATCTCTTGCAATTTGTGACCATTATTCTATTTTATCCCATGACATTATAAGGTTCCAATCCATTACATATCTAAATTTTCTTTACAATAATAACGACAATGACAACCACCACAACAACAACAAATAATAATGATAATAATAATAATAATAAAAAAGGAATAAGAAAGGCACCCCTCTTTCAAGAGGATTTGCGGAAATAATTATTTGGGTCACTAAATTCAGTGATCTAGCAAAAAAGACTTGCATTTGACAAAAACATGACTGCTAGAAATCTTTTTTCTGATGCATGAGGAAGCTAATAAACATGGGGACTGTACCTGCTGCATGGGATAGTGTTGAGAAATATTCAAATGACCTCTGCGAACAGGACGTTGTAAGCAATATGGCTCTGTCGGGGATATTTTAAGTGCTTCCTCACCACAAATGAACTGTCTGAATTTAGGTTTGCTTGAAATAAGTTCCTCAGAGTTAGTGCCTTCATGCTGGTCCACAGACTCATTAGTCACAACTTCATTTGTCGAACTTCCTGCATAAGCAATTTGCATTTTTAAAGAAATGAAATCTGAGAACAAACTAATCATGGTCGCATGTTAAATGCCATCAAGTTTAATTCCATATTATCCAACGGATTGTGATCAATCAGAGAATGAATCAAGTAGCATAGAACACGAAACATGTAAAGAAAAATGAGAATACTATGAAGGTATCTTACCGATCATTATCAATGCCTCAATTTTCAAATAAAGTCAAAATAGACTGATACAACCGCCATTGTATTTTGATAAGAAGAAAAGAAGATACCAGGAAAACCTTTATCTCAAATCTCTAACCACTTGGCCCCCAAAACTAAATCCTCTCCGCCTCCTCTCCCCCACCCCCCCCAAAAAAACCAAAACAAGGGCTTTTTATCTAATCGTTAGGAGATCACAGAAGAGATAAGCAAAGGAAAAATGAATTTTAATCATGACCATTTCAATGGTAGAACATGAAATTATGACCTAGCAACCATGCAATGCAGCAATAAAGATCAAGATTCTTGTTGGATGAGACTTCTCATGCAGTTCACAACTGAATGGGTCGTGTGGTGCACTACTGTACAAATTAAAACAGGATCAGGATAATTAGAGCTGACAGACCCTTCCCCTGGCCCACACCAATGTATGTGGAATAATGGGGTAAAATATTAGCCAGTTGACCTATTGAGAAAATTACGCACAAAACATGGGGAACTGACAAGGTTCAATTCTATTCCTCCCATTTTAAGTATGTAGCATTTTCTCACTCACTTATCTCAAGATGTATCAGAACCAAAGTATGCCTAGAGATACACATAAAGAAAGCATTATGACTGCAATTAACCTATCAAAAACAACAAATGCAAAGGAAACACCATCAAAGAGTCAAGGTGTTCTCTCTTAGGAGCTGTATTCCGACTGCAACTTGCCAAACAATGGGAAAATCCCTTATCTACATGCACCATGGCTTACATAGGGCTTACATGATTGTTTTGAAACAGCTAATTCAAATAGGGCTTTCAGTTTGCTTCTAGAATGCCAATGAAATAGTCTATTTTGATTCTTTATCACTTTGTTAGGGCTTCAATGGACTTGAAATCAGTAACTCAAGTCTCACTTTTACACGAGAATGAAAGGGTATTTCAAGTAGTGCTTTCGTAGTTGTCATAAAAAAGATATTTCAGTTAAGCTTTGTTTGTTTCTATGTATATTTTCCACAAAACATTTTCCTCATTTTTAGGTGTTTGGTTGAGACAAGGAAATTTGGTCAATTGAAACAGTTCTACAAGTCAATGGACAATCATCCTAAAATGATATAAAATGGCCTCTGTTTCTAAGAAACGTAAACCATATTCCAAAGACGATAATCATCCCCCCCCAAGATAAAAAAAAAAAGCCCACCCACCCTCCCTCAACCACTGAAAGATCGTTGACTCTTGCCATCCTGTGCCCAAAACCACTACCCAGCTAGATATGGGTCTACCAATTGAAGTCAATAACGAGTTCCTTGGTCGGAGAGCCAAAGCAAGTCTCGATATCCTCACTGAAGTTGGCGATAAGCTTGTTATGGCAGTGGGAGGGAGAAGGAAGACAGTGGTGACAATGACATTTTCGATTGGGTAAGTCGAGATTGCACAGACATCAGTACAATCTGTGACATCATAGCAAGTTAAGTCTCATATTGGGTGAGTGGATTATAAAGGTGTTACATGGGTACACAGTCTTATTAATTCCTTACTACGTGAGACTTGACTTTATAAGTGATTCCAATGAATTCTAATTGTAATTTTGACTAGCCATTTCCAAGTAATAGTGCAAATATGATTTTTGGATTGTGACAATGGTATTAAAGCAACCTAGTAACACCATGTGGCACTCAGTCACTACAATTTAACTTGAGCCCTGACGTCAGTCAAGGATTTGAGTAGAGGAAATTGTGGCACCTTGGAAAGTTAAAGCTCACATTGGATAGGTGGATTGTGATTGTGTTACATGTGTGTTAAGTCTCTCATTGGTTCCTTAAAGTGGATCTAATGAGCTCTAATTGTAACTTTGACTAGTCATTTTAAAGTACTATGGTAAATGTGACTAGCATTTTTTCCGGGTTGCAACATAGTCAAGTCCCAAAGGTCAACGTTAAGGTGGATCAAGTGAATGAGGTTAAAGGCCAAGCTTCTTGGTCACGGTAGAGGCCAGGAGGCCACGATTGCAAACCCGATTCAAATATATGGGTTGTTGAAGCATGATAAGTTGATGCTTGGGTTGATTGGATCTAGATTTTGGGTATTATTTGTTTGGATTTCTTGTAATGGTGTGTCATTGATTGGTGGTTTGTCCGGTTGGTGATTGTGGCGTGGTGGCAACTACGGCAGTTTGGATGGATGTGTATTGTGGTGAATGGTGATGTGAGGCTTATGGCTGTTCAGGGAGGTCACTCAATGGTCGTGTATTGAATTTTGGCTGAAATTGTGTAAGGTTGTCCACATGTGTACAGTGTGTGATTTTTTTTTTTGTTTTTTTAAGGAGTTGTTGGCCACAAGATACAGTGGTTTCCAGCCGGTTCCTAGTTAGTTTCCAGTTTTTTATTGTCTTCTAGTTTGTACCAACAAATAGCGGAAAATGCTTTTAGAATCCTTTTTAGGGTGGTCACCAAACATCTGAAAATTAGTAGTTTTCCATAAAATATTTTTAGTTGAAAACGGTTTACGTTAGAAACCCGTTGAAACTAATGGAGTCTTGGTGTTTCTGTAATTGTTTTTGGAAGCACTATTCTAGAAATAGCTTTTCTATAATTGCTTTAGAATCAACAACTTGAACAGCACTTTTAGTTCTTCATCACTTTGTTTGGGATCCCACTAAATTTTAATGCACCACTTGAAGTGCTTCTATAATTAGTTTGAAATACAAGCAATGTTTCTATAATTATATGGAAAGATTTATCCCTAATTACTTGTCCACCTCAAATAAGATGCTCGGCAAAATGGGCATGAGAAGTCAATGAACAAATAGACATGCGTGCATATGTTCCAAATTTTCAATTACCTAATGGCAAAGATGAAGTTGGTTCCTTCTCGTATATATCAGTCCAAGTAAATGCTGCTTCCTTCCTGCCACTCTGTGGATTATATCCATCTACACGTCCCATCTGCACAATAGTTTAATCAATTTCACTACTCTTAGCACTTACTGACCAGTGAGCAAGCTGTTGTATGGAGTCCATTCAAGTCTTAATCATTGAAAATCTTCTTTTTCATATATAAAGAATTAAGCATAACTGTTTATAGTACAGTTATACATTTGTTACACCCAAACAGAGAGAGAGAGAGAGATGTGCAACACCAAAGGAAAGGAATTTGATGGAATTAAGATTTAAGAAAAAACGAATGAAATTTCTATTCCGCCCTTATTAACAGCTTTCTAATTAAGTATTTAGAATCGAAAAAATTGAATGAAAGTGGACCAAGGACTTGTAGTCTATTTTCTTGTTTCCTTCCACGTGAATTCCAGTTTACTAATTCTCGTTTTTCAAACTGCTTTCAATCAGAGCAAAAAATAGCCTGTGTTTGTAGGAAATGTTACATACCGCCACAAAAAATACAAGGAACCGACCTGTCTTAATCAAATTACCGCAACTACAAGGACAAAATCCAGACGTTACTGAAAGAGTCACAAACCTGGTCTTGAGCATTTCTCTTGGGGACTTGGTTGGTGTACTGAGCAACGCTGTGAGGAAAATTGAACGGAGTGTCCTGCGAAGCGAGACCCATTCTGATATTTGCAGAACCTGGAGGTACCAAAAAAAGAAAGAAGAAAAGAACGAATCAGTGTGCCAAATTGTGATTGGCTCAGCGGGTTTTTACGTTGTGCTAGTATCAAATAAGGAAGAAGAACAGAGAAAACAGAGAAGAAAGCATAGGAGAAAGTTTCTCTCTTGTATTGAATGAATAACAATCTGTACAAGACTCTATCTTTATACAAAAAGAATGAACTACTGAACTGTAATCTGTTAACATTATCGACTAAATCAACTAACAATTAACCAACTATCTTAACTGACTTGCCAGCTGGTATTTAACTAACATACCAGTCTGGGTTAACACTAAAACTCCCCCTCAAGATGAAACATCATTAAAAATGTTAATAATGTTCATCTTGGACAATAAATGATGAAATAGATGAGAACTGAGAGCTTTAGTAAACAAATCAGCAAGGGATGTAGAGATTTCACATGAAGTGTCCGAATGACATTTTCTTGAATCTTATCTTGGACCAAGTGGCCATCAAGTTCTATATGCTTGGTTCTCTCGTGGAAAACTGGATTTGCAGCAATGTGGAGTGCTGCTTGGCTATCACAAAACAATAAAGCCGGTTGTGAATGAGTAATCTGGAAATCAGTAAGCAAGTGCAACAACCAAGTGATCTCACAAGTGGTGGCAGCCATAGAACGGTATTCGGCTTCTGCAGAAGATCGAGATACCGTATGCTGTTTCTTTGAGTTCCATGAAACCAAAGAATCTCCCAAAAATACACAAAATCCAGTAATAGAACGTCTAGTATCAGGGCATCCAGCCCAATCAGAGTCACAAAAAGCTTTTAAGTGTGAAACTGAAGTAGATGGATAAAATAAACCTTGGCCAAGAGAGGATTTCAAATATCGAAGAATTCGAGTAGCTGCATCCATGTGGGGCTGCCGAGGGGTATCCATGAATTGACTTAGAATCTGGACTGAATATGAAATGTCCGAGCGAGTGATAGTAAGATAAAGAAGTCTTCCAACAAGCCTGCGATAGCTAGCAGGATCTGCAAGAAGATCACCACTATGCCGGGACAATTTCAGATTGGTTTCCATGGGAAACTTGGAAGGCTTTGCTGCAAGTAAACCACTGTCCTCCAAAATTTCTAAGGTGTACTTTCGTTGACAAAGGGAAATGCCCTTTGATGATCGAGCAATTTCCAAACCAAGAAAGAATTTCAAAGCACCAAGATCTTTGAGTTTAAACTGATTATTCAAAAACTGAATAAGCTGAGTAATTGCATCACCATTATTACTAGCAATTACAATATCGTCCACATACACAAGAAGTGCAAGAAATGTACTGCCTTGAGAACAAGTAAACAATGAGTAATCAAATTTTGACTGAACAAACCACGATTAAGTAGAGTTGTAGAGAATTTGGCAAACCATTGCAGTGAAGCTTGTTTGAGACCATACAATGACTTAGTAAGCTTACACACTTTGTTCTCCCCCTTGATAGCATAACCCGGTGGCAACTTCATGTAAACCTCCTTATTAAGTTCATCATGAAGAAATGCGTTATTAACATCAAGCTGATGTAAGATCCAACCGTGTGAAGCAGCAAGAGCAAGAAGGACTCTCACGGTGGTGAGTTTGGCAACCGGGCTAAAAGTCTCATAATAATCTAAGCCCTCACACTATGTATAACCTTTGGCAACGAGCCGGGCTTTATAACGTTCAATAGACCCATCTGCTTTAAGTTTCACTTTATAAACCCATTTGCATCCAATTGGAACTTTATTAGGAGGCAAAGGAGTTATAATCCAAGTTTGATTATCCTCACGTGCAGCAATTTCAGCATTCATGGCATCACGCCAATGCTGGAATTTATTGGCTTGATGAAAAAATCGAGGTTCATAGGTTGAGGAAACTTGCAAACAGTAGGTTTTATAAGAAGAAGACAAATGATCATAACAAAGAGATGAAGAAAGGGAGTACAAGTTACCTGAATTTAACTGCACAGAATCAGAAAATGGAGAAGATTGAGAGGCAAGTTGACAATGGTACTGCTGTAGATAACCTGGTTTTTGTTTTATGCGAGATGATCTTCTAGGAACATGTTGAGTTTGAGTTTCAGGTAATGATTGAGGTGCTGACTGGGATTGAGATGTAGATTGGACAGGCTGGGATTGAGTTGTCGGCTGGGATTGAGGTGTAGGCTGTGATGAAGATGCAGGCTGTGAGGAAGAAATATCTGGAAAATTAAGAAAAGAAGTCTGGAACAGCATTTGGTAAAACAGAAGAAGAATGATCAGAAGACACAGATTGTGGAAAAAGAAAAACACCATCAGAAGAAGTTTTAAGAAGACCAACAGCAAAAGGAAAGATTGATTCATGAAAAATCACATCTCGGGAAACAAAAACAGAATGATTATGAATATCAAATAATTTGTAACCTTTTTGCTGAAAAGGGTATCCAAGAAAAACACAAGGTTTAGCTCTAGGATCAAATTTGGTTCGGTGTCTAGAAAGAGTAGATGCATAACAAAGGCATCCAAAAACTCTAAATGATCATACGTAGGGGACAGACCATGAAGTAATTCAAAAGGAGAGATGTTGGACAAATTTGGGGTAGGAATACGATTAATGAGATAAGCAGCTGTCAAAAGACAATCTCCCCAAAATTTAAGAGGAAGACTAGCTTGAAATCAAAGTGAATGAGCTACATTAAGAAGATGTTGATGTTTTCTTTCGACCACAAAATTTTGCTGAGGAGATTCTACACAACTAAGTTGATGAAGAATACCCTTAGCAGAATAGAAATCACACATGTTGAATTCTGAACCATTATCCGAACGTAGGACTTTGATTCTTGAAGTGAACTGAGTTTCAACAAAATTAATGAAAGATTGAAGGTGATTTCGGGTCTGGTCTTTGGATTGTAACAAACGAATCCATGTAAATCGACTATAGTTAAAAAATAATGATGACCATTCATTGAACCAACCGAGAAGGGACCCCATATATCACAATGAATAAGATCAAAAATAGAAGTAGAAATAACAACACTATGAGGAAAAGGTAAACGTTTTTGTTTAGCCAAAGGGCAAATAGTACAAGGAGTTGATATCAAATCACACGAAATGTGTTGATTATTGGAATGTAAAAATTGAAGTCTAGAAGGAGACAAATGTCCCAACCTATAGTGCCAAATGTTTGTGGATACAGATTTAATAGTAGCAGAAAATTGAAAGGGAATAGGAAATTTACAAGAAGAAGAATCAGCTTTTGAAAGCATATCAGGGTTGTCCAGCAAGTAGAACAATCCATTTGCTTCTCTACCCACTCCAATCGTCATCCATGTTGTTAGATTCTGTATGAAGCAGTAGTTAGCAAACAAAAGAAAACAACAGTTAAAGGAACGGACTAACTTGCTAACTAAAAGAAGATTGAATGAAAAGGAAGGAACACAAAAACATTAGTGAGTGTTAAATGTGCTGAGATTTTGATAGTACCAATATGAGTAACAAGAGCAAATTGGCCATTGGGCAGTTTAACTTTGGTGGAAATAGTAGCTGTGATGGAAGTGAATAAAGAAATGGAGTTGATCATATGATCAGTGGCTCCAGTGTCGATTATCCAAGTATGAGGTGTAGAAGCAATTGAAGTATGGCATGAAGAAAAAACTGAATGCTTAGGGTCTAAGTATAATGAGGTACAATGAACAAAAGAAAAAGGATTACCTTCAGGTGAAGGGATCAAACGATCAGAGGTAGTATTTGAAAGACTACCTGCTTGAAGGGCAGATGAGGAAGAAGAAGCTTGCATATTATGCTTGAATGCCATCATTTGCTGAACTTGAGCTTGAGAAAATGGCATTGGTGAACTTGAAGTATCTACAGTCTGAACTTGATTAGCAGATGAAGTCCCAACAGACTTGTCTTTAGTGAACTTGAACCCGAGAGGAAAACCATGAATCCGATAGCATTTCTCAATGGTATGCCCGGTCACACTACAGTGACTACAAACTGGTTTTGGCTTGCGGAAAGCCTGTTTAGCATTCTTAACATTGGCAGAAGGAGAAGGAGCCTTGCTTGTCATCAAAGCAGAACTCTCTCCAAATTGAGATGATTGAAAAACCCCTGCAGATAACTCTTTTTGTCTCTCTTCTTGCAAGACCAAAGAGAAGACCTTATTGATTGGGGGAAGTGGTTCAAGCAGCAGAATTTGGCCAAGAATATTAGAAAAAGAATCATTTAAACCCAGAAGAAAATGGTAAATGTATTCTTGATGATGAAAATCCATGATTGTTTTGGTACAACCACAAATACAGCGTCTGCAAGAACACTGAGGAATTGGACGGTAATTTGAAAGCTCATCCCAAACACTCTTAAGTTGGGTATAGTAGGAGCTTACCGAGTTGGATCCTTTAGTAATAGCAGCGATTGACTTCTAAAGCTGAAAAATTCGAGGGCCATTGAGAAAATTGCTCCTTTAGGTTTTTCCACATAGCTTCAGCGTTATCAATGTAGATTATACTTGCTGCAATCTCCTTCGAGACCGAGTTGATGATCCAACTCAAGACCATATTGTTGCATCTTGTCCAAGCCTTGAAAATTGTTGAAGAATCCGAAGGTTTCGGCAATGAACCATCGATCAAACAAAGTTTGTTCTTAGCACTTAGAGCCATCAACATCGATCGACTCCAAGAATTGAAATTCTCACCCGTCAGAGGTTGAGAGACAAGGATGGAATTCGGACTATCTCCATGATGTAGAAATAAAGAATCAGAGAATTCAGCGGAATTGAGAGATGAACTAGGGATTTCCATGTTTGGAAGTTGATTGTGCTCTGATACCATATCAAATATGGAAGAAGAACAGAGAAAACAGAGAAGAAAGCAGAGGAGAAAGTTTCTCTCTTGTATTGAATGAATAACAATCTGTACAAGACTCTATCTTTATACAAAAAGAATGAACTACTGAACTGTAATCTGTTAACATTATCGACTAAATCAACTAACAATTAACCAACTATCTTAACTGACTTGCCAGCTGGTATTTAACTAACATACCAGTCTGGGTTAACACTAAAAGCTAGTGAATTTCAGTGCTGAATAGTAATGGTTTGTGTGTGTGCGAGTAGGGATAGGCTTAGGGTCACGGTACCTGGATTGATGACGACTAGATTGGAGCCTCGCTCGGCGACAAGTTGTGTAGGAACCACGGTTTTTAGGTAATCCTACGAACATAAAAGAAAAAACTTCTCAGATTTTCCAGTTGGCTGAATCAGTGGTAGAAGCTCTGAGGGTTCGTCTGGTCGTTCTTCCCATGGCAGATGGACTGAGTCACTGCAAGAACACTGAATTTAGAAGTTAGAATCGCCCGTTAGCCGTTGCTGTTGCTCCTTCTATTGCACTGCGTTTCGGTTTTGCTTTTCCTTCCTTTTTTTTTTTTTTTTTTTAAAATTCCAATTTCGCCATTACTAACTCCGCCGGAGTCCTCGGGTTCAGGTACAATTCTCGGAACGCCGAGGACAGCATTCCAGAGTTCTTCTGCAGGGTAGATTCAAGAATGGAAACAGCGTCGAAGGAGCCTGGGTCTGGGGGCACTCGGAATTGAGAAATGATTCCTTCACTACCACTAACACAACTGCGTTCAATGTAAAGCATCTTTTGATTTTTTTCTGTTTTCTTTTGGATTGAAGGCAGTTGTGTTGGAATTGTATAGTGATAGTGCAGGACTCACTTATCGTTGGAATATTTTGAAGTACATGTATTAGGAGGGTCGGCCAGAACGAGCCAACCCTATTGGAGTTCCACAAATTATGTCGGCCATATGTCTTGATAGCCATACAGCACTCACCAACTGAGGGCGAGCGTGGCATATTTAGCCAACCGACCCTTTTAAATCTCAAAATTCCATCGCAAGCAATATTTATAGGAAACCCTTTCCCACACCCGGTTCGTCTATTTCCGATGTGGGATATGAAGTAGGCTACTACCATCTTAACGACTCTTCCACAACCTACTCTTTTAAGTTTTCGCAATTGGGTTTCTAACACCTCTCTCAAAGAGACTTTTGTACCACTAGCTGCCCAAAATCCGTGGCATGTGGGGACAATTGATAAACACCAATCATTATAGCTCGTTTTGCTTGTTGGTTTATACTGATTTAACTCTCTTTTTTTTTTTCTTCATACTTATTGGGTCTACGGGTTACACAACTTTTTTGGTGTAAACGGAATCTAATTCAAAATCTCTTCTAATTGATAAAAGATTTTATCAACCAACTTCAATTTCAATCACAGAAATGAAAACGTTGTTGCAATCTGTGTGTTTGTACTTGAGTTTAATCGATGGAATTATTTAGTTATAATCAAACTCGACTAAACCTGTCAAACCTTATATCATTTATTGTGACGCTAGGACAGTAAGGTATCCCGAATGATTATTCCAAGTGTTGGAATATATGATAATGTGGAATGAATATAGCCTTTCCGCGTATCAAATGTATCCTTAAGCTATTCCAAAAGAGTACGAAATTGATTTTGCAAGCAGGGTGAAGAAAAGAAGTGGATATATATGAGCTCAAAAAATTTCATGATCCACTCCTTGATGTAGTAAGCTATGCTAAAAGATTTGGTCCTTACAGAAAGCATATTTCACATACTTAGATGAAGATCTGTACAAATGAAAACACAAACAGTCAACCCTTTTCTCGCATCATTTTAATGGTGCACTCTGCTGGTCAAACCTGCAAGTCCAAAAATGAAACCGGTAAATAGTGCCATAAAATATCAAAGTTACTCATTTTAATGGTGCACTTAGAAACAACCTCTAACATCAAATTTGGTGCATTTATA
The DNA here is from genome assembly GCA_028654335.1 of Alnus rubra. NCBI lineage: Eukaryota > Viridiplantae > Streptophyta > Magnoliopsida > Fagales > Betulaceae > Alnus > Alnus rubra. The sequence continues at coordinate 2,377,414 of JAJPGS010001619.1, read as the reverse complement.
AACGACTTCAGTATCAATTCTAATGGCAGTTAGAATTAAGATATATGAGGATAAAAGGGTGAAGATAAGTTTTTTATTAATCAGAAAATGACAGGCAATATCTGCTCCTTCAAGGGTGGTATAAAGTCGACAAAGTTCAAAAACTATGATTTAATGTTTTGCTTTAAGTTGCAATTAGCACCTTCAATGTTGAACTAATAAAATCAGAGCAGTAGGCCCTGTCACCTTTTAGGAATTAATGTAACACATTGCTTGTGCTTGAAGGAAATAAGAGTCCTTGTATTTTCTGCCACTTCCAATGTGAATTCCATTGCGAATCCAGTCTTCTCGATGTATCCAAGCATCCCGGCCAAAATCAAGAATTCCGAGAATCTGTCAAGAAGATGTTGTAACAAAAGGGATTATATATATATATATATATATATATATAAGAAATTCATTAAATGCGCAAAAAAGTGCACCCAAGTATACAGGAGGTATAGAAGAGAAACACCTAACTAGAAAAAAAAAAAAAAAAAAAAAATACAAAAAAGTAATGAAAACACTCAAGGCAGCCATCCATTGGTATAGGGTATTGAAGAAGAAAACCTTTAACTTCACCAACGTCCTCTTTCTGCCTTCAAAGTTTCGATAATTTCTCTCTCTCCAAATGCATTACATCAAGCAATGCGGCACTAGCTATCTTGCAATGGAGTAAGAAGTGTACGGTTTTCCCACTCTTCTTACATATGCAACACCAATCTATCACAATGATTTGCCTCTTTCTTAAATTACTCATAGTGAAGATCTTACCTAAAGCGGCCAACCACGCAAAGAAAGACACTCTCAATGGGGCCTTGCTCCGCCAAACTCCTCTAAGAGAAAGGAATGCTAACATGGGAAATTAAGACATTATAAAACGATCTTACATCAAACAATCCTCTCTTGGAAAGTATCCTCACTGCCCCGTCTCAATCTGACGGAATACAACTAATTGAAGAATTAAGTAAAAAAATTTATCTCCCAATCACGCGCCACTCTGACAAAATTAACATTCCAATGAGGTTTGAGGATAGCCATTTGATAATTGAAGGTGATCCGCCTCGAAGGCCTCCTTAGTGCAGGCAATACTAAACAACTCCGAAAACGACCATAAGGGGTTGCTCTCCACACCACACATCATGTCAAACTTCAACATTTGAACCATCACCCACTTCAAATCTATAAAACCTCGAAAATTCCTTCCAACCCCTCCTAATGAATTTCCAAAGACCAACCCCATGTGACCCATTAACTTCATTAGAACACCACTCGCTCCATTGACTATCATATTTAAGATCCACCACCACTCTCCATAAAGCCTCTCTCTCTCGTACGCATAGCGCCATAACCACTTCTTTAAAAGTGCATGGTTGAACATAAGCAAATTTCGGACCCCTGAACCGCCCTCAGATATCGGAGAACATACCTTGGGCCAACTTACTAAGTAAAATTTGAACTCTTCACCCAAACCTCCTCACAAGAAATCTCACTGTAACTTCTTAATGCGCCTAGCAACTTGAGCCGGGAGGGGGCAGCGGTCTAAGAAATAAGTAGGCAGAATAGACAAGGTACTCTTAATGAAGGCTATGCTACCCCCTTTTAGACAGGTTCAACTACTTCCAACCAGCTAAACATTGCCCAATCTTCTCAACACTGCCGTCCCAAATTGATTTGGCCTTAAAAGGAGCACCCAATGGAAGACCTAGGTACTTCATAAGCAAAGATGAAACCCTGCAACTCAAAATGCAAGCCAGACCTTCTCTACATTACCAACAGGGTTCCAATTCTGACTTAGCCAAAATCTCTTCAAATCTGAAACAACTTCAAAACATTAAGACAAGTCATAGTCTTTGGGAAATATTAGATAATACTTCTCATGTTTATGGTGGCATGTATTCTACCAATGCACACAGGAAGTAATTCAGATGTTCAAATTGTAAGAAGAAACCCATAAAAATGAAAAAAAGAAAGAAGAAAAAAGGCAGTAGCAGAAAACAAACACATATCAGAATCAACTTTAAAAGAGAATGGTGGTGAGTGCTTGACTTACCACTCCGCCTTTCCATGACACAAAAGTTGGATTTGCTCTTGATTGCAAAACCTATTTAAGATACATTAAAGTCAGAAAATCTTTCATCCAAAATTGAACGAAATTGAGAGGAGATGATTTAGGAAGTACAAGAGGAATCTCAGAGGTCAAAAACTGATGATGCATATAAAATTAACATCTTGATCAGCGCATACAGTTGTATCACTCTGGAGCTAAAAAAGAAGTAGAAATATAACTAAAGTCATACTATTGCCACTACCAGGCTAGGAGCAACTTTGCTAGAATTTAACTCATTGATTGTTTTGTCAATGGGCCTTTCCAGCTTTCTCCCCACTTAAACATAGTTTTATCTATAATTTTCAAAAGATCTTTCTTCTTTCCCAAGAAAAATTAATCTAAACGTATGACCATTTTGCTATGATTTTGGATATGCATGAGGTGTCATGTTTTAGCATAGACACAAACTCTTGGACATGGCAATTAAAAATTTCTAGACAAGGAGACACGGCCATGTATTTTTCATCTTATAATGGAGAATTTTAAACATTTATTATGTTTGACTATCTGATTGCATGCATAAGAACCAAGGATGTGAAACAATACCAGAAATTATAAATATGTATAGCTTTGTTGACATTTTGTAAATAACTTCCATAGTTCTGGATGTCTTTCATACTTATTCGGAAAGATATCCGCATTGTTTTAGGTGAATAAACAAAAATTCTAGTGACGCAGCAGCAATCGACCTGCACTTAAAAAGTTTATCCATAAACGAAGATGGGGGCCAGTGCGATCAAAATAATAGACTAGTTGGGTGCTTACTTATTAGCGCACAGCATACTCCTAGTGTGATTCAATCTCTTAAGAATCCTAGTGAGTGTGCTGATAGACTTCCGGTTGATCAAACCTCCTAGTGAGTGTTGATAACACAACCGATTGATAAGGATAAGATTATCTAGAGGAGATTTACTTGTAATTAGATTTCTATCTAAGAGTTTGTGTTAGATTAGAATACGATTTATTTGTAACTAGATTTCTATCTAAGAGTTTGAGTTAGATTAGAATACTATAAGCTAAGGCTTATTATGTAAACAATACTACCTTGTATGTTCTATATATAATCTCATACACGCTCACTAGATGAGCAAGCTTGAAAGCCAATATACTCTGAAATTCTACATGGTATCAGAGCTTCTATAGACTCACGTCTCCAAATATTTTTTTTTCCCGGTTAGTATGTCTGACTCCTCAGATTCCTCCTCCAAGTCCTCTTCATCCAACGTTCTCTTCACCGTCCCAAATATGAACCATACCTTGAATATCAAGCTGTCCAACAGCAACTTTCCTAGCTGGCGAACTCAGATTTTGGCCTTTGTTAAAGCCAATGATGCGTATGGCTTCCTGGATGGTACAACTCCACCTCCAGCCCAGACCATCCCGAATACTAGCACCACTCCTGGTGCCCCTGCCACCATGGCTAATCCCGACTTCCTTCTCTGGTGTCAACGTGACCAGATGCTGCTCAGCGTGTTGATCTCCACGCTCACTGAACCATTAGTCGTTCATGCCGTCGGTTCAGCCACTGCTCATCAACTTTGGACGACTCTTGTCTCCATGTTTGCTTCCCAAGCTCGTTCACGGGTTATGCAGATTCACTATCGCCTTGCTACAGCCAAGAAAGGTAGCTCTTCTATCACAGAGTATTTTCAATCCTTTAAAGCCATGTGTGATAATCTTGCTGCTGCCGGACAGCAACTCAATGACTTTGAAAGCACCTCCTACCTTCTTGCTGGTCTCGGATCTGAGTATGATCCCTTTGTCACATCCATCACCACTCGGTTGGATCCTCTCTCCTTAGATGATATTTATGGTCATCTCCTTGCTCACGAGATGAGGATAGAGCACAATCTTTCCCCCACTGAGGTTTCCCCTCCAATGGCTAATATTTCTACTCGGGCTCCCATGAATCGTGGGAGAGGATATTGTGGTCGAGGTCGCACCACGTATAGAGGCAGAGGACAGTCTCCTGGTGGCCGAGGTAGAGGTCATTATTTCTCCCAAGACTCTACTGCTCCTTCTCGGCCAATCTGCCAACTCTGTGGCAAGATTGGGCACACTGCTCCAAGATGTTATCAACGCCCGGACCCTGCTCTGGCTGCTCCTTCTCCTCCAGCATACTCAAATGCTCAGGCTTATTACTCCTCCCCTTCCCTGCCTCCTGAAGAAAATTGGTATCCGGATACAGCTGCCACACATCACATGACAAATAATTTTCAGAATCTGAATCTCTCAGCAGATGAGTACACTGGCCAAGATCAGATTCGCATAGGGAATGGTACAGGTTTGCCGATTTTACATTCTGGTTCTGCCTCCTTATCTCTCTCTAATCGTCCATTCCTATTGCAGAAATTACTTCATGTTCCTACTATATGCAAAAATCTCCTTTCAGTTCAACAATTTGCTCTTGCAAATTCTGTTTTCTTTGAATTTCACTCTTCTCATTTTATTATCAAGGATTGCAAGACCAAACGTCCACTCCACCAAGGTCCACTTAACAATGGCCTCTATCAACTCTTCCCTTCGAAAGTGCCCACATCTCCATCCCAAGCATTCGTTGGTGAGAGGACTACATCAAATTGTTGGCATAAACGTTTGGGTCATCCGGCTCTTCGAACTGTCAACCTAGTTCTTTCCAAATTTCAGCTTCCAGTTTCAACAAATAAGGCACATGCGCCATGCCCCACCTGTCCACAGGCCAAGGGTCATCAATTGCCCTTTTCTCGTTCTACTACTACTATTTGTAATCTCTTAGAATTGGTTTATTCCGATGTTTGGGGCCCTGCCCCACATCTTTCAATAAATGGAAATCGTTTTTATGTTTCATTTGTGGATGCTTTTAGTAGATTTACTTGGGTGTATCCTATCTCTTCTAAATCTGATGTCATGTCTGTTTTTCTAAAGTTTCAAACTATGGTTGAACGCCTCCTCAACACCAAAATTAAAAGTGTCCAATCTGATTGGGGTGGCGAATATCGTAATCTCAACAAATATTTTCAAACAATTGGTATTAATCATCGTGTGTCCTGCCCTCACACTCATCAACAACAAGGGTGTGTTGAGCGGAAACATCGTCATCTCATTGATACAACTCTAGCCCTTCTTGCTGATAGCTCCCTTCCAAAGAAATATTGGGATGAAGCTTGTTTAACTTCTTGCTACTTAATAAATAGGTTACCAACCCCCTTGCTTGGAAATATTTCTCCTTTTCAAAAACTTTTCTCTCAAACTCCTGATTATCAATTTCTAAAGGTGTTTGGTTGTGCTTGTTTTCCTAATCTTAGACCATATAACTCTCACAAATTCTCTCTTCGGTCTAAACCCTGTGTGTTCTTGGGTTATAGCTCTCACCATAAAGGCTATAAATGTTTTCATCCCGAAACTGGTCGTGTTTTTGTTTCTCGAGATGTTATCTTCCATGAGGAAGTGTTTCCTTTCTCTCACGCCAAACACAATTCAGAATCCTCCCCAACAGTATCCTCTTCCTCAAATTCCGTCTCTGTTTCTCTTCCATTCTCTCCTACCCGAGAGGTAGTTCCTACTTTCCCCAGCACCTTTCCTTCAATCCCCGTGTCACCCACCTCCCCTGCCACTCTTTCTTCTTCTACTACTCCTAGTCCCTCTTCTGCAGAACCAGCTGTTACATCAGCATTGCCTCCTTCCCGTATTCACCCTATGCGAACTAGATCTCAAAACAATGTTCGCCTAATTCGACAACTCACTGATGGGACTGTTAGATACCCTCTACCACGAGCCTTACTTGCCGAATCAGCACTTATAGAGCCCACATGCTTCTCTACTGCTGTCAAGGTTAGTGAATGGCGGACTGCTATGCAGGTTGAGTTTAATGCTTTACTTAAAAATCAAACTTGGTCTCTTGTCCCTCCTTCAGCAGCCATAATGTCGTTGGCTGCAAATGGGTTTTTAAGTTAAAGAGAAAGGCTGATGGTACTATAGAACGTCACAAGGCCAGACTGGTTGCTAAGGGGTTCCATCAGCATGCGGGATAGATTATGGGGAGACTTTTAGCCCTGTGGTTAAACCAACAACAATTCGAACTGTTTTGTCCATTGCTTACTCTGCAGGCTGGTCTATGCAGCAAAATAGACATCCAAAATGCCTTTCTACATGACTCTTGACTGAAGATGTCTATATGGCACAGCCACCGGGTTCATTCACTCCTCCTATCCTCATCATGTGTGCAAGTTGCAAAAGGCCATCTATGGTCTGAAACAGGCACCTCGGGCATGGTTTTCTCGTCTCAGTGGGAAACTTCTTCAGCTCGGTTTTGTTGGTTCCAAGGCTGATTCTCTTTGTTCATCTATCGTACAACAGCTATAACTATGTTCTTACTCATTTATGTTGATGATATTATCATTGTTTCTTCAGTTTCTGCTGCTATTACTGAACTTTTACAGCTACTCGGCACTGACTTTGCGGTTAAAGACTTGGGATCATTACACTATTTTCTTGGGATTGAGGTTTATACCCGTGAAGGATGGTCTTCTTCTCTCCCAACAGAAGTACATTCGGGATCTACTAAACAAAACCAATATGGCAGATGCAAAACCGGTTAGTTCTCCAATGTCTTCTTCCTCAGCCTTGTCTGCATTCACGGGTGACCCTATGGAAGATCCCTCTTTATATCGCAGCACAGTTTGGTTCTCTGCAGTACTTATCTCTCACACGTCCAGACTTGGCGTTTGCTGTCAATCGGGTTTGTCAATTCATGCATCGCCCAACAAAGCTTCATTGGCAAGCCGTCAAGCGAATTCTTAGATACCTAAAGCATTCCATCACTCGGTCTGTTGCTGCACAACTCTTCCACCTCTATTCAAGCTTATGCTGATTGGGCGGGATGCCCTGATGACCGACGCTCTACAGGAGCCTACTGTGTTTTCCTTGGCACAAACTTGATCTCTTGGAGCTCTAAAAAGCAGCCAACCGTGTCTAGGTCTTCCACAGAGGCTGAATACAAGTCTGTTGCCAATACTGCCGCAAAATTACTTTTTTTTCTCTTCTGGACTTGGTGTTTCACGACCTAATCCACCAAAACTTTGGTGCGACAACATTGGGGCCACTTACTTATCGGTCAATCCCGTGTTCCACGCAAGGACGAAACATGTGGCCATTGATTTTCATTTTGTTCGGGAGTTAATTGCTTCAAGTTCTTAGAAATTCACTTTGTTCCAAGTTCTGATCAGATTGCGGATTGCTCACCAAGCCTCTTGTTTCGAAGCGTTTCCAACTCCTTTGCTCCAAGCTCAACGTTCGTTCACTCCCGCTGCACTTGAGGGAGGATATTAGCGCACAGCATACTCCTAGTGTGATTCAATCTCTTAAGAATCCTAGTGAGTGTGCTGATAGACTTCCGGTTGATCAAACCTCCTAGTGAGTGTTGATAACACAACCGATTGATAAGGATAAGATTATCTAGAGGAGATTTCTTGTAATTAGATTTCTATCTAAGAGTTTGTGTTAGATTAGAATACGATTTATTTGTAACTAGATTTCTATCTAGAGTTGAGTTAGATTAGAATACTATAAGCTAAGGCTTATTATGTAAACAATACTACCTTGTATGTTCTATATATAATCTCATACACGCTCACTAGATGAGCAAGCTTGAAAGCCAATATACTCTGAAATTCTACATTACTAAATTATGCTCATCTGCCCATGGGATCGTTAAGCTTATGTTTATACAAGTTCAAGTAACCATGGGTATTTATGGAGTGCATATGTTTGTCTTCTGACAAAGGAGCTGATTTATGAGAAATCAGATTTCAAAACCTTTAGGTTTGAAAAGGTTGATTTTGACAGCCATCTAGGGCTCTAACCTGATTGCTGCGGCTGCTTGTTTTCCTATATGCAACCTCTTATGATATATTCAAAAGAGTTGAATTATGTATCATAAGATAAAATAAAAAATGAATCATTAATTTTAGGACTACAACCCAAATATTGAATGCAGTGACACAAACGTCATCCAAGAAAAAGGTCAAAATTGGAGTTAAGAAGCTTATTTTCTGAATGAAGAAGCTTCAAGAAACAGAACGTAAAGCTGTGCAATATGGAGAAGGGGAATGACACGTTTAAACTAACCTCAACAGTATCAATTGCTTCATTCGAAGGAATTGCATGTAAAACTCTGCAACAAGAAAGGACAAATAAGACTAGTACAAACATTAAAATGGTGTTGGAATCTCCCAAGGAAACTGAATAGGTCCACTACATTTCAGAAAGCATTTAAAAGAGTCAATTTTAAATTAGAATCCGTTTGGTCTTGCGATTTGCAGGCCAAAAGTGTGTTTTAAACAAAATCGCTGAATGTGTCCCGTTTGAGAATGTGTTTAAAAAAATTGTCGGTTTAAAAACACGCTTTTACTAATCATGGTGAAGGACTAAAACACATTGGACAGATTCATTCATCCTGGGCCTTATTAAAGCCATTACGTAAGTATGAAATTTTTTTGTGGGAAAATCTATCAAATAAAGTATAATATAAAATTGATAGTACTAACACAATTACGCACGTTCTTTCTAAAAGCAACAGTTGAACAAACCTTTCCCTCCACTGCAGGCACAAGACCACTTGTCAAAGCACTCCACCTATCTAAAGCACAAAACAATGTTATTTCTTCCTGCCTACATTGAATATACCAGAAATATGATCTCACACAGTCCACCGGTTGCTCCCAAACTCACCAATTGTATGCTACAAAATAACTTTCTCTGGAGGTCTATACGCCCTGTCAATCACCAGACAATTTAATCAGTATCACTTACTAGACATAGTAGGAGAGATGTATGCAAATATCACTCCTGTTGAAAGAATGCTACTTGTGATAGCCTCTGCAAGGCCAACCTTCTCTTCTTTCTTTGGTCTAGCGGAAAAAACTGGGTAGCTATCCCACATTGGTAATCCAACATTCATGCTAGGATATAAACCATCTGATATGTCAGATCTTCTTGGAAATTCCATGTGCCATGTATCTTCCAGCATATCCTCGTAGTCATGAAACCTGGTGAAGTAACAATTAAAATAGTATCAGAAGTTACTACCAGATTCTTCATGTGCAAACTAGTAGAACTTGATAAGCAATACTAACCAAGAACGGGGTGGTGGAGGATACACGTCTGGAACCAAAAGAGTTGGGTAAAACAAACCCATAGGAGGAACCTATTAAAATAACCATAAAAAATATTGTTCCGCCAAACTAGCTAAATTCAAAAGGACAGAATAAATGGATTTGTTTAAGAAATACACATTAAGAGCGGTTAGCCTCGTCTTGTGAGATCCAGCTGGCATGCCATCCTCATAAGAATGAACTACAGCAACAGCATCAAGTTCCCCCTCCTATGCAAAGGAAAATAAATATTAGTAGAGAGTACAACCAGGGGGGAAAAGACATTTATGTAAAGAAGTCTTGTACATGCCCAAAAAATGTCAAACACTCCTTTGACATATTCAGTAGACATCAACAGCTAAATAAATATTACTATTTTTTCACCAATCATGTCAATTATTAAAGAAGTAAACCTTTTGATTTGAATATTCAGCCAACATGCATCCAACATGCAGTCAACTCTTTAGATATCCGTGTCCATGTCCAAACAGAGGGAACATGTATAAAGCTTGTGGCAAGGTGATTGCAAAATGTGGAACAATACGTGTATTTCTTAGGTCATCGACTACAATATCATGCATAAAAGAGAAATTGCAACAATGAACTTAGGACCCAAATATTCCGGCCACCCCAAATGGCCAAGGGGTGTATCGGCCATCCCCAGACCAGCCCCCTTGGCCACCCCTAGAACCTCTTTTTATTTTATTTTTCCCGAATTTATATGGGTAATTTTGTTTTATTGACAATTTTATGGTCATTTTTGCCTTTTTGCTGGCATTGGGGAGATATGGACAATTTTTGGTAGTTTTAGGGAAGAGGGACATTGACTCAATCAATAGTGTTTTTTTTTTTTTTTAGGAGGGTGGAGGGGGCATTGACAATGGGGTGGCAATTTGAGGAGGGTATATATATTTTTCCCCTTTTTTTCAACAATTTGTCTCTTTGTTGCACTATTTTATTCTTGGCTTCAGTTAAAGCCCAACAACAAGTGAAGCACAAACTACTAGCAAATCAAGTGTTGTTGTAACATTGTCACCCTTTGACTTCTTCTTTTGTATTCAACCAATGACCCTAGCTTCAAACAACAGTTTTATTTATGTTTCTAGCACAACAACCATACAAGGGCTAGAGCTTAAAGGAGGTAGAGATGACGCGGAAAACAAGGAGTTTATGGCGCTACAAGGTTGTGACGGTACTGTCTGTGCCTGCTTTGCATAGAGTGGGCGGCTGTCGTGGGGCAATCTGGATGGCCCAAAAGGGGCACGGTGGTCGGCAGCGCTGTGCAAGATGGTGGCTTGGGGCAGTTGTTTCTGTGCAGAGCGTTTATGGTGGCTGAGTTTGGGGTCAGGGTGGTCTAATGGTTAAGACTGTTTGAGATGTTTTCTTTCCTTTTTTCTTTTTTTTTTTTTTTTTTTTTTTTCTCCCTTTCAACCATTTTGGGTGTGGGTTTCACAGTTTGCTGCAGGAGGCAGTGGGGAGGTTGACAATAATGGCCAGTGGTTGTGTTTGAGTGATGGTTGTCGTGGCATTTTTTCTGCTGGTGTAGCATGGTGGTAGATCGCACAATTGTTATGGAAAACAGGAAAACAATCATGTTAGGCTCTTATGCCAATTTGATATTAGACAAACAATAGACACAAACCACACAGAGAAATCAGGGAAAGCGAGGAGAAAGAAGCTACAGTGAAAGAAGAGAAACAACAAGCTAGAAAGAGAGAAGCTAAGGAAGAGGAAGGGGAAGAAGAGAGAGAGGGAAGAAGCTAGGGGGAAAGGAGGAGAGATAGAGAGAATCAATTTCTCATAATTTTAATTCATCAAAATCTGCCTCCATTGGAGTACAAAAGACACTTAAATAGACTAACAACTAAACCCTAGGGCAACGGTCATTTAATGACTTACCAAATATAATTGAGGATAACGTCCATTTATTGAATTGTCCAAAATAATTCATGGCAATCACCTATTTATTGAATTACAAAAAACAACACCATGGACTTTTAAAACATAAAACTAATATTAATAACCTAATTAATTAATAAGATCTAAAATAAAATACAATTTGTGTCTTGCCATTTGCATCATACATGTTAATCAAGAGAATGGGAGATGATTATAAATCCGCTATTGAGAGAGAGAGAGAGAGAGAGAACTCACTTTAATTTCACAATATGTCTCTTTCAGTCGGTTAAGCATCAAAAGGTCTATAGGCTTTGTCAAAATGTCGGTACGGATTTGTGGCCATGTCTGATGATGCCTCTGAGTCCAGAGAAGGCATCTTGCTATATCCTGAAAATGTAAACAGGTCATTGAAATTTTAGTGCAATTAGCAAAGACAAGTATGGATCACCTATGATGTGTAAGGAGCGGATTGGGCTATCACAGAACAAATGCAAAAAGAGTGCAGCAGAAGTAATCCAGAAACATTAGAAGAAAGAGAAGGTCAAATAAAAATGTAAGGAGAACTTTTTGTTTTTGTTTTGTTTGTTTTTTTCCTTTTGTGGAAATTAACAAAGGTGGGAACGCAAATTGACAAGATGAGATAAAGCTGACTGAGATGTTAAAAGAGTCCAGAGATGCGACAAATAGGAGACAACAAGAAAGCAGTCTAACTGGGATGATTAGGTCACATTTAAAAGCAAATCATGCGGCAGTAAGGCATGATATTCAAGTTAAATTTACCAAAACCAAGATATATGTCAGAAAAAAAATGGGTCGAAAAGAGAAATGTAAAAATTTAGGGGATCAAAAAATTGGTGCTGTGCACCTTTACAAATAATTTAGAATGGACACAAACATGAAATAGAAGAAAGAAAGCTGTAGAGGATGATCGGTGCCATGCCAAGAACAAAGGAATGCAGCAGCAAGATATTTTCAAGATGAAGGCACCTAGAGGACAAGAATCAGTTAGAAAGGTCACAAGTCAACATAAAACGTGTGGCAGCACATGTTTTTGCCAAAAATAAGGCCATGAATAAAGTAAACAGAAAAACAAGACTCACACTGCTCACATAAATAATTCCGATTTAAAATTATATTAACAATCAAAGGACAAGATTTTGTATCTACTTTTCAAAGAAACAATTATCAAGGTAAACAGTTTTCTCATATACTTAGCTATTAAGGGTGAAGAGAACATAGAAAAAAAAATCAATTTTTCAATAATAACTAAAGAAACAATAAATAAGGGTGTATATTTCGATGTATATTTATTATTTACAGTTAATTTAGAAGAAAAGTAATGAGTTGTAAGATGAACCAAACCTCTCCACCAAAAGGTAATGTCTTCTCTGTAGTAGGTAGTGCCACTCCATCCTAAACACCAAAAGAGACAACAAGTTGATTACCATAGTCAGGAAAGCCTTACTTTCCAGAATTGAGACTTCATCATGCTAAATTTTTTCATACATGATGATCGAAGCATTGAAGTAGCAGTTGTGGTAAATTTCATACATGGCAGTACCAGCAGTGGCATGGCAGTCTGTCAGTAATGCTGATAATAGCATAATAAGGAGAAACCTGGTAGCTTTTGCTTCAAAAGGAAATATTTTTGCTACACATACAACTTTTTTTTTTTCTTTTAGAAAAGTATATTCAAGTTGGATAACAAGACAAGTGGTTTTTTTTACATATTTAATTTCAAAGAAAAGAATCAAGGCTGGATGTCCAGTTACAATCGTATTGCAGTTACCTCAATGCAAATCACTGATGTCGCCTGAGCACCCATGTTTACAACACAAGCTGTTGATAACCCATTCCCAAAAACAGCAGCTAGACCTTCCTGCATCACCAGTTCCAGAAAAAAATCATCATCTACTAGGGGAAAACCCAGATGAATCATTGGTTACAGCCAAACATTCAAACGTACATGTGGAAATGCAAAGTTCAAGAAGAAGATCATCAACAACACTGAGAACAAAAAGAATTTTTAAAGCAAGATTCCATTTATAGCTTAAGTCTCAAGGAGCAAATGGCATATGGATAAAAAAAAAATGTAATGGTACAATAGTAATCTTGTAGCTATCATAATATTACTATATCTTTTGCTGAAGCAGCATATTAAATCATTAACCAAAGCAAAATCTTCACAAAAGAAAAAAAGAATGATCAAGACATAAAAAAGGGGGGATACATTCTCATAGATAACATGGTTGAAACTAAGACACCAAAAAAAGAATAACTTTCAGCATATCTATTGTGTCAAATCTATCTCCAACATGCTTATTCTACAAAGCCAATAAGTTCATAAAATATTCATGCACGGTTGCGAAATGGTTGATGCTCAAGAAAAATCCAGGTCAGACTTTATCCAGCAAAATAAGATCACGAACTAATGCGTATCACACGGCCATAGGACAAAATATTGGTGTGCAAAATTTACTTACATGTCTCCAGTTTCACAAGATTACCATGAACTATAAAGTAATAAATATCTAGCAAAAACAAAACTTTTACTAATTAATAGAAACTCTCACCTGGTGTACCACTGCTGAGCTAAAGCGCAAGTCTCGCAACACTAAGGTTAACATTTCCTTTATTTCTGCTAGTCACAAACAACAGATAGAAATTAAAAATAGTTCTCCTATCTCCCACATTAATTCTTCTCTTCAGGTAGAAGAAAATTAAGCAAAGATGGTGAGAGAATCAAAGATTTACAAGCATAAGATCCTCGAAGCTTTTGCTTTAGAACATAAGACAACTAGAAAATGCAGTTTTAAGCAGAGTTCAGACATTATCTTTCACATAAATGGCATGCCAATCAGTAAGATGAACTACATGTGCCAGGCAGAAATACCCAGAATGTTTTTAGTAAGGCTTGATCAAGTAACATCAAAGGTGGTTAGCCTTTCACTTATACATGATGTACAATCCACCAACAGATAGTTGGCTTAGGTTGCAGCAGCTAGCAATAAAACTTTAAAAAAAAAAAAAAAAAAAAAAAAGAAGAGAAGACATTATTCTGGTGGAGAGGCAAATAAGCAGAGGATCGCAACCTAGAGTGGAGGCTTGAATTCAAATTTATGGTACAACTTCAACAGACTTAAACCAGGTAAAGTAGCTAGCATCTTTAAATCATTCAAGTCAACAAAAAGTGACAACACTATGAACTGACATTACTATGATGCAAGCTAACACTACGCAAACTGACAAGCACAATGAGATATAATTTCAAAGATGCTTAAAAATCAAGATTAATGCTTAATAGTCCCCAAAAGCCAAATCAAATCACTATGTATCCATAATTTCTTAAACCTCAAGAATATTTAGTGCTCTAGTATAAAGAGTATCCAGCATACACAGAATGCTTGTTGAGAAGCCATAGCCATGGATATCTTAGTCCTAGATCTGGCAAGCATATTTTAAAGTACGTATCAGAGAGGATGTCTCAAGTTCAAGCAAAGAAAAGCTTACACTAAGCTGAGACAACAGGATTCCAAAATCAAGTATTCAGTGTCAATAATGTATTTGATATGCAGATCTCCTTGATCCATAGAGGCTTAAGCATTTAAGATGAATATGATTTGTTTATAAGAAGATATAGCAATCAAAAGGGTCAAAGACCTAACAAATTGCATAAGCTACATAAATTTTCTCTTCTCTCTTGTAGAGCCTTCTGTCTTTTCTCTTCCGAACCTAGGGTTCCCCTATTCCTTCCCCTCTAATCCCTTACCTTTACTCAGTAGCCTCCCCATCCTTTTCCTTCATGGATCAACCTTTGCAGAAATTGAACAACTCATATCAAGAACTGAAGCTTTGAACTGGAATGACAACCATCCCTCCCTCAAACCCAACTCAACTTCACCTGACACTCAAACTCTAACCTCTAAGTTGATCCACGTTAATATCAATCCTTATGCCCCAGATATTTTGAAGCTCATAAAATTGCTTATCAGATCACACCTCTCAGCCTGGCAAAATTCCATACATGGCCAGTTCCTTGGCAGCCTCATCCTCCAGGATCAGTTAAGGCTAATTTCGATGTGGCAATCCGTTCTACTTTTGCTGTGGCAGCAGCCAGTGCTTAGTGACTCCAATGGATGTATTATCTCAGCCATTACCCATAAACTTCACTTTGTGGATGTGAACATGGGGGGCAAGCTTATGCAGCACTTCTAGTTGTTCAGCTAGCTACGTCAGAGGGTTGCACTTCTTTATTTCTGGAAGGGGTTCATTAACGACCATCTGGCTGTTAACAAAGCCAATTGCTTCACAGAATGGTCCTCCACCTCCATTATTGCTGATATTCACCATCATCTGCAGTTTATTCAAAGATGAACTGCATCAAAGATTACTACGAGTGCCAATTTCGTGCACATCACATTGCAAAGTGGGCCGCTTCTAACTTAGTGTTTGGAAGCATTCCAATTCTTCCCCTTTTCTTTGTTCTATTAGGATCAACAGCGAGAAAGATCCCCCTGTTTAGCACACCCCCCCCCTTCTCTCTCTCCTGTATTTCTCAGAAAGAAGAAGAAAAGGAAAGATATAGCAATCCTTTTCAACAAACACAAAATCGGATCACATTTAAAGCATTCTCCAGATAATATCACACCGAGTTCAGAAACCTATAAGCAATAAACTTTTATGATTGTCATTAAGGAGGCTACTATTAAAAAAAAAAAAAAAAAAAAAAAAAAAAAAAAAAAAGGAGGGAAGTATAAGCTAGTGGGAAAAAACATAGTAACATACTTCTAAACAATTATACAAGATAGAGAGCGGAGTGACTACTATTAAGGTTTATCATAGTATAGCTATTCAAGTAAAAGGCAATTTTACAACATATGGAAGATGGCAAAACTTAAATGAGAGAGATTTCTTATATATATATACACACATATATAACCACATTCTTATCCCACAATGCTAACATGATAGTTCCAACTAATCTTTGGATCAATCTTTGTTAAAAAATAATAGTAATAAAAAATAAATAAATTCCAAGGGTTAGTTGGGACTGTCACGTCAGCATTGTAGGATAGTTATAGAATAAAAAAATGTGTGTATATATATATATATAAAAGTAAATGAGAGAGATTTCTCTACCCTAAAGATCTAAAATATGTAAAGAACTATTTGAGATATAAATACCCCGATTATCAAATGTTTCTGGCACAACAAGAATGGCAGAGTACATGTTTCTCTCAATGTGAGGGATATGCAGTTTCTCTATCAAAATCCAGTCCCAAATAGCATGCAGATCCTCAAGTACCTGAAAAATAAGCAAAATGTAAGTATAAGAAATAGTAGTTTGCAAAACACTAAAAGACAGTATTGTTTTGTGTTTTGGTAAAAAAATTAAAGAGCAAGAATTTTAATAAGTCATCACATTACTTACCTTGGAACGAGGTATGGTTGGGGTAGCTTATATAGCTAATTAAAGTTCCATTATCTAAAATTAGTATGAAATCATGTTTCAAAAGTAAACTGGTTTCTTGTACATCCATTTCCTACTTCCCTTCATCTCTTGCAATTTGTAACCATTATTCTATTTTATCCCATCACATTATAAGGTTCCAATCCATTACATATCTAAATTTTCTTTACAATAATAACGATGACCACAACAACAACAAATAATAATGATGATGATATATAATAATAATAATAAAAAAGGAATAAGAAAGGCACTCCTCTCTTTCAAGAGGATTCGTGGAAATAATTATTTGGGTCACTAAATTCAGTGATATGGCAAAAAAGACTTGCATTTGACAAATATGACTGCTAGAATTTTTTTTCTGATGCATGATGAAGCTAAATAAACATGGGGACTGTACCTGCTGCATGGGATAGTGTTGAGAAATATTCAAATGACCTCTGCGAATAGGACGTTGTAAGCAATATGGCTCTGTCGGGGATATTTTAAGTGCTTCCTCACCACAAATGAACCGTCTGAAATTAGGTTTGCTTAAAATAAGTTCCTTAGAATTAGTGCCTTCATGCTGGTCCACAGACTCATTAGTCACAACTTCATTTGTCGAACTTCCTGCATAAGCAATTTGCATTTTTAAAGAAATGAAATCCGAGAACAAACTAATCATGGTAGCATGTTAAATGCTATCAAGTTTAATTCCATATCATCCAACAGATTGTGATCAATCAGAGAATGAATCAAGTAGCATAGAACACGAAACATGTAAAGAAAATGAGAATACTATGAAAGTATCTTACTGAAAATTATCAAAGCCTCAATTTTCAAATAAAGTCAGCATAGACTGATACAACCGCCATTGTATTTTGATAAGAAGATATACAATACCAGCAAAACCTTTATCTCAAATCTCTAACCACTTGGCCCCCAAAACTAAACCCTCTCCGCCTCCTCCCCTCCCCCCCCCCCAAAAAAAAAAACAAAACAAAACAAGGGCTTTTTATCTAATCCTTCCTGATCACAGAAGAGATAAGCAAAGGAAAAATGAATTTTAATCATGACCATTTCAATGGTAGAACATGAAATTATGACCTAGAAACCCTGCAATGCAGCAATAAAGAACAAAAATCTTGTTGGATGAGACTTCTCATGCAGTTCAAAGCTGAATGGGTCGTGTGGTGCACTACTGTGCAAATTAAAACAGGATCAGGATAATTAAAGCTGACAGACTCTTCCCCTGGCCCACACCAATGTATGTGGAATAATGGGGTAAAATATTAGCCAGTTGACCTATTGAGAAAATTACGCACAAAACATGGGGAACTGACAAGGTTCAACTCTTTTCTTCCCAGTTTAAGCATGTAGCATTTTCTCACTCACTTATCTCAAGATGGATCAGAACCAAAGTATGACTAGAGATACATAAAGAAAGCATTATAACTGCAATTAACCTATCAAAACAAAGGAAACACCATCAAAGAGTCAAGGTGTTCTCTCTTAAGAGCTGTATTCTGGCCGCAACTTGCCAAACAATTGGAAAACCCCTTATCTGCATGCACCATGGCTTACATAGGGCTTACATGATTGTTTTGAAACAGCTAATTCAAATGGGGCTTTCAGTTTGCTTCTAGAATGCCATTGAAATAGTCTATTTTGATTCTTTATGACTTTGTTAGGGCTTCAATGGACTTGAAAGCAGCAACTCAAGTCTCACTTTTATACGAGAATGAAAGGGTATTTCAAGTAGTGCTTTCGTAGCTGTCATAGAAAAGATATTTCAATTAAGCTTTGTTTGTTTTTATGTATATTTTCCACGAAACATTTTCCTCATTTTTAGGTGTTTGGTTGAGACAAGAAAATTTGGTCAATTGAAATAGTTCTACGAGTCAATGTACAATCATCCTAAAATGATATAAAATGGCCTATGTTTCTAAGAAACGTAAACCATATTCCAGAGACGATAAACATCCCCCCCCCCCCCTCCAAAAAAAAACCCACCCTCCCTCAACCCTGAAAGATCGCTGAATCTTGCCATCCCGCACCCAAAACCACCACCCAGGTAGATATGGGTCTACCGATTGAAGTCGATAACGAGTTTCTTGGTCGGAGAGCAAAAGCAAGCCTTGATATCCTCACTTAAGTTGGCGATAAGCTTGTTATGGTGGTGGGAGGGACAAGGAAGACAGTGGTGACAATGACGCTTTCGATTGGGTAAGTCGAGATTGCAGACGTCAGTGGTCTGTGACACCACAGAAAGTTAAGTCTCATATTGGGTGGGTGGATTGTAAAAGTGTTACATGGGTGCAAAGTCCTACCTTAATTCCTTACTAGGTGAGACTTGACTTTATAAGTAATTCCAATGAGCTCCAAATTGTAATTTCAACTAGCCATTTCCGAGTAATAGTGCATATATGATTAGCGCTTTCCTTAGATTGTGACAAATGGTATAAACCTAGTAACACCATGTGGCACTTAGTCACTACAACTTAACATGAACCCTGACGTTAGTCAAGGATTTGAGTAGGGGAGATTGTGACACCTCGGAAAATTAAAGCTCACATTGGATAGGTGGATTGTGATTGTGTTACATGGGTGTTAAGTCCCTCATTGGTTCCTTAAAGTGGATCTAATGAGCTCTAGTTGTAACTTTGACCAGTCATTTTAGAGTGATATTGTAGATGTGACTAACATTTTTTCTAGGTTGTGACACAGTTAACGTCCCAAAGGTCAATGTTAAGTTGGATCAAGTGTATGAGGTCGAAGGCCGAGCTTCTTGGTCACGATAAAGGCCAGGAGGCCACGATTGCAAAACCCGATTCAAATATATGGGTTGTTGAAGCATGATAAGTTGATGCTTGGGTTGATTGGATCTAGATTTTGGGTATTATTTGTTTGGATTTCTTGTAATGGTGTGTCATTGATTGGTGGTTTCTCCGGTTGGTGATTGTGGCGTGGTGGCAACTGCAGCAGTTTGGATGGATGGGTATTGTGGTGATATGAGGCTTATGGTTATTCAGGTAGGTCACTCAATGGTCGTGTGTTGAATTTTGACTGAAATTGTGTAAGGTTGTCCACATGTGTAGAGTGTGAAATTTTATGTTTTTTTAAGGAGTTGTTGGCCACACGGTGCTTTCCAGCCAGTTCCTAGTTGGTTTCCGGTTTTTTATTGTCTTCTATGTACCAACCAATAGCGGAAAATGCTTTTAGAATCCTTTTTAGGGTGATCACAAAACATCTGAAAAATAGTAGTTTTCCATAAAATATTTTTAGTTGAAAATGTTTTACGTTAGAAACCCATCGAAACAAATGGAGTCTTGGTGTTTCTGTAATTGTTTTTGGAAGAACTATTCTAGAAATAGCTTTTCTATAATTGCTTTAGAATCAACAACTTGAACAGCACTTTTAGTTCTTCATCACTTTGTTTAGGATCCCACTAAATTTTAATGCACCACTTGAAGTGCTACTATAATTACTTTGAAAACACAAGCAATGTTTCTATAATTATATGGAAAGATTTATCCTAATTACTTGTCCACCTCAAATAAGATGCTCGGCAAAATGGGCATGAGAAGTCAATGAACAAATAGACATGCGTGCATATGTTCCAAATTTTCAGTTACCGAATGGCAAAGTTGAAGTTGGTCCCTTCTCGTATATATCAGTCCAAGTAAATGATGCTTCCTTCCTGCCACTCTGTGGATTATATCCATCTACACGTCCCATCTGCATAATAGTTTAATCAATTTCACTACTCTTGGCAGTTACTGGCCAGTGAGCAAGCTGTTGTATATAGTCCATTCAAGTCTTAATAATTGAAAATCTTCTTTTTCATATATAAAGAATTAAGCATCACTGTTTATAGTACATTTATATATTTGTTACACCCAAACTGAGAGAGAGAGAGAGAGAGATGTGCAACACTTAGGAAAGGAATTTGATAGAATTAAGATTTAAGAAAAAACGAATGACATTTCTATTCTGTTCTTATTAACAACTTTCTAATTAAGTATTTAGAATAGAAAAAGTTGAATGAAAGTGGACCAAGGACTTGTAGTCTATTTTCTTGTTTCCTTCCGCGTGAATTCCAGTTTACTAATTCTCGTTTTTCAAACTGCTTTCAATCAGAGCAAAAAATAGCCTCTGTGTTTATAGGAAATGTTACATACCGCCACAAAAAATACAAGGAACCGACCAGTCTAAATCTAATTACCACAACTACAAGGACAAAATTCATCTAAGAATATTTTTTCTAAATGTCTTTATGCATACCTTGCGAGGGAATGAATTGTGGGCAACCTCTTCATCCAGAAAAGGTATCTTCATCAACGACGCAATCTTTAAAAAAGAAGAAAACAAACAAACAGAATTAAAATGAAAAATAAAAAATAAATAACAACAATATTCTGTAAAAATGTGTAACAATGTGCGTAGACTCACAACATCATATGCCTTCTCCCGCTCCATATGCTGAGCAGTAGTAATCTGGGAATTGAGCATCTGAAAAGGCCCCCCAAAAAAAAAACACTCTTAAAATGCTAATATAATAATTAAATTCACCTTTCTATATCAGTTTAGTAATTTAACATGGTATCATAAAAGTAGTTATGAGCTCAAAGCCTACCTCCGCACTCTACCTCACATTTCAGATAAATAAGCGGGTAGAAGTGGCATAAGCGTTTAGAATGATTTAACACCAACCAAAATCCAAGACTTGATGAAAATTGTAAAATTCAAACTTCCAAAAAGAAAATGCAACTCCAGACGATACTGAAAGAGTCACAAACCTGGTCTTGAACATTTCTCTTGGGGACTTGGTTGGTGTACCGAGCAACGCAGTGAGGAATATTGAACGGAGTGTCCTGCGAAGCGAGACCTATTCTGATGTTTGCAGAACCTGGAGGTACCAAAAAAAGAAGGAAAAAAAGAACGAATCAGTGGGCTTGTGCTCGTGAATTTCAGGGCTGAATAGTAATGGTTTGGGTGTGAGCGAGTAGGGATAGGCTTAGGGTTACGGTACCTGGGTTGATGACGACTAGATTGGAGCCTCGCTCGGCGACGAGTTGTGTAGGAACCACGGTTTTTAGGTAATCCTGCGAACATAAAAGAAAAAACTTCTAGATTTTCCAGTTGGCTGAATCAGTGGTAGAAGCTCTGAGGGTTCGTCTGGTCGTTCTTACCATGGCAAATGGACTGAGTCACTGCAAGAACACTGACCCGTTGCTGTTGCTCCTTCTATTTCACTGCCTTTCGGTTTTGCTTTTCCTTCTTTTCTTTTTCTCTTTCTTTTTTTTTTTTTTTTTTAATTCCTCAAGCCGGGAATTTCGCCAGTCCTAACTCCGCCGGATTCCTCGGGTTCAGGTACAATTCTCGGAACGCCGAGGACAGCCTTGCAGAGTTCTTCCGCAGGGTAGATTCAAGAATGGAAACAGCATCGAGTCGGGTCTCCGGTCTCTCTTTTGTGTTTTTTTCTTAGAAAATAGATTTCGATTTATGACCCGACCCGAACCTATCAGTATCCAGAAAATCGTTAGTCGTTACCGACTGGCGACTTCCAATTGAAGCCTGTCGGGAGCGGCGGTTGATAGGGGGGCGGGTTTGGGTGGGTTTTGCCCAGCCCAATTTCGAGCAATTTGCCTACAGATTTATAGTTGTGACAAATCAATAATTCTGTCATAATTTTCTTTTTGACAAATTATACGTGTATTTTTGCCAAATCAAAAATAATTTTGAAATAAAATTATTGCCTATCATCTAAAACTACGAAGTTTTATAATTGGCTTCATTGAAGCAGCCAATGTTAGGTTGTGTATAATTTTCGTTTCATTTTTTCTTTTTTGTTTTGATTATTAATTATAAACAGAAATACAACAGTCACTTATTGGGATTTATACACGCACAAGTACGTACCGTGTCTGATAATATTGTCCTTATTAGTATACTCGAGTTTAAGATAGAATCAATTTGTCAATCAAATCATGATCAAACCTTACTTTACCTTGCCCACTAACTACCATGTGAACAAAAGAAGCAAAGTTCATCAAAGTTCTTTTATTCTCAAATAATCACATCTTCAAGCAATCCATTCGATCATTTGCTGATATACAATTTCACTCCATACTGGAAAGAACCAAAAAAAAAAACAAAAAATCAAAGTAACATGCCCTAGAAAAGGGAAATATAATTTACAAAAAATGAGTATAAGCTAAGTAGCTTGGTGTACATCCACACTTATGCCGGATGCTGCATAGTCCCAGCTTGACACCCTGAAATTTCAACACCTAAAAAGAATCCATTTTGCAACCTATTACTTCTTTTTTATATCTAAACTTTTTTTTTCTGAGTATATCTAAACTGTCTTTGTTTTGGGAGTCTTCTTCTTCAGTTGTCTCTTCAGAATTGAGTTCTTCATCCCTATGAAGAAAAGCAATGCACCACAAAGTGCTGTGTTCTGCAAAAAAATTGCAAACCCAAAATTCATAGTTTTCACATGGCAAACAAACAGATAATGAAGAGAAACACACAAAGGACTTTTAATACAAACCTGCAAGAATTCATTCAAGAGTAAACCATATTGAGGCTCATCACGTGGGTAGTTATAAAAATCGTAAAGAATTGGAGTGGTGAGCACCAAGGGGAGGAGCTACAGCAAAGGAAAAAAGAACGTCACATAATCAGCAGTAGCTGGAACACAAAACTCAAGAGGTCATTTCTTCAAACGTATAAAATAAACCAAAATTAAAGTAAATTCTAACCATGAGACAGGCTGCAAAGCTGCTGTAAAATACAAACAGAATGCCTCCAATCCCTTTCATGAAAATAGTAGTTCCAACTAAATGTCTAACCTGTTTGGAAGATCGTCAAATCAGAAATGAAATTACACATGGTTAATTGGTAAACAACTGATCCAGAGAGTAAAAACTCCAAAAGGCTCTTACATCAACATCAGGCACCCTGACCCCTAATACGGAGGACAAATTTTTCTGCAAAACACTGAATTTGGTAGCAAACTCCTTTGCAGCAGGTCCGCCATCAGCACCGAATTCATTATACCTAAGTATTGTTTCAATGCGAAGGAACATATATAGCATTGCTCAGTACAGCCCAGTGTGACAGCTTCATAATGCAAGCAATAAACCGAACTTAAGGTATTCATTTTGTTCAACAAATGACACAGAGAAGATATTTGTTAAACAACAAGCCCACATTACTATCTTCTAATTTTAACTTCAAATTACACAAACCTTGTTAAACAGTCAAGGGAAATGACAATAACAGGCAGACCAGCAGAAGCTGCGGAGCAATTTGATACAAACCTCATTCTTAAAAATTAGCTTACGAAGGAAGGGTGTCCAAGAGCTTATATACGCATAGTTAAGATTGCACTTAATTGATGTGGGACAGTTAATGTAACGACCCACCCCCAATGACACAATATTGTCCGCTTTGTTGACAAGTTCCGTTAGATTTCCAATTTCGAATGCAACCACCTGATTCATGATCCTTGGCTGTAAACCCCTTTCGAACTTTCTTGCCTTTAGGTCTTCCGTGGGTACTAAGTACGGCGCGAACCTTGATAGTTCTATGAACCTTGCTGCATATTGCTCCACTGTTGACGACCCTTGCACCAGGTCTGTAAATTCTTGTGCCTTAGCCAATCGAACTGACCGAGGAAAGAAGCGTTCCAGGAATGCATCTTTGAAGTTCTTCCAGGTGATTGGTACGCCTTCGCCTACCTGTTGTTGCAGGTGGTCCTTCTTTGATGTCCACCAATGTTCTGCTTCAGCTGTTAACTTGAAAGTAGCATAGCTGACCATCTGTTCATCCGTACAACACATAACCTCCATTAGCTTCTCCATCTGCAATAACCAGTTCTCTGAAGCCACCGCATCCGGAAGTCCTTCAAAACTAGGGGGGTGTTGCTTATTGAATTGTTCAAAAGTACAACCCCGTTGTTCTTCTTCATTCTGTCTCACCTCCCGGTTAGCATTTGCACCCATTTTCAGTAGGTCCACCAGTTGAGCAGCCAATGCGGTCAAAGTCTCGGGGTTTCCGTTCGGCGCCTGGTTTCCTACATTTCCGCTATTCTCGTTCTCGGGGAGATTTCCTTGGTTGCGAGTGTGGGGTGCCATCTATGCAATTGATGTTATAAGCGTTAGTGTTAAAAAAAATAGGGAATGATTCCCTAGCACTGAATACTAGACAAAAGGGATTGACTCTGCTAGGCCGGAATGTGATTCCCCATTACCCCACTAAGTCTATCTTAATGATCTGGCTCCTAAAGTCTACAGAACCTTATAACCTTTGCTCTGATACCAAAACTGTAACGCCCCCAAACCGCTAAGGGTTAGGTTCGTCCATTTTCAAACACCAAACTGCAAAGATTCATAAGGTCTACTAGGTAACTTAGCTAATATGTTGAATTAAGTAAATTACTAGAAAATAATTTTTAAAACTCAGAGCTTCAATAAATGCGGAAACGATTATTTCGAAAAGAGTAATAATGATTAATACAATAATTGAAATGCAAAGGAACTAGATTTATTGTGCAAGTGCATTTATTAAGGTAACAGAAAAATAATATCCTACTGCTAGCCTAGATCCCATCCCGGCCGCCTAGGTCTCTCAACATGTCTTCCAATGTCTGGATTGTTCTTTCCGATTGCCCGTCCGTCTGAGGGTGGAATGCGGTACTAAACTTATAATATTTCGGTAACTTATATTTATTTATATAACGAAATCTGCTTTCACAATACATGTGGCCTCTCCTCTTATTTTATTAACCACACGAAATAGAAAATATTCCTTACGACATTTGCCTTTATTGAGTCATATTTCAAATAATAAAAATGTTATTTCTTATTTAATGGTTTTATTATTATTCGGTTAATGTCGTTAAACATACCTCGGAAATCCATTCTCAATAGGCTAGCAAAACGAACCATAGTAGTGTCTGGATATATTATAGTGGACGAGAAGATTTTAGTATTTCTGAAGACGGGGCGCTAAGATACCGAAACCGTTTATGTGTACCGAAGGAAGACAATCTAAAAAGGGTGATCTTAGCAGAAGCTCACCAATCACTGTATACAGTACATCCGGGAAGCACTAAAATGTATCGGGACTTAAATGAGCACTATTGGTGGAACGGCATGAAGAGGGAAGTTGCACAGTTTGTAGAACGTTGCCTTACCTGTCAACGGATCAAAGCAGAACATCAGAAACCAGCGGGGATGCTCAGACCATTAACCATTCCAGAATGGAAGTGGGAACATATAGCCATGGACTTCGTCACGAGTTTACCGAAGACGGTGACAGGATTGGATGCAGTTTGGGTAGTGGTGGATCGTCTGACGAAGTCAGCACATTTTCTGCCCATTAAAACAACATATGACATGAGTCGTTTGGCAAAGGAGTATGTGAGTGAGATTGTACGACTACACGGTGTGCTAGTGTCAATCATTTCAGATTGTGACCCACGCTTTACTTCTCGATTTTGGCAGAGCCTGCAAGCCGCAATGGGAAGTCTGGTATGGGGAGCCAAAAGCGGACAATATTGTGTCATTGGGGGTGGGTCGTTACAGTTAAGATCATAATATATTACCGCACTCCACAACTGATGTCCACAACAGCCCACTCTATTGACACTGATTCGATGATAATCTTTTCTCTTTTGGCAGCTCCACTCACCTATCAATATTCAATGACTTAACACTAAGCTTATACATAGTACCAAGACATTTTAATCCAGCCTATAGGTCGCTCCCATTGTGACTCGGCCGCAAAACCACAACCCATTCTATCCCATACTCGACAAACTGAGTTTGATCTCATACTCGACGTGGTGACTAGTTCTGATACCAAATGATAAAAAACTTCAAGTAAAACTTATCTTTAAAAACCGACTTATAAGGAGAAGTTGCTCAAGAGCTTATATATACATGGTTAAGAATGCACTTAACCAATATGAAATACTTAGGATCGTAACACGATTACGAATGCAAGGCAACAACAGTGTTCTCCAGGGCACTGAAATCTAGGACCGAGCACTTTGATACCCCCCACCAGTGTTAATATTAAAATTAGACTTTAAAAAACACACAGAAAAACAATGTTAAATTAATTATTTACAAACATTTTCCACAAGATCACAGCTGCGGTTGTTGCTAGAGTATCATAGCAAGTCGCTGCATAAAGTAACATAGATGAATTTCCTCCCCCAGATTTTCAAGAACTCAATGAACCACAACAAAATTTGACAAGAAAAAAGTGCAGTAACAACTCATTAATTGAACCAACAGCTGTATCAACACTCTTGGAACCTCTTCACATTAAAGTTAACATCTTTAATTATCTTATGTCCATCATTACTCTCTATTTCTTAAACTGGATTAAGACCCTTATTATTTTTTAGCATAACTTTGTTACCAAGTTATGGAAATCTTAATTATTACTTTTAAGTTAAATGATTTAAATTTCATCACTCTACAGTTATTACCTCAATTCTTTCTTAATATATTAATATCCTATTAACTAATAAATACTAATATGCTCAAATCTAAAATTGTTAATTAGTTAATTTTAAGATGGTAGATAAGATTCTAACAATAGGGTGACCATAATCTCCTAAATTAACCACCTTTAGAAACACAAAATACCCTAACCTGAATTTCACACAGCAGTGTTATTAACTTTAGAGGCAGATCAGCGTTAAGAAAAGCAGACTCTTCTTGTACCCAAAATATGCGCAAACCACAAAGAGAAATGTAAAAAGGGAAACAAATCCTGATTTGACAGATCTGAGAGGAAAAAGAGAGATAAAGAGTTAAAGAAAAGCTCACATTTGCCTGGCGGAGAGGATGAAGAGCGAGGCGAAGAGCACTCGTCCCAAGAAAGAGACGAACCCCATTAGCCCCTTTGGTTTTTTTTTTTTTTTTTTTTTTTTTTTTTTTTTCCTTGTCTGCTCAGAGAGAGAGAGTGAGTGCTAAGATAGTCGTTGGGACGAGTGGTCAATTATACAGCAAACAAAACAGAATATTTGCGAGATCAGACGGACACACAAACTTGGGTTTCGATCGGATCGAACGTTGACTCGATGGTGCCCACAGTTCCAGAGTATTGTGCCCCGCCTGTTTAAGGAAATGGGGTTGGTGTGATTGTGTTAGGTTTTTTTTTTTTTTTTTTTTTTTTTTTTTTTTTTTTCAAAAAGCATAGGAGAGGGGGACAAACATGCATAAATATAATCATCGCTAGTATGATTTATAGCAATTATTTGAACAGCCAATATAAGACGGTATATATGAGATTTATTTGTCAAAACAAATTTAGGTTGCCAGTAACCTGCTCGGATAAGTGAGTGTTATTTGCCATAAATCTTACTTTGAACTATCGAGAAAGACAGTCTAGCGATTTAGCGATAAAAGCTTAGAAGGCTAAGTAGTCAAGGAATCGAGAATTTGAGAAGTCGTGACGACAAAAAATCTACTTATGAGTCAGAGTCACTAATCCTTGATCGACCTGAGGTCAGGCTATATATCTTAGTCGGCTCGAGAGATCGCTTGTAAATTGTAGAAATAAGGAATAAGATGAAAAATAGAAGATATGGGAATGGTTATAATAATAAGAACATAAATGATTCATTTAAATTAAGTTGTATATAACTAGATTAGTACTCAATTAGATCTTTTGGATAGTCCAGAATGAATCGTTTATTTGTTATAAATGGCTTGATGCTCTAATCTTGTTTGTGATTTTGGTTGATGCTCCGATCCATTTTGTTTTATTATAAATTAATATCTCATCTTACAAAAAAAAAAAAAAATTGTCGGCAAAGGGTTTTTAGTAGCATTCAATTATATGCCTTCCAATTTGCTGTCATTTAGTTTTTAGGTGAGTTGTGATATTCGTGTGCTAGCTGGAGCCTGGTGCTGCTAGCTGCATCAGATTCTTGATCAAGTGTGGAACACTTTGCTCTGCACTTGTAATTTCTGATCTAAAATAAAACATATTAAAAAAAAAAATGATAAGAAAAGTAAGAGAAAGAAAAATATCCAAGTCAGCCACGAGGCAACCTTAATTGAATAACGGGGTGCAGTTGGAACGTGCTGTAAATGCCTGACTTGTTCATTGCTTTTGTCTGAAGTTGACTTAGATTTATACCTGTTGGGATCTGGAGAAGCTGGAGGTTTTCTAAACCTTCCGTTCCTTTCCGATTGCTCATGCTTTGCCAATTATATTTTCTTTATAAATAAATGGTTATTCAACCCCATGTGACGGGGCACCTGTTCGTGTACATGCTTCCATCGCTGCATATAGTATGTACTATGTAGTATTGTAACACTGCCCCATTTATGTCTAAGTTAATCACAATCCAAATATTAATAATTTTTAAAGTATTAATTAAATGATTTTTTTTTATCAGCTTAAACTTAAACTTTTAGAATAAATGATAATTTAATATGGTATCAGAGCCGATATATTTACATTGATTCCTTACTTTACAATTCATTCAAATTTTCAATTAAATATTTCACATGTTGAGTCGTATAGTTAAATGTAAACATTACTAATTGAGAATAGAATTTGATTAATAAATCTTAACAATTGGATTAACTTTTTGTTTTTTTTGTTTTTTAAAAAAAAGTAGGATTTAACTTATTGAGCATGTTCACTCACCAAAGTATTCGAACTCAGATATTTACAACATTGTATCCTATCTAGTGTACCTGAGAATAACTCCATTAAACAATGGGTCACTGGTCTAATATGAGCCTACCTAGACCCATGTAACGGGTAAGCCAAAACCCGACCCACATAAGCAAGTCCACCGGTTTTATAAAGACTATGCCCGCAGCCATGCCACGATATTCTCAAGGCATGAGGAGAACGCTCAATTATGAGGTACACGATATTGACCTAAAACTCTCTCTGAATTCTTTACTTCCTTCAACCAAACACTGATTTTTTTTTTTTATAAGTACATCAGAAACTATTACAATGAAAATTTAAAAGAACAAAAACAGAAGGGCTTGGGCAACCCAAATTTAAATATAAGAATGAAAGTACGCGGGGGCAATGCTTCCGAAGATGCGGGCCCTTTGGCTCGAGGCACTGATGCCTCAAAGCCGGGGTCACCAATAAAGGTGATATCACAAGTGTATTGAGTCGCAAGGACCCAAACACAAAAACATGGGTAAACTGGGGGAGAGGGATACAACAAATAAGCCAAAAAAAAAAAAAAACAAAGAAATAAACACATAAACAGTAACAGCAGCCGTCCGGTAGGAGGAGGAGCAGTGGGAGCCGTTCGTGACGGCGCGTGAGGAACACGCGCCGCCGAGAGGAGGCCTTTCAGCAACAGAAAACACCGGTTTTTCCCGGAACCACCGGTGGCCGAAGTGGTAGGAAGCGGTGGGATCAAATGGGGTGGCCACGCGCCGACCAGAACGAGGAACGCTCTAGAGCGTGCAAGCCACGCGCCGGGAAGCAGGCGGTGGTGGAGGAACTGGAGACCATCGGTGGAAGCCGGGGACTCCGGAGAACCCGATGGTGAGATGCGTGTACTTGACCCTTTTTATTGTTCGTAGGCTCTCTTAATCTGGGTTTTGGTGTACCATTAACTAATTTTTCACTTTTTATTTTATTTTATTTTAAGCAGTCCACTCCACCAATTGGAAAATGCATGACAATGACGTGCACTTCTTTGAAAGTTCACAGTCAAACCGGTTGAATCAAGGCCAGATGAGGAGTAACTTGATAAGTTGTAAAGAGAATAAAAACAAGAAAAGAAAAGGAAATTAAAGAAGACAAGTTGTACAAAACACTGAAATTACAACAACCATACAGAGAAAATTGCCGACATGAGATTGTTCGTTCAGTCATAAATTCCTACAACCGCTTTCTACATTGCAAATTATCTCGGACAATTTTTAACAGATACATGCCCTCACTTACTGGATATATATATATATAAAGGAATTAATAATTATCTTATGGCTCGAAAAATGTGGTATGCCAATAAAATTGTCATACTTTATTAATAGCATTCATTCAAGATTATTTGATTTATTTGTTAACATTTCAAGATGAATTTACCTGCGATACATATAAATTGACAAATAATTTTTTTACAACTTACTGACATATGTCGTAATGTGATTAAAGCCGTAATAGCTAAAAAAAAAAAAAAAAAAGGTTTTAATCACTCTCACATGACATTTTTATAGTATCAGCAAATTATAAAAAAATTATAGACCAGTTGTAATAGGTCTAGCAATTAAGTAACTCTCTTTATCTTTACCCATAATTCCATTATTTAATCTATTAATTCATAGTCTTATTAGATCTATGGATGGTAGATCTAATTGATGATATAATTGATGATATAACTCATAGCTAAAATTGATGATATAACTCTATCATCTCTTTGTTTAGTTGCATCTATGGCATGTGATTAACCTTTAGACTCCCATGCCCCTTGATTAGTGGGGAGCTCGTGACAAGAGCCATGAGGGCGCCCTCATCATAGCACGCACGGCAACACTTTCAAACGCAAACAGACGCTATACTCGCTCCCCCGTACTGCCACCTACCCATCTATTAATCCAATCCAACCAACCCGATTGGCTGCACATACGTGTATCCCTCCGAACCCACCACCGCCACCCAATCGCAGCGAGTGCACCATGTCTTCACACACTCGCGAGTACACTTACTGCCGCGTGACTTTTTAGGCGCCGAAGTTGTATTTATAATTACACTTAAAACTTCGGGAGAGCGGTATTAGGCCGAGAATTTTTCAGACCCAATTTGGCCGGCAAAAGGAAAAGCACGCGTCTTCTCTCCACTCTGATTTTTACACGCCAAGTTTCGAATCTCCGTGTTTTCTTTCTTTCGTGTCCGCGTCCGTACAGCCATGGCCTTCGTTTCGTTCGTCGGAAGAGTCCTCTTCGCTTCAGTGTTCATTCTTTCTGCTTATCAAGAGTAAGTCTCCGGATCTGCTTTTCTTTTTCCTAATATTGTTTTTATTTTGGAAATTGTGATATGCTGTGTTTGGTTGTCTGAGAAAAGTGTGGGGAATGTAAGAGGCGGAAGATTTTGAAAGTTGGACTTGTGGGTTTTCCGGTCACTCTGAGTCGGGAAAGTGGAGGTTTTTACTTCACCGACTCTCGGTGTGGCTACTTGGAAACTAAAGACGCATTTTTTTAGTTTTACTTTTTAGTCTTTCTTCGTCTGTCTTCATTTCTCGGGAACCAAACAAAGTTGTCTCTTGTTTGGGGTACTGGATGTTGTCGAGGAGTCATTCTGGTCGAAAATCTAGGGTTTCTCTCACTAGTTTTACTGTCGGCCTGCTTGTGCTACTTAGAACTTAAATAAGCCGTTGGATCCAGTATATTTCAAAATTGATGTGGATTTTGATGCAGTCAGAACCATGTATCCGACTAGGATTTTTCTTTTTCGATCTTAGAAACAAACAAATGTGTAGATTTTTCTTCCGTGGATAAAGTTTTTGTTGGTTATTTTAGTCAGTAAATTTGACATCAGAAATTGCAAACTGATTTTATTTATTGATGGTTCTGATATTTATGCTTTATTATTTTGGTTTTCATTTATTGCAATAAGCTTGTTGATATTATTGATCTGTGCGTTTGTGGTTTCTTTTGAAAATGGTAATCGTGCAATTATAAAGAACTTAAATAAGTAGATCTTGTAAAGTTTTGCTTGATGGGATTTTAAATGTCTTCTTGAATGGCCTGGACTAGTTCTTCACCATGATGTACTTATAAGGGCTTGGTTTGGTGAGGCTTCCCACCCACCCCAATAACGTTTCTTGGTTGTGTTTTAATTGTTCTTTTCCTTGGAGCTGGAGAACCTTTCTAAGATGTTGTGGGGAGAGTACTGGATGCTTCGCTGTCATTGTTCATAAAATTGTTCTCTTTTTATTCATTTTGAAATTGCAAAAAGCCAGTTGAGGTTACTAGTCAATGTAGAAGAGGTTAACATTTTGACTAACTGGTGGTTTGGTAATTAAGTAGATTTATCGGATTGCATTTTACAGTTTGATTACAATAGGATAGGTTTATCTATAAGATGGGTTTTGCGCCCTTGTATCAGAATATCGTGTATCTTGAAATCTTTATTAGGTCTTTTCCCTACCTTGAAAGCATTGGAATTATTTATTTATTTATTATTATTATTATTGTACTGGACTGAATGATAGGCTTTAGCTGCTACTTTGGATTTATATGTTGACGTGCTAGATTAATATTTTTGAAGATAAAATTCATTACAGTTGTTGGACCTTAAAGGTGGTAATTGGATTGTAAGCTCGGTTCGGAAAGCTTCTATATTTACTTGGAATGTTCAGTCATACATCCATTAGGTTACTAATTTAACTTCTTGTTCTATATAGGTGTTTTTTTTTAAAAACAAAAGTTAGAACTGGAAACATCATATTTATGTTTTTGCCTATTATTTTGCTATTCACTACCCAAATTAGCATCAGAGAATCAGAAGTCTTTTTTTTTTTTTTTTTTTTTTCTATATTAATAACGAATTTTTGTTACATTGCTCTCAAAATTTGGATGTAATTGTTGTATAATGTTTAACCATAACAAAGTTGGTACACAGCTATATATTGTATAACAAAATGATGTTTGTTGGCGTACATTCTTCTCAATCTTGTATTCTGTACTTTTTGGTGGTACTTAATTAATACTATGAAAATAAAGAACAAAGGATGGGGGATTGCAGTGTAAAAGTTCATGAGAACTGTTGTTTGACATAATCTCGATATTTTAGATAGAAGTATACTTGTGAAATTTTCTTTTTATACTTTCTATATGCTAGGGTTTGACTCTCTTTTCAATAAAACTAAACTCAATTTTTTGAAGTTAAGAAAAAAAAAAAAGAACAAAGGAGTTTCTTGCGAAATAATCACTGGCCATGGTGAGAAATAGGAATATTTTGAAAATATGTTCCTACAAAACAAATGGTGGTTGAACCAATTATTTTCCATATTTCAGGGTAACCTGAGCTTCACTTGTGCTATATGCCTTCCCGCTCCCGTGCTTTTGTGTGTTCAGTTTGTCCATTT
Source organism: Alnus rubra (assembly GCA_028654335.1). Taxonomy (NCBI): domain Eukaryota; kingdom Viridiplantae; phylum Streptophyta; class Magnoliopsida; order Fagales; family Betulaceae; genus Alnus; species Alnus rubra. Next base: position 2,343,701 of record JAJPGS010001619.1, on the reverse strand, counting down.
TTTGTATTGTATAACTTTGACATGTGAAATAAACTCTTTTTTTATTTTTTATGTGAAAGGGTTATATCAAATAATACAGTGAGCTCAATATGAAATTGTAGAGAGCAATTCAACTAGGTTGTGGTTGACCTTATGCAATGATGATCAATTATCTTTCCAGTACAAGGGCTTTTGGATTGGCACAATGGAAGATTTATGTTAATAATTTTTGCTGTACAATTTAAGCTGCCTCTGCAAATTGTCCTAGTTGTTATGAACTACTGGATCTGGCATAATCAATTTTTTCACTCGATAATAATCAGTGCTACATAGCTATAAGTTTTTGGTTGGTCTTTGAAGTGTATTATGGTTCACCCTTGCAATGCATTCTATCAGTGCTTGGTACAAGATGTCTGAGCGTTAATTTGTTGTTTCCATCTACAGGTTCAATGATTTTGGCATTGATGGTGGGCCAGCAGCAAAGTATCTGAGACCAAAATTCAGTGTTTTCTCGAATCATGTGTCGTCTCAGACTGGGTTGCAAGTGCCGGAAGTTCAAGTGAGTAATGCATTCATTTATTACTAACTTACCATTGAGGTTACATGTGGATGATTGAAGTTTGCTTTGTAAGTTTTTTGTACACATTGTGTGACTGTTGGAGTTATTGGCAGATTCAACAGTTAGTGGCTGCTGCGTTAGCATTGAAGGGCATTGGAGGTCTTCTTTTCATCTTTGGCAGCTCTCTTGGAGCTTATCTTCTGGTTTGTAGTCTTTGAATACCTCTCCATGTTTTGTACCTTCAGATCAACCAAATTTGAAAAATTAAGTGTTTGTTGTTGTCTGGCACAGCTTCTGCATCAGGCAATTACTACTCCTATATTGTATGACTTCTATAACTATGATGTTGAGAAGAAAGAATATACTCAACTTTTCCTGAAGTTTACACAGGTTAGAGTCTTCGTGGCATTTGATCTGTTTTGTCACCTGGGGTGCATTTCTTTTTTCTTTTTTTTTTTTGGGGGGGGGGGGGGGTGTGGTGTTTGCTTTTAGCCCCTTTCCCCCCTATTCCCTGTATGCATTGTTAATTAATTTTTCCTTTGCGGTTTCTGTTGCAGAATTTGGCATTGTTTGGGGCATTGCTGTTCTTTATAGGCATGAAGAACTCAATGCCGAGGCGACAAATGAGGAAAAAGGCCCCCAAAACCAAGACACTGTGAAAGGAAACATTCTGTAATACGAGGGCTCAGTTACTTGATCTGTCCAATTCTGCCTGAATTTTGTTCAGGAACTAGTTTTGTATGCTTATATCATTGCTTCTCTTTCAAAAGTTTAGGGTAATTAATTTGGGTTAAAGAAGGAATTTCAGCTTGTTTTGAGGGTGTGATGTTTCGTACTGTCAATTTATTGACATTCAATTGAGGTTTAGAAAAATTTGAAATCTATGGATATCAGATCTTTTCATTCTTTTGTGGTTTAAATATTTAAGCTTACCTTACTTATCAAAAAAAAAAAAAAAAAAATTTAAGCTTACCTTAAAGTGGTTTTGAGATGAGCTTGGGATTATATTTAGAAGGTCCTAGCCGCTTCACTTTTCTATATTATGTCGCGGAACTTGGATTGGATCTGGGTTAGAATACAGTGTTGGTCAAAGTGGATGCTGTGATGATGGCGATGGATTAGGCCAGCTAATATTACTTTACCGAGTACAGCTTGAAATCTAGAAGAACTTTAGGCTCCGCTTGTTTACAATGTAAAGCATTTTTTTGTAATAGGTTTTTTTTTTTTTTTTTTTTTCTTTTTCAGTGTTTGGTATGATAGAAAATTTTGGTCAATTCGAAAATATTTTTGGATAATCAGAAAAACATATTTTAAGCGGGTTAAAATGGTTTTCCTAAAAAATTTTTGTAAATAATTTTCGAGGTTGATTTTTTCCTTGCATGGACTTTCGCAATTCATTTTCTACCACCGCTCATCAGAGGTCAGTGGCCAAAAAACTTTTTTGGTCGTAGACACCGGAGTTTGTTAGAAGTGCCTGTAATTGCCATTGAAGTTTGTCTGTCGTCACTGATTTTTTATATGAGCAGAACATTAAAAAATATTTTTAGCTTAAATCATTTTTTAGTAGAAATTTTTTTCGATTCAAACAAAGGGAGTGAAGCTTAAGTTACAAACATGTATAGGGTTGTGATTGGTGTACAATTAGGTTGCACAACATTAGATATGTGGGGTGGGATTCATGTGGTGCCCATGTGTTTAGTGTTTTGCAACCTTATTGTGCCAGAGGCTTTTTGCTTCTTTTTCATTGTTTAGTGTAACCTTAAAGTAGGGCTGAACGTTGTCCCTACGAGTGTATATCATAGATTCACAATCAGGGCCGGAGCTAGGGAGCGAGAGGGGACAAGTCCCCCTTTCTTACCTCCCAAAATTTTTCTTTACTTCCTGTGATTTTTTTTTTTTTTTTAACATCCTTGTTGGCCCCCCCGCCCCCCCTCTCTTCAACTACTCCTTAATGGACAAATTATTTTGCTGAAAATCTGAGATATATGACTCAAGCTAAGCCATGGAAGTCAACAATTTATCGCGTTTTGTTAAATTAGGTTGCTCAGAGGTGTACGTTCAAAATCTTCAGAAGAAAGAACCAAGGTAGAAGATGTACTATGCATTTGTAAAACACAATGCTTAATGCATATGAAAAAAATTGCAAAACAAAAGTTTTACTTCAAAACGCAACGTTTCGTTTATTTGCTGGAGTTAACATTTCATCAAACGCACCGTTTGATTTAATGACTTGTTTTTTTATCTTGACTCTGTGAGACTCGTGAGAGGTGACGGGTCTCTATGTTAATTTTTTTACTATTATTAAAGTGATTTGAATTTATCCTAACTCATGAGACGGTGAGAGAGTGAAGGGTCAGAGTAAAAAAATAAATTGAAGGGTGGGTCTCTTTGTTTGTGAGAGGCCAATTTTTTTTAACAAAAAATATGAACATCAAGGCTTAGTCCACGCAGGTGTACCGACTTTTTAAAATTAATTATTTATAAATATATATAATTTTGTTACATATTTTGATTGAATGAAATATATAATTGTAGTTGCCTGGGATTATGAAGAACAATAATAATTCCATTTAACTCTAGTAAAAAACGAGCTGGTAGATCTAGCAAATTTGCCTGCAAATCCTTGCTTTAGACAAAAAATTTCTGATTACCATTCTAGTGATAAAGATCAAATCTGAACAACATATTTACAAAAAAGATCTTGTCAACCAATTGATCGTTATTTTTCTAAAAAACACTATGGAAAAACATGGCGTCGTTTTAATCCAGCATGGTTCACAGAATATGTTGATTGGTTAGAATACAACATTTTAGAAGATGTTGTGTATTGCCTATATGGTTATCTTTTTAGACCAGAAACTGGAAATCAAGTAGGAGGAGACTCGCTTGTTATTTAAGGGTTTAAAAATTTGAAAAATAAAGAGAAGTTACAAAGTCACGTGGGGGCTCATAATATTGCGTTAGCTATATTTTTTTTAATAATTTTCATTAATTTTTTTATTAACTTTAGATTGTTTTTTTTTTATCAAAAAATAAATAAAAATTGTTGACCTCCTAACCAAAATCCTGGCTCCATTACTGTTCAAAGTATCACTGTATTGCCTTATCATGGCCCTGAATTTACCTCTCATTCAGGAACTACCTTCCCGTTTATGGAGATGTAGGTTTGATATATTTCTTTGATAGGATTTTCTTTTGTTTTTTTTTTTTTAATTCTTTTTGTTTTCTTAGCAACCAAACAGAGGGTCACTTGAATTGGACTTAACATCACAACTTCCCAGCACCACAATCATAATCCCAAAACAGATTTTGATATTTGTTTGATTGAGATCAAAGAGAAATACTTTCCAAATTCGCAACTTCATGATCTGGGCTATTATCAAAGATTAAAGAGAAAGATGATGACAAAGAGAGAGACCGACGGCATGACAGGAACCGTGTCTGCATGAAGCGCCGATGTTTGCATTTAGAAAGTGAGTCTTGTTTTTTGAAAGTAAAACTCTTAAGTGTACGTAGTGTTTCGAATCATAGAACCGAAGTAGATAGAGTAAGAATTGTTTTTAACTTATTATATTACCAATATATGGGTGGTCGGACACGTATTATTCTCAATCGCCTATCCTAAAACTGCTATCTACCTAATTTGAGCGGATTTAAAAAAAAATGATATTTGCCCATTACCCTTATACGTAGGTAGATCCCGGCGAATATGCCAGTTATAAGCAGCTTGCTGATCAACCCTACCTTAAAGCCCGGAAGAACTTATCCTCACCCTGACCAATTTAAGGATCAATCCAAATTTATTTCTTATGTCACTAGAAGCAATAATAACTTTTGTTTCCTTGACTCATCTTTTCTTGCAACAAACGTGCCAACGACTAAAACAGGCTAGGAGGCAATTGTTAAGTTAATTTTTCGAGTTAGATATGCTGAATAGAACCTGTCAAACAGTAAATTCAAATGTATAATTTTGTATTTTCTACTGGTTCTAACCTTACGAAAGTTTTATCCGTTTTTGGTACGAGCACTTTTGGGCTAATTGCTAGTTCCAAATCTCATCTAGGATGGATGGCGGATGCTCTATACGGGGGTTTTTACAAAGAAGAATTTCTATGAAAGCACATATAATGATATTTGAGTATTTATTTTTAACAAATAGTATGTGCTATCATATATTACTAAAGAAAGCTCAAGGGCAAATTATAGAGAATAGAGGTACAAAACCCCCTACTTCCTAAGCTAGATAAAACTAACTTAAAACAGTAACCTAAACAAAACACAAACATTATATGAACAACATTGAGCCACTCTTTACATTTAAGCACAATCAACAAATAAAAGATGCCAGATTCAGCACCTATGCCAACAAACAGTCTCGTAACATTTGGGTATCATGAAGGTAGACTGTGAATAGTAAAAAATAAAAACAAAATAGTCCAAAAAATAGAAGCCAAAACCTAACTGGCGTCGGAAAACGGCGTCACCACCGGGGACCATCATCTGCAGCAGCCGACCGCTAGAACCATCGGAACTACTAAATAACCACCATTCACGCCTTGGAAGACAAGTTGTGACCATCACGTGCCAATCCAAGGAGTGACCTCCCTAGTGCGTGATGGCCACACGCCGAGCAAGAAAGGCCGACACGGCCGTGGTTGGGGGCTGCTTGACCGGAATAAGTCGACGACCACCGTGGAGAGGCGTGTCTTGAAAGACCTAGTCGAAGTTTGTAGATTTGACTCCAACACAACAAAACCAAAAGAGCACGGACAGAAACTTCGCCGGAGACACACTAGAAAGCCACTTCCCAACACGTTCGTCTTGTGAAGTCTTCTGTTAAGGAATAACAACCACCATCGGCTCTAATTCGGGGGGAACAAAAACTCACAACCATAATGGTTGGGGGACACCTAACCTCCACGGGGTCATTTCGGGGAGGAACAAAAAACCTCCAAAGCCCTAGAAGACTTGGATGAAACTCACCATTAGGAAAAAACCAGCCCCTTTAACTATCTCTCTCTAGAACTTTTGGGAGGAGGGAGCCACTCTCAACGTACTGCATATTTGAGTATTTGTTGGAGATATTAATTGTACACTTTCTTCTACGGAGATATTACTAGGAGAATAAATTTTTTGGGGGTTCAATTTTATTTTTGCCGAGCCATCTTATGGTTAACCTTTAAAAAGTAATTTTCTTTTATAGGTTTTGGAGGGGCCATGGACCCCACCCTCTAAGGTGCCTCCTCCCTTGCTGGTATACATACAGATATGAAAAATGATTTTTGTACACACTCACAATGAGTGAAGGATTTATGCATGTGAGATCCATATCGGATGAGTCCTTATACTCATTAGAAGTGTGTGTACAAAATGTGTGCAAATAACACAGCTCGGATAAATATATATAGACACGTGTGAATAAAAATGAAGAAAACACATAAAATAATTTCATTTGCTAAGATATTAATGCAACTTTTCCTGTTTTTCTTTTCTGTCTTATATGTAAATACGAAGGAGGGTATGGAAACATGGAAGAGTTGCTTGAGAATTGAGATGATAACAATTAATTAACATGGCCTCAGCTTGGAATCCATGACAAACAAGTAAGTGGGCAAAGCGGCCGGTGAGCCACCGCAACGGAGCATCCCCACCGTTGGGGTGGCCAGTGGTTGGGATGCTTATGGTATTTTTTGTTTTCTTTTTTCAGATTTTTTTATTTTTTTTAGATTTTGTTTTTAAAAATGTGGAGTAAAAATTTATTTTTAAACAGTGAGGGAGTTATTTCAAATCGTGCGTTAATTCAGGAATTTATGATATATTTACCATTTTTTTAATCAATCAATCTTTCTTTCTTCTTCTTTTTTCTTTATATATATATATAGGTAATTTTAATCAGTCTTATTGATAGATTGATTTTCCTTGTTTTGACTATTTCAATGTTTACAACGACTAACAAACAAACATTTTTCAGTTATAAAAGTTATTAAAATAAGAATTCGCAACAAAATAAAGAATGAATTTTTTGTAAATAATTTAATTATCTATATGAAAAGGAAAATTGTTAAGAACTTTAATTTAAATTCGATATTTGATAGTTTTGTTTCTTTCTCTTAAAGAACGTAGACTGCATTGGTATTTTTTAGCATATTTTTAGAAATATACTTTTCATGACACACATATTATATTCATTTCTTTTTTAAATTATATTTGTCTTATTATTAGGTCCTACCGTCCTCCAATAATGATTTTCCGGCGACTGGCACCTTCACTGTATAATCCACGCTATTCAGTATTCACCACACCTCTTATTTTATATTATCATTAGTTGACTAGATAATCATCGAGGGAGATGAACGATTGAAGGAGAGATCTCCTTTGCATTGCTCTCTCCCTCTTTTCTCTGATTCACGACGCAAGAATTTTCTCCAGATTTTACTTGGCAATAATGAATGACCAAATGTCGACAGAAACGTAGAGGACATCTCTGCTTTCGATCTCTTCTTGTGTCTCTGGTTACAAAGTGCTTGGCTAAATTAAATTTGTATAGCATAAGAAGGCCCATTTGACTTTTGAGCTGAACTTCCACGGTTACCTGGCAAAAGAACCATAATGGTTGTTACCAGCAGAGATGAAGTTCCGGCAACGCTCAAGACACTCAAGTGAAGAAAGAGTTGGGGAGAATTTCACTTCCCCAACGGTACTGAACGATGACGCATTTTGACGGAAGGGTACTGAACTATTATTTCTCTCGAACCGAGGTTTTGAACTATCAAAAACCTTTAAATAAGAATATTCCGTTTCCAATATAATCCTGTGTTTATTTTTTAAAATTTTTTATGCAAATTTTCAAAGATTCATGCATAAGTATTTTTACAAATTTCGTTAAATTCTGATCAACACCTAAATACAAGCTTTTTTTTTTCTAAAAAAAGAAGAGGAATTTTGGGTATTTCGTTAGGATTTAACTTCCAAAACTGACGGAATACCCTTATTTAAGAGTTTTTGATAGTTTAAAACTCCGGTTCAAGAGAAATGATAGTTCAGTACTCTTTCGCCAAAACTCATGATAATTTAATACCATTTTATGAAGTTCTTCCAAAGAGTTGTATACGCTTCACCCAAAGAAACCGGTGGTGTATAACAGCAACTTTGATCTATATAGCGCACCGGCGTCTAATTGGAGGGATACATTTTATTGTCAAATGGCACCTGATCCTCTAATAATGATGTGCCTTTTAAAATATGAGTAATGTTAGAAGTCACTATTTTGTCATTCTTGCGTCATTTCAAAAATAATATGACTTTTAGAATCATCATTGAGCTTGTGATTGATTACTACTGAATTTTGATCAAGTGACGATTTTAAACACCACATCATTCTTGGTGGGACACAAGGAAGACACAAGAGTGACTTTTAGAATTACTCTGTGATTGATTATTAATGAATTTTAATCAAATCGTAATTTTAAAAGCTATATTATTATTAGAGGGACACAAGAGAAACATTAGTATGACATCTAGAATTATTCCTAGTCCTTCATCAGTCTCTTTCTCTTTCCGCGTCCGTGCTTCTCTTTTTCACTCATATTACTCATAAAGTAATTCTTGAAGTCCCTCGTGTGTCGCTAAAAAAAAATGAGGTGACTTTTAAAATTACTATTTGATCAAAATTTAATAGTGATCAATCACAAGTCCAATTGTAATTTTAAAAATGACATTCTTTTTTTAGGGACACAAAAATGATACAAGAGAAACTTATAGCGTTACTCATTATTCATCCCATCAAATATTTCTACACATCTAGGTTAGATTGAATTAAGAAATAGTCCACACCCATCATTTTTGAATGAGATGGTGGAACAGTTTTGATCCTATTACTGAGATTCTTCAAACAATTGAGAGGGAAAAAGGAAGAAATTGAGAACAGAGAAGAGAAAAAACAATGGAAGAACAAGCTTAACAAGCTTTACTAAGAGAATTTGGCAGTTCGAGGAGCCAATGAATCTCCAGATTCAGTTTGTTCACAACTCACCGAATGAATTCCCCAAAAGACTACTCTTCCCTTTTATACAAGTCGTTCACATCAAAACTACCCAAAGAAGCTACCCAGCTAAAAACTATAACAGGAATTCAATCTAAACGACTAAAAGACTAAACGACAGCGTATTGATGCTGCCTCGCTTCCACCTCAACTCCACGTGTCCTTCCAGGTGGCGAGCTCACAGACAGCTCGTTACAGATGCTGATGGGTTCTTGTTGCCGAAATATATACGATTGTGATTGGTTGTCATTATAAAAAGGAAATGGATTCAATTTAATTAAAATACATTCCCCACTCAGGGTAGGAGTCACTGCATACAATCTATTTGTAGAAATTCCTCAATGACTCCTGATGGACCTAGCTCATCTCATTTTATAGAAGGATCACCTGATCCTTGATTCAAACTTAATGACCACCTAATGCGCTTATATATATATATATGCCTGTAGAGATATACTGGAGCAGTACTCGAAGCAAGTGATGAAGTTGGGGATTTTATTTTTCGAGTTATTATCATAGGCGCTTGGGCTGAACCCAAACCACCTAAATGGCAGTTCTGTGCCATTACTATCCCGCTTGCCCACAACCAGAGTTAACATTGGGCACAAGCAAGCAGGGGGACACTGACTTCCTCACTGTTCTTCTACAAGACCATATTGGTGGCCTCCAAGTTTTTTACCATGACAAGTGGGTCGACATCCCTCCGGTGCCAGGGGCTCTAGTGGTTAACATTGGAGATCTTCTACAGGCAAGTCTTCTCATTATTCTTGTGTTTGTTCGGGTGTATTATTTTGGATCATATATACTTGTGACACCTTATTTCATTTAATTTTAGTAAATGATACTTCGTATTCATAAAATAACTTTAATTTTAATTTCATACATACCATGCGGTCCTGTAAATGGCATAGACGGGCGCTTCCAAATGAGCTTATTTTGAGAGATTAGGACTCTGGATTTGAAGCCATGGGCCAGAGGTTGTTCTGGTGCAGTGTAATCAAGATCTCAGCTCACCCAAGTAAAAGACTTCGAACATGTAAATAGCTTCTATTTCCTATCACACACTACATGTACGTTGGTGGTGCACGGGCACTCTGAGAGGTCCAATCCATACCTGATTAGAACCTATCAAAACCCACTTATAATGGGTAAAAATTTTTGGTGGCTATTAAGTTATGACACTCTCAAAAGAAATATTAATTCCTTTTGTTTTAGGAGTACTTCCTTTTGGTTTAGGCGAACTTATGTGGCTACATTAGGCGTGGTGAAAAATATAGGAAAATAGAAATGCTATACATTCTTATTTTTATTTTCACACTTTTAAGTTCATACTCTTTGACATGACAGTTAAAATTACTATTGGATAAACATTTAATACTGATCTATTTAAAATCTAATCGTGGTTTTTACTGGCACGTCAGGAAATGTGCACTTAGAAGTGTGAAAGTAAGAGTGTATATATCAATTCCCTATTGCTTTGCTTGTATATTATTGGACATGACTTGAATTCAAGATGGTGGGGCCCAGCCGTAACTCTTCCAAAAATGAGTGGTTTTCCTTTATTTCACCATCTTCGCTTGTGGACATACTGGCCTCACATTGAGGAAACCACGTAAATCTTGGTGTTATTGTGTGTGATTGTCTTATCTTATTTACCGTAATTTTGGTCTTTTGCACAATAAGTGATATGAGTGCCAATGGTGGTGTGTGGTATGGTAAAGTGGTGTTGGCACGAGAACATGTCCTTGGAGTATAGACAAAGGTGCAAAGTGAGAGCTTGGACGAAGGTCCTTAGAATAAGGGGCAAAGAGTTCATGGCATGGACTTGGACAAGGATCCTGAAGTAGGGATAAAAGTGCAAGGTGCAAGTCTTATGAGGGAGATTGATACATTGATGAGTCTTCTAATGAACTCATAATATAGCATGTTAAGACATTACTCAACCCAAAAACTTAAGCAACCCAATTATGCTATATTAATCAGTCAAACTTGTGACACACTTCCAATGTGAGACTCAATCTTTTTATACTCAAACGTGTAAACTTCACAATTTCCCCTTCAGGTCTGTCACCAAATTGCTACACTCCCCCTCAAACGAAAGCTCTATTTTTTGTTTTTTGCTTTTGTTTTTTTTATTTTTGTCAATTGTATCTACCGTCTCTAGAACTACTTGTGGGCTATATGAGTTTGCCCGCGCCATACACCTTTGTCACTACTCTAGGGACTTTCATTTGTGCCCATGCCATGAACCTTTGCCCCTTCCTCTGAAGACTGTTGTCCATGCTCGAATGCTCTAGGAGACTAGACATCTCGAAGAGTCCAATTTCATTACTGATTTCAAAATAAATTTCATTTCATCAATTCTGAATATTTTTTTTCCATTATTACATCAATTCTCCAATTCACCAATTCCTAATCCAATCATTTCTACAATTAGACTATTGGCCTTTATATACACATAGCCCAAGCCCATTATCACTAAAGGTACTATTACATGATAAGGTCTCTATTAAACTAAGCCCAGTCCACTATCATCTAGCCCATTATTCATTAATGGTATTGTTCCATATTGTTTTGTCTTATTTATTATAATTGTGGTCTTTTTGTACCATATATATTATTTCTTTTAGTTGCATTTGTTGAATGTAATTCAGATATAGACAATAGTTTAGCCCAATACACCACATTGATTAAGATCAAAAGTGGATTCACTTGCAAACGAAATACATGATACATGATACTAATTAATTATTTTGTATTTGTCAATTTTGATGCTCTAAAATTAAGAATGATCCTTTTTGGCTATAGCTAATTTACACTTTTTTCCCTTTGGTTTTCCGGCTTATAACAAACGATAGGCTTAAAAGCATTGAACACAAAGTATTGGCAAACCGAGTAGGGCCGAGAGTATTTGTGGCGAGCTTTTTTTTTTCCATGGGTTTTCAACCGACCACAAAACTTTACGGACCCATCGAGGAGTTGTTATTGGCAGACAATCTTCCAAAGTATAGGAAAACCACAATGAGTGACTATGTTGCGTATTACACAAGAAAAGGCCTTGATGGAACTTCTGCGCTGCTGCATTTCAGGCTCTAAACTCCGATAATAGAGAATTAGAGATGAATAGATGGTTTGTGGCCGTAATGTGTCACTTTCTGTAACGTATTTACCATATGCTAATGAAACTTGAGTAGTGATGTTTATGTGCCTTGTTTGAAGGCTAAATCAAATCTTTGCTATTCTGTAGCCTTTAATAAATGGGAAGTGATCATTACACTCTTTGTGCACAACAATGGTACAACACCAAGGCACATTGGGGTGTGACCCAATGTGTGGACCCCACCCCAATGTGCCTTGGTGTTGTGTCATTGTTGTGCATTGTGAGTGTTTTGATCATTTTCCTTAATAAATTGGTCTTGAAGCGATAACTTCTCAATCTTATGATTAATTGGTATATTATCAAAAGAATTTACTTTCAATGAAGTTGATCTACTATACTATTGTAATTTCGATAAATGACCGAAAAAAAAAACAACCCTTATGCTCAACCAAGCTAAACACCATTAACAAGCTTTTCGGGTTTTTTTTTGTCCGGAGCGCTTCTCTCCCAAAAACTCAAAACTCCCCCAGTGATACTCGAGTTAGTAATTACTAAATAAAAGTAAAGAACAAATGAGCTTAAAAAAATGGATTTATTTTGGACTTTTAATTTATAAAGTGTTGGATTTGATATTAGACCAAGTCAGCATAAAGTTTTGAGCTAAGGTTAGTGTAGTTTTCGATTATTGGAAACATATTGAGGAATGGACAAAAAGGAGATATTAAAATGTAGAGATATATAATATCAAAGAGCAAGAGCAAAAGCAGAAAGAGAAAAGTGATGAAAGATTAGGGCTATATCTCGACTATATTGAAGTATATTATAAACCATAGTACAATGATCTTAATATAAAATATTCTAATCTACTCTCAAATTCAAGGTGAAAGCTTGTCTCTTTAACTTCAAAGCCAATCTTTTGGTTTCTCCTTTGAATCATCTGCCTTCCTACCTTCCTAGGATAATGTATTATATTCGGCAATTATTGGCATAGTGGTTTGGGCTTTTGTTCGGAAAAGAAAGGAATGTTTGTTTATTTGTTTTGTTTTCTTTATTTTTTTTTTGGCTTGAATTGGATCTATCGGGACAAAACTAAAATCTGTGTGTGAACTTGGCTTTCAGAATCGTTGATAAAGCTGATGATCCTATGCTTGTTCGGACACGACTTTCAGGGAGTGAATTTTTTTACGCGTCCTAACTCTGTCCTATGCCTGTCTAGACACAACTTCCCAAAACTCATTTTTACGCGTTTTCAAGGTATTTTCTTGCCATTTAACTAACTATAATAATTTATTTAATCTAATTTATATTTTAAACACTTAAATAATGTATTGAACATTACACACACAAAGTACATTTTATACATATTTTAATATTACACACACCTACCCACACACACTATAAAGTAGCGCGCTACATGTTTGAATTAAGTGACATTTCGCATATAATGCAATTATAGATATGCATATTTCACGGAGTTTTAAAGAAAACACCCCTATAAACTAACCAATTTAGCGACATTTTAAGAAAACACCACAATAAAGGAGTCAATTTCGTGGTGTTCTATGTGAATCACTTCTATTTGATTAAAGAAAAAAAATCGAGACAATTTGTAAAAATGTCTGTAACAATGACATTTACAGTCGTTTTTGCGACCACCTATTTTTAAAAAATGCCGCTAAACCCAATTCTTTTTAGAATAATATTAAATGCAAGACTTATATACTTTATTTATCCTCAAATGTAACATGAATTTTAAAATTACAATTGAATCAAAATTAAAAAATAATTCATGTCAAATTCAATAATAAATATAAAAGTCATGCCACGTTTTGAGAATTTTAGAGTGAATGGCAAAGATGATTCGACTATTTTTTTTTTTTTTCGTGAGTACATTCAAAGAAGCAAGAGAAAACAACAAAAGGACCTTAGCCAATACTGAGGCTAAGCCATAAAATAGGGGGTGAATCTTTACCACTACACAATGGGAAAGAGGGGGAGGAGGAAAATAGGTGGAAATGCAGCTAGAGTGAGATCTAGCTGCAGCCCAATACTTCTGCACTTCTGTGAATTTTCCTAACCATCGAAGAAGAGGAAGGAGGAAGTAAAGAAATTGATTATGTAATAAGATCCACAATTTTTCAGTCTTGTACAAAAGAAGGCTGCTGGAGAGCTGAAATCACCACTTGAGAATCTCCTTCTAAAGTGAAAGAGGAGAGCTTGAGAGATGCTGACAAAGAGGAAGCAAGAGGAGCTGCTAAGGCCTCACCATAAGTAGGGTCACAAGAGGGGTTGATGACAGAAATAGCTTTGATTACTGTACCAGAAGATCAGTCACGACATACTGCTGGATGTGCTGGATTGAGCTATTTGAGCACGGCATACCCTCATTTCATTCCATCTAGAAGTGGGGCACAACTGTGGCACACATTCATTCTTCTATCCCCACCTCGTATTTTATATTATCATTAGTTGACCCGATGATCGGCCGGGGAGATAACCATAGCATTTTTCTCTGCTACACAACGTAAGAATTTTGTCCAGATTTTAGTCCGCAATAGTGAAGGACTAAAAGTAATCAATAGGGAGCCGACAATCTTTCCTCGTGTTTGATAAAATCAAATGGGGCGTTTCGGAAGGGCTTCTAGTGGGTAATTATCCTTGTCAATTTGCTTTCTTTACAATATTTCTGGTCACATAACTTCTTTTGTATTAGCATAGTAAGGCCCATTTGAGCAGAACTTCCACGGTTTTTTCACAAAAGAACCAAAATGGTCGTAACCGGCAGAGATGATGTTCGGGCAACGCTCAAGCCAGACTATGATAGAGCAAGTGAGTTGAAGGCTTTTGATGACACAAAGCTCGGCGTTAAAGGACTAGTGGATGCCGGGGTTACTGAGATCCCTCGTATATTCTATAATACACCGGATGACTTTGACAACGTCTCAGCTTCTGGTGACACCCAGTTTAGTGTTCCTGTCATAGATCTCCAAGGCATCGAGAAAGATGTAATAAAACGCAAGAAGATTGTTGAAAGAATTCGTGATGCATCGGAGACGTGGGGTTTCTTTCAGCTGGTCAATCATGGGATCCCTGTGAGTGTTTTGGAGGAGATGAAGGAAGGGGTGCGTAGGTTTCATGAGCAAGATACTCAAGTGAAGAAAGAGTTGTATACGCGTGACCCCAAGAGACCGTGGGTGTATAACAGCAACTTTGATCTGTATAGCGCTCCGGTGACTAATTGGAGGGATACATTTTATTGTCTAATGGCACCTAATCCCCCAAAGGCAGAAGACTTGCCAGCTGCATGCGGGTATGTGATTTGCAATTTATAATCCACTGGATTATTGTTAAGATGTAGGCATTTGAATTCAAAAAACGACCTTAGAGATTGTATGGATTTCTGATCATCTCATTTGCTCAACTGAATTATTCACGTACATCTACACTAGATTGAGTGAGGAAATAATCCACCCATCATTTTTGAATGAGATGGTGATGGGTTCTTGTTGTGGAAATACGATTGTGATTGGCTGTGGGAGTAAAAAGGAAATCGATTGAACTAAAAGTGAGTTCTCCACTCAGGGTAGGAGTCACCGCATACAATCTATTTGTAGAAATTCCTCAATGACCCCTGATATAGAAGGATCACCTGATCCTTTATTCAAACTTAATGACCATCTAAAAATTCTAACATACTAATCCAAACTATCTTATTTTGAATTTCCGAATGATACTGAGCAAAACGAAACAATTATCAACACAGAACAGCAGTTGGCCTGTTCTGTTATCCAATGAAGCAAACCTAATCCTGGTACTTTGGATTAGGTCTTCTTGTCCTTCGGTTCCTATCAGAAGATGTGATCTTCATATTGATTTGAATTCTGATTGATTAAGGGACTTCAGTTTTTAACGGTCAATGGTAGACCATGGCATGAAATGCTTTTTTCACTTTTTAAACAATTTTTCAACTGATCACTAATAATGATAGTGATGTATACAAATGCTCTGGATGCCGCATGCAGATCATTTTTGTTTGTTTTTTTGGATATCATAAAGTATTAAATGCTCAATTTTGTCAACTCTCAATTACGTTTTTCTTTCATAATGGTAGCTTTTGCACTCTTTTTCATTTTCTATCGAGATTGGAGGATGACCTATAATGATCTGAAGTTATGAACACCTAAAGCGCTTATTAATATATCCGCCTGTAGAGATATACTGGAGCAGTACTCAAAGCAAGTGATGAAGTTGGGGATTTTAGTGTTCGGGTTATTATCAGAGGCTCTTGGGCTGAACCCAAACCACCTCAATGACATTGATTGCACTGAGGGGCTTTCGGTTGCGTGCCATTACTATCCCGCTTCCCCACAGCCCGAGTTAACAATTGGCACAAGCAAGCATGCGGACGGTTCCTTCCTCACTGTTCTTCTACAAGACCATATTGGTGGCCTCCAAGTCCTTCATCAGGACAAGTGGGTCGACAACCTTCCAGTGCCAGGGGCTCTAGTGGTTAACATTGGAGATCTTCTACAGGCAAGTCTTCACATTATTCTTGCTTTTGTTCGGGTTTATTGTTTTTGGAGCATAGTTGTGTCACCTTATTTCATTTAATTTTAGTAATGACACTTCATATTCATCAATAAACTTTAATTTTACATACATACCATGTGGTCCTGTAAATGGCGTAGTTGAGAGACTTCGTACATGTAATAATGATCTCAGCTCACCCAAGTAAAAGACTTCGAACATGTAAATAGCTTCTGTTTCCGATCAAACGCTACATGTTGATGGTGCACGGGCACTCTGAGAGGTCCAATGTATACTTGATCAGAACCTATCAAAACCCACTTCAAGCTATGACACTCTCAAAAGAAATATTAATTCTTTTTATTTTAGGATTTCCTTTTGGTTTAGGTGAACTTAATTACGTGGCTACATTAGGCGTGGTGAAAAAAATAAGAACATAATGGGAGAGGGTGGTTTATTGTTGTTTTAATATAGTAGATTGATCGGATTTATCCTTTGCTCTCTTATTGTTTTGCTTGTGTGTGTGTCTATATATATATATATTTTACTTGCATTTGTTGAATGTAATTCACATATAAACAGTAGTTTAGCTCAACACCACATTGATTAAGATCAAAAGTCGATTCACTTGCAGTTTTGAAGGATCATATTATGTAGAAGCAAATGAAATACATGATACTAACTAACTCGGCTGTGGTCCAGCTAAATTTCTTTTGTATTTGTCAATTTTGATGCTCTAAACAAGAATGATCCTTTTTGGCTGCAGCTAATTTACATGTTTTTCCCTTTGATTTTTCCAGCTTATAACAAACGATAGGTTTAAAAGCGTTGAGCACAGAGTATTGGCAAACCGGGTCGGGCCCAGAGTATCTGTGGCGAGCTTCTTTTCCACGGGTCCTCAGCCAACCTCAAAACTTTACGGACCCATCAAGGAGTTATTATCAGAAGATAATCCTCCGAAGTATAGGGAAACCTCAGTGAGCGACTATGCCAAGTACTTCTTGGAAAAAGGCCTTGATGGGACTTCTCCGTTGCCGCATTTCAGGCTCTAAACTCCGATAACAGATATGAATAAATGGTTTCTGAGTTAGATTTCTCATTTTAATTTTCTGTCTAGTTTGTGTGCTAAATAATGTGGCCCTTTTCTGTAACGTATTTACTAAACAAGTATACTGTTATAAATATTCTAGCTCCACACTTTGGTGAGTAGTCGTGTGTTGTTATTAATAAAGTATAAGAGTCATTACACCATTGTATCCCTAAGAGGTAAACCTATTGTACAACAATTGTAATTGAAGTTCAATATTTTTATCTTATATCTATTCCTTGATTATCTTGTTGATATTTATCTCTTTCATTGTTCCCTTGGTGCACACGGTTATACTGTTGATTGCTATCAAATGACTTGTGAATTGTGATCATCTTGTGTCATAATATGCCCCCTCAAGCTCGACCGGAGAGAATTGACGTTGAGATTGTCCCCGAGTATGATGAATTTCGGAATTGGAAAGGGCTTTGTGAAAGTATCTGCAAGTTGATCTTTAGATGAAATAAATTTTATAAGCAATTGTTTGGATGCCACTTTGTCATGCACAAAGTGGAAATCAATTTGTAAGTCATTGGTTCGTGCATGAAACATAGGATTTGCAGTCATGTATGTAGCACCTTTGTTATCACACCACAAAGCTGGTGGATGTGAAAGAAGAACCCTAAGTTCACTCAACAAGGACAGAAGCCACGTAACTTCTGCAGTGGCAATGACTAAGGCTCAATTCTCAGCCTTAGTTCTAGAACACGAGATTGTGTGGCTTGTTTGTCAGAGCTCCACGTAACTAAATTGTACCCCAAAAATACATAGAAACCACCTGTAGAGTGTCGATCATCTAGATAACCACCCCAGTCAAGATCATTGTATGTATCCAAATCCATGGTGGATTTGTGACAAAGTAATAGCCTTTGATAAGCTGTATTGCGAAGATATCACAAAATTCTTTTGACAGCACTCCAGTTATGCATAGTTGGACAATGCATATATTGATAGATTTTGTTGACGGCAAATGAAAAATCTGGGCGAGTGAGAGAGATACTGTAAGAAGCCAACATTGTTGCAGTATAGAGTTGGATTAAAAAAAGCATCTCCATCAAACTGTGAAAGTTTCACAGTGGAAGACATAGGGGAAGCTACTAGCTTAACTGCCTCCATTTTTGCCTTGCGAAGCAAGTCATGAATGTAACGAGTCTAATTGACAGTAAAAACCCATCTTGGACATGTTTGGCTTCAACTCCCAAACAAAATATAATGTAGAGGCTCAAGATCTTTTAAAGCAAAGTCAGAATGAAGACTTGAAATGAGGCCCGTAACAATAATGTCATCAACGTAAATAAGTAGAAAAATAATATATGGGCTTGATATGTAAGTGAAGAGTGATGTATCTAGGGGTGAGCAGAACCTGCCCGCACTCGTGAAACCGACCCGGTCTGCACCGACCCGACCTGTCAAAGGACGGATATGCAGCTTCAGTTGAAAATTGCGGACCCATCATTTGATGATCCGTGTTATTTGGGGTGGATTGCGATATTAATTTTTTTCCCATCCGCAGACCCGCCCCGCCCCGCCTTGCGTTTCCACCCTATTTTTGATTTCCCCCAAAAAACCCCTAAGACTCTGATTAGTGATTCCCAACAAAACTTCTCATGAAACCCTCAACTCTCAAGGCTCAAAGCCTCAAACCAAAGTCGGAGCCTCCCCATGACCCATCCATCTTTTGATCATCAAACCAGATTTTCCCCCAAAAAAACCTAAGATTCACTGATTCTTTCCAATTCTAGAATTTCTAGCCAATAATTTGATTTCTTTTACGGTTTAGGATTTGAAATCTAATGGCTGCTTCATTATTTAAAGCTTTGGCCGTCGGCCATCACTCATCTTCCACACAATTTATGCTTCGACTCCTCTGTGCTGAAGAAATCTTCACTCTTCAACTTCCACCGCCGGCCGTTGGTATAGGTAGGTAAATCTCTCTCTCTCTCTAAAAAATGGCTCCTTTTCAAACTATATTCTGATTATTCTAACACTTTTTACTCTGTTACTCATTTGACAAATAACAGAGCATCGATGGAATCTCCATCTGTAATTGGCCTTTTGTTTTGCTGTTTGTAGTAGTTTGTGTGTTCTGTTTTTGCAGAACTTGATGTTTTTAGTTGGTGTTTTTAGGTCTATATGGCTCTGTTTTCAATTTAACCTTCGGTGATGTATTTGGTTGTTGGTTGCTGTTTTGGCCTTTGGTGTGAGTGGCTTGTGTTGTTGGGTGAAATCCTTGTTTGATTTGTGTTCCAGTTTTTACTAGAGAGTTGAATTTGGATTGTTGTTCTATAAAAGCTTTTATTCATCGAAAAAAAAAATAACAGAGCATGTTTGATGTTTCTATTTGATATACTTCAAAACAAAATTATCTTATAGTCTTCAAATAAGATTATTCTGAGCATGTTTGATGTTTCTGACAATAATTCTTTTATATATTTTAGTAGATTTCGCCTCAATTCAATCTCAGTCTTTCAGTCTCAGAGTATCAACAGGTAACAAAATCTAATCTCATCTTGATGTGGTTTTTTATTTTAATCCGTGTATATTTTGTTTGCATGGAAAAAAGTATAGTGTATCGAGCTATTTGTGTATGTTTTGTTCTGTTCTGAATGTTTTGATGCAATGAGCGTATCTGTTCTTTTTGCAAAGAAATAGAAAAGATTATATATGACACTGACTTAATATGAAGTACATTGAAATCCATCGTAGTTATGAGTATAAAATAAATTTGAGAGACTTTATTTATTTACTTGGTAAGACTATTTTATAGTTGAACATCTTCATCCTTTATTGTTATAATGTTCGTTGTTTAGAGAATTATATGTTGAACAACTTCATCCTGTATGCTTTGTTTAGAGAATTATACGTGCGTTCTTTTATTTGTTTTTACTTATTCTCTTATATCAATTTTTGTTATGAATCCTTATGTGAATTTTTAACATGGTGAATCTTTTTGAATTATGCGAATCCTAAATTTAATTGTATATGTAATATGTTGGTTGGGTTATATGCGAATTATCTGGATTATATATGTATTAATTAAGAAGCTTTATATATATATATATATATAAAGTTCAATATTTTATAAATTGTTAGATGATTTTTTTTTTTTTAAAAAAAAAAAAAAGTCTAATTGTAGATTCATGGCTGGTAATGCAAATAGTGGTGCTAAGAATATTGGTTCTATTGCTGGTGCTTCGGCTTCATCTAGTCATACTCTTAGTCTTTTAGATAGTACTATGCCTCCCATTAATACTGAGAATGTTGAATGTGTTAATAATGTTGGTACTCAGAATCCTAATTTAGTTGAAGCTCTCCCACCAAAACCTAAATCAAATGTGCAAAAATCAATTGTATGGGAACATTTTACCAAGGTAGAGGGGGGTGATCCCGAAGATCCTAAATCAAAATGCAACTACTGTAGCAAATTGTTTAGTTGTCACCCCAGAAGGCTAGGTACTTCATCCATGTTATCACATATAAAAAATAGTTGCAAGAAATATCCTGGTAAGTTTGGCAAATTAGATAAGTCATAATCAATGCTAAGTTTGATGCTAAGAAGGAAGGACAAGTGGGAGAAGGATCTGTTGCCAATCTTGTCATTGCGAAATATAATGTTCAAAAAATAAGGGAGGCATTGGCTAAGATGGTAATTGTGGATAAGTTGCCTTTTAAGTTTGTGGAGGGTGAAGGGTTTCACAATTTCATGAAGACGGTTGAGTTTAGGTTTAAAATTCCTTCCCCTTATACTGTGATGAAAGATTGTATGAAGATCTTTATATTTGAGAAGGAAAAGCTTACGACAATGTTCTTGACAATTGATGCTCGGGTTTGTCTTACCACTGATATGTGGACTTCAGTTCAAAACTTTAATTATATGTGTGTCACTTGCCATTTTATTGATAGTGATTGGAATTTATATAAAAGAATTATAAATTTCTCTTTAATTCCTAATCACAAAGGAGAGACTATTAAGAAAAAAGATAGAGTCTTGTATGCTTGAGTGATGTATTAATAGCATTTTTACTGTCACGGTTGACAATGCTAGTGCCAATGATACTGCTATTGAGTACTTGAAGAGGAAGAGTAGAGATAAGGTGGGCGCTATATTGGATAATGAGTTTATGCATATGAGGTGCTGTGTACACATACTAAATCTTATGGGAAAATTACACTTTACCCCCCTGTTTTATCCACGAGTTGGCGATTTGGCTCTCAATGTACCAAAATTGTTAGATGACCCTCCCGAACTTGCCAACGTGTGGCAAGTTTAACCTTTCATCCTCACACTCGTCTGTTTGGATGGAAAGTTAGTCACGTGCGTTGCACGTGATTGTTTAATGCATTTTTCCTTCCTAAAATACCCTGTCCCCGTCAGATATTATACCCGCTCATGCATCTACTGTAGTACCCTCAACTTATACATTTCTCCTTGCCAAAGTACCACTGACACCAAGATCGTCCTAGCCCTAATTGGCCAGCTCAAGAGCTTCTACTCTAGCGTGGGACTGAGCTTCGAGTCCTGGTTTACATGACCATTCTTGTAGAACAAGTACGTCGAGCATCTGTTAGGGGTAGACCCATGGAATTTTCCTCTTAGGGGAAGCCTTTACTCGAGTTAGAGAGAGGGAGAGATACTTTTTGCTATCATGCTCTGTTTTACGTCAAGGTAAGTTTTCGTACAGCAGCAGATTCATCATGTTATCCTTCAAGCTACATAAATTACAATAAGTAAAGTAAAACAAGTATACATGAATCGAACACCTGACCAAGACTATCTTATATTAAGAGGATAAGATGTACGTGTTTGATTGGCCGCCGGGAGGATTAAAAAAATAGAGAGTATAAACAGATATTCGAGAAGAATATCTCAGGTTTTTTGATGGGCTCTAAGTAAGAAATCCGTCGCGTTATTGATGTCCATGTTTGTCTCCGTTATTTGCCATGCTATTTCCAGCGTTATATCTGCAGCTCCTGCTTTAGGATCGGCACCACCAGCACCGGGGAGTTTTCGTATCTTGCAAGTGATGGAAAAATTGATCAAGAAGAGTGGAAGGAATTTGTCTTGAAGAATCCATCTCTGATAAAAAAACATGACTTTGCCATATTTAAAGTAAGTTCTACACAGTGTTTCTCAATTTTTGATCACCCAAGAACTTGGGATTTTCTTGTTTTGACTAACTAGTTACCCAGCTCGCCGCGGCCATTTGGTGGAAATTTCGAGTTTTAGATTAGTAGTTATGTAAACAACTAGTTACTTGAGCTAACTCCTTGACATTTCATTTTTTTTTTCTCCCTATTTTTTAGGGATATAACCCTAGCATTTCCAAGCTTTGTGGTAAGTTCTGAAGTTGAAGATTCAGAAATATAAGACCTATAACTCCATAAAGAAGGTATCAAAGATCCCATGTCCCATGATGGTGAAATATTTTGAATTACCTTTTCTGCGATGAACCACGAACTTTGGAACGTCTTCGTCTTTAAGCGCTGTCCAAGAACTAGAAGAAGAAGAGTTTGCAATCCCATGAAGGACAGCAAAAACCTAAACTAAAACTCCCTCCAGAAGCAGCACTTTACCTTTGCCATCTTCAAATACTTAACATGGGGGAGTGTTGGTAGTGGCATATTGTGTTTTGTGTATAGGTTTCATGTATGTAGATGGATCGGTTCCCACCTTTCATAAATTTTATGTAAGTTCAGTAAGGGAGTGTACTGAATGCTTCTTGTCGTTTTGATGAAGTGTAGTTTTCCAACCCCATGTTTGTTCCAATAAAACTTGGGACTTTTCTTGGAGCTATGTTCTGCTCTGTTTTGTGAAATGGTATCAGAGTAATAATCGATTGCTTCTATTTTCTTCTTTTCTTCCTTTCTCAATTCATGGATTCTTTATCTCTCATGCATGGCTTCCACGATATCTCCTTCTGCAAATTCAATTCTTCCACGACGTGCATGGTTTTTTTCAATTTCTGCAGGACCGAACTCTCACAATTTCTCTCCAAAAAAACAAAGACTTGCAGCATTGAATCCATGGGTGAGAATCAAGGCTCATGGCACTTTTCATAAAGGGTAGGGCTGATATACATGTCATTTCCAAATCCATGTAGCATCGACACCCGTTATTCTCCAACCTGTAGCTGTGCACCAAATCAGGACATGTTTTCTTTCCATATCATGCAGCAGAAGACACGTGATCTTCCAAACTTGAAGAATCGAGAAACATGCACTCAAGGATCACCCATTTTCGAAGAGTTTGTACACCAAGTTCAAAGCTTCCTTCTTTCGAATGTGTTACTTCTTCGGTCGGAGGTGGTACTGGAGCAGAGAGAGAAAGCGCGGAGGTGAGGAGCCGATTGAAGGGGATGGACTTAATTGGATGACACGTGGTGGGATGGTTGATTGAGTGTTAGTTAGGGGTCAGGGGCAATTTCGAAAGGAAATATGCATTAAAAGGTCACGTGCAACGCACGTGACCGACATTCCGTCCAAACAAACGAGCGACTGGACGGAAGGTAAATTTTGCCACGTGTTGGCAAATTCAGGAGGGTCATCTAACAATTTTGGTATATTGAAGGCCAAATCGCCAGCCCGTGAATAAAATAGGGGGTAAAGTGTAGTTTTCCTAAATCTTATTGTGACTGATGGTTTAAAAGAGGTTAGTGACTCTATTGTGAAGGTTCGAATGTAGGGAAATATGTGAAGTCTTGTGACGACCCATTTTTTTTTTAATTTTTTTTATACATATATATAGCATACAAAATAGATGAGTCATCACAGTAGCACGACTATTTGTTGCTCAGCTAACATATGACACATGCCCCATAACATGTACTTGATAATCAGAGTTATATCTAACAGTGGAAAACATAATGACACCATCATAATTTCAGCGGAATCACACATCTAAAGCATAACCTATTGATTTTACAAAAAAGCCATACACTTGTCTATCTATTTAAGGCTCAACATCATTACATCATATAAAAAAAGAATGGCTTATACAAAAGAATATGCGACACCCACGTCACAAGCCATATACAAAATATGCCAAAAGAGAGGACACCATAGTCCATCCCATTACAATTGACACTGCAGACCTCAGTCTTGTTTTCTTGATTAATTTGCTATACAAGGTTACATCAATATATAATAATCTACATAGAACTCAGAAAAGGTAAGTTCAATTCTGATTGTCAAATTAATCAGAATTGATATACATAATCATAATTGATTTCTGTCAATAGTTTTCCTTATGAGTTGGTGGGGAACAATTTGCTGTGATGTCGCATGCTTGGAGAGCACTGCAGGGCCGTGTGCAAGCTGTCTCCATATTGGCTTGCCTTGTGTCTGCATATTTCCATACTGAGCAGATTGCATGACTTGTTTGCATGCCACTTGCCTTTCATGTGTGCCTTTGGGAGCACGCACATTTGCGTGATATACTGCATAATTGGTGGCTGCACGTTCAGTAGGATCTGGCTGAATATTGTCATCAAGGCTGACAGAGAGCGAGGGATTGTTTCCATAGTTGGTGACAGCAGATTGGTGCTCAACCAATTCTGCTGTTGTTGCCTTATTGGTAGTCAAGGCTGATGCCATGCATGCTTCCACCTTGGGGGCTACGTGTGCAATTGCTGCTTCATGAGCAGCCAGGTGTGTGACAGCTGCTTCCTCAGTGGCAGCTGCTACAGTAGGTTTAACATCCCCCCGCAAGGTGAAGGGGGAAGAATCCACCTTCAGCTTGGATTTTAGAACATGAAATCGAGCAGTAGAAAGACCCTTAGTGAAAATATCAGCAATTTGGTCGTCGGTAGAGATGAAAGCCAGAGAAACATCACGGTTGAGGACCTTTTCACGCACAAAATGATAATCCACCTCAATGTGCTTAGTGCGGGCATGATACACCGGATTGGAAGCAAGAGCAAGGGCACTCACATTGTCACACCAAATAACAGGAGCAGTGCGGAGAGGGATATGGAGTTCACAGAAAAGCATACGCAGCCAGTATAGTTCAGCCGTGGCAATGGCAATAGACCGGTACTCGGCCTCAGTGCTAGACCGAGACACCACAGGTTGTTTCTTGGCACTCCAAGAGAGGAGACAATTACCAAGAAACACAGCAAAACCGGAGGTGGAGCGCCTATCATCGGGACATCCAGCCCAGTCTGAGTCACAGAAAGCATGTAGGTGCATGTTGGTTTTTGAAAAACGGAGGCCATGATCAGCTGTATCTTTGAGGAAACGCAAGACACGCTTGGCAGCAGACCAGTGGACAGAAGTAGGGTGATGCAGGTGTTGACAAAGCTGATTCACTGAGTAAGCAATATCAGGTCGAGTTAAGGTGCAATATTGTAGTGCTCCCACGATGCTGAGGTTTGCTCAAGGCTTATAAAGCCTACAACCCAAGTATACCTTGGCAATGTGGGACTCTTAACACGCCCCCTCACGTGTGGCACTATTGTCCAAACACGTGTACAACGGGAGGGAAGGCCCAACATTGTCCAAGGCCCTGAAGCTCCGATACCATGATAAAGTCCATTGAGCCTTACTCTTCCACAAAAGGCACCTTAAGAGAAGAGGTTTGCTCAAGGCTTATAAAGCCCACAACCCAAGTATACCTTGGCAATGTGGGACTCTTAACAGTAATATCCTAGATATAACGCTACTGGATTATCATCTAACTCTGGAGTACCTGCAGCCAAAGAAACATCATCTATACGGTGAACATCATCATGAGCATATGAACATCATCTATACGTTCATATGCTGATGCCTTAAAACAATACATTTCCTTTCTTGAATTATGCCTTTAACACATGCTTTCAATACAAATCCATAAACAATTTAACACATCAATTCTTCAATCAATATTTCCGTAATTTAAATCCCAACGATAGCTCACAATCAAATCCTACAAATTAGTTCAAATCACACTTTTCAGTCACACATCATTTCTCATAATCATCATTGATACTTTAACATAATTGAAACTACTTAAAACATCTAAAACATATTGTCAACATACAGTCGGTTCGGATTTATAAAACACATATATTTTGTAATTTTATAATATATAAAAATAGTAGTTTCTCAGTGAGTAGAATACTCACCTTGGCTGCACGGATTTGGCCCAACTAGGTTTCCTAAATTATCCCTTGCACTGTGCCAATGTAAAATTACATGTTGCACATTATTAACATTTTTTTAATATTGGACTCATTTTTAGCTCTTAAATTGTTCCAAGAGCTAACCCATGGAAACTCATAGAATTTTCTAGGGTTCCAAACAGACACCCATAAGCCTTATTTACTAATTTAACCACAACCCTACTAACCCAAAACACTAGTTTATGGATAGACACTAACTAAACCAAAATAATACTAACCCAAAATATTTGCTTAGGGTTAGGTATTAAAAATCACTCCCTAAATAATTACCCATAATATTAAACAATAATCCTCAAATTATATTTCCACTAACCCATTACATAATAATGCTATCTAACCACAATAATGTTAACCCATGAGTATTTACTTAGGGTTAAACTCATAAAACAACACTTAAATAAAATACCCAAAAGTTAGGGTTTGAAGAAAACTTACCAATAGATCACCAAACCAAAACCCAAGGTTTGGGTAGCTTCAAGCAAGTTCCAACAACTCAAACACCTAAAGAACAATGAGGATTAAACTCACATTTCAAGATTTTAATCCAAAAATCTCAAGAACATGAGTTTAGTGTTTTACCTCAAAATAATTGGTGCAAACATAGATCCAAGTACAAGGATCACGTTTTCGAAGACGGATTGAAGATCGGACCGTTGAATCTTTGAGGATTGTGATTTTTCTATGGGAAACCTTGAAAGAAAAATGAGAAACTCCACTTATCAAAAAGAAAAAAGAAAAATGAGAAACCCCCTCCTCCTTTTTTTCTTCTTCTTCACGGTTTGATTAGAAAAGAGGCCTACTGCTTCTTCTTCTTCTTTTTTTTTTTTTGCACGTGAGGGGCGCACGTCTGTGCGCCACCTCACCTATTATTTATTTTTTAAAAGAGGTAGCTCACCTGCCTCTTCAAGTGAAGGGTCGTACGTCCCTTCATTCCAATTTTTCTTTTAATGAACTGTGCGCCTCTTCTTACTTTTTTTTTTTTTTTTTTTTTTTTGTTTATATATATATATATATATATATATATATATATATTATTTTATTATTTCTCTTTTTTATATTTTCTTTTCTTTTATTTTCTATTTCTTATTTAAATACTTTAATTTTTTTCTTTTTGTAATTTATTTTCTTTGAACCTAAAAATATTCTCTTGCATTTTAAAGACACTAAATTAACTTAAATTAATTATTTACCCAAATTTCATGTTTTAGTTATTACAAAATGTCCTAGACATTACAAGTCTTCACCTTCAAGATTTGAGAAATTTAAGGCTTGTATGGAGACAGAAAAAATTCAGTTTAAGGGTTTGTTGTGTCTTGATGTTTCAATTAGATGAAACTCCACATATAAGATTTTAGAAGCCCCTGAAAATGTCAAAATGCTTTACATCTAATGGAAGAAGAAGATGGATACTCTGTTTCTATGTTGTTTGAGGGAGGGCAAGGGAGAAGGGGTTTGGGACCTCCTACTTTCGAGGATTGGGAAAATTTTAGGGTTTTTCTCAAGTTTTTAAAACTTTTTTATGATGTGACCATTCGACTTTCGGGTTCTTTGTATGTGACATTTAATATGTACTTCCAAGAGATTTGTGGCATCCAAGCTCATTTACATGCTTTTAGTGAGAGTGGGGATTATGTATTAATTGCCATGGCGGAGAAAATAAAGATGAAGTACAACAAGAGAATCAATTTTATTGATTTCTATTTTAGATTAGGATTTAACTGTTTATTTGAATTTGCCATCTTTAGGTCTTCTTTGCTATCAAGTATTTTTACAATTATTATATTCTTCTTATATTGTTTTATTTCCATTCTCGGGAGAATTTTATTACATTTTGTAGCTTTAGGGTTTTACTATAACTTTGGATAAATTGTATTGGAATAAGTAGAGTTTTTGCCATCAATAATATTATTAGTTTTCTTTATCAATGTGTGTGTTGATTTTGTGTATGGAGAATACAATTTCTTTTTTACGTCTATCGCTTTCACTACATTAGTTAGAACTGGAATTGGTGAAGCCCAACTCAAGACACCTGGAACTGAGCTTTGAAAACCAAGCTCGTTGAGCTTGCTTGAGGCCATAAAGTGCCTTGCGAAAATGGCATAAATGATGTTGTAGAGATGGATGAAAAAAAAAACTCAAGTGGCCAAACCATATAAACATTTTCATGCAAATCACCATGTTAAGAACCACTTTGAACTTTGAATTGGCTAATGGGCCAATATTGCATGACAGCAATAGAGAGGACGACCCGTATAGTAGTGGGTTTAACCACAAGGCTAGCTATAGGTCTCACCATAATCAAGCCCCAATTGCTGATGAAAACCTGCCACTAAACTGGCTTTATAACGATCAATGGACCTATCGGGCTTGCGTTTAATACGAAAAAATCCATTTATAACCCACCAAATTTATTTGCGGTCTAGGTGGGACGTCCAAGTCCCACGTGCCATTTTTCATTAGAGCCGAGAATTCAGTTGCCATAGCCTAACGCCATTAATTATGGATAACGTGAGACTATTGTAAAACATGTGGGCTCAAACATACATGGGCTACTATATATCGGCAAGACGTTGCAGAGTACTGGCTTTGGTATCTGGCAATTAAAGGTACGTATATGTTGATAACGTACAGTATATATAATTGTACGTGTTAGCGTGCACGAATCATGTACTGTGTATTTTAAGATATGAATATATATATAGTACTGTTTCTTATATTTAAAAGTGAATAATTGTCTAAACCTGCTGCAGTTACGAGCTAGAGATCGAATAATTATATATACCGAAATTTCATTGATTTCGATCAATATATATTTCATTATTGAAAGTTGTCTCTGCGCGCATGCATTACACGTACATGATGAAACTTGAATAATATATACAATTATATTTCAGAATTCTGAAAAGGAAAATTAATCACCTAATCAGAAATTGGATATGAAATGTAATTTAATTACAAGGCAAAAATTGAGAGTGATGCATTTTATAATAAGGCCGGTTTCGATGTTTTGGAGTACTGGATTATGTCGACATTGTCTTTTCTTGTACGTTTCAGTTGCTCTAGTTGTGTCTCGATCGATGCATTTTATAATAAGGCCAGTTTCGATGTTTTGGAGTGGATTATGTCGAGATAGTCTTTTCTTGTACGTTTCAGTTGCTCTAGTTGTGTCTCGATGGCAACCCGTTTGACTAGGCTGAAACAGAACTCCTCAAAAATTATTCCAATCAAAGACTCCCGGCTACCCCCCCCCCCCCCATTCGAATGGTATTGCAACCGAACATCTCGGGTTTGCCTTCCGAGAAGCACAGTCGACACACCCTGTTCGAACGGTCATGCTAACAAAATTCTAGAGGTAGTGGATACTAAACTTATTAGGAAACTAAATTCCTTTAAAAGAAGGAAATTCAACTTAAAAATGATATTTCCTATTCTTTCATGGAAATTAATATGTAAACAAGCTAGGAAAAGAGAATCAGTTGTAATACAATTGGAGTAATGCTACACATCATCCCCTTGTCCTCCTTTTATCCTCCCAAAATTGATGTGGCTCTTAAAATTACCATTGGATCAAAATCTAAGAGTGATATATCAAAAATTCAATGGTGATTTTAAGAGCTACATCAATTTTGGGGGGACAAAAGGAGGACAAGGGGATGATATATAGCATTACTCATACAATTGAAACCAATGAGGGAAAAGTTCCTGTATATGCACCGCCGCCTAAACCTTCTGGAAATCGAGCCATATTTTCTATTGGGATTCCCCCCGAATGACATCAAACGGATTCTTCTATTGATACTCATTTTTGTTGCTGTTAATTATTTTTCTTAATTTTGCTTGCACTGAAAAAAGATTATAGGGGTGGTTGCCAACGCTCATACACACACATTATATTTTATACACATTTTAATATTACACACACCCATATATATACTATAAAGTAGCGTATTTAGCGGTGTCGCTACATGTTTGAATGAAGTGGCATTTCCCATAGAATGCAATTATAGAAAAGCCTATTTTGAAAAATTCTAAAACATCTACTGTGGTCTTTTTTGGGTCCTTCTGTACAGTACTGACTTGGAAAAGAAGAAAAGAAGAATAGAGAGAGAATCAGTTAAAAGCTGTAGTTTTTTTTTTTTTAAATTAAAAAAAGGATGCCAAGTCAACACAGAAAGACGCAAGAAGAACCACAGTAGATACTCTAACATTTCTATAACTAACCAATTTACTGACATTTTAAGAAAACGCCGCAATAAAGGAGTAAATTTCGTGGTGTATAGCTGCTATTTGATAAAAAAATCGCGACAATTTGTAAAAATGCCGGTAACAATGACATTTACCGTCGTTTTTGCGACTGCATATTTTTAAAAAATGCCGCTAAACCTAATTATTTTTAGAATAATATTAAACGTAAGACTCATATTTTCTATTTATTCTCAAATGTAACATGATTTTTAAAATTATGTATAGAATTGAATCAAAATTCAAAACTAATTCATCTCAAATACAATAATAAATATAAAAGTCATGTCACGTTTTGAGAATTTTAGAGTGAATGGCGAAGATGATTGGACTGGTTGGATGTGCTGGATTGTGCAATTTGAGCACGGCATTTCATTCCATCTAGAAGGGGGGGCACAACTGTGTGGCACACATTCATTCTTCTATCCCCACCTCTTATTTTATATGATCAGCCGGGGATCGAGATAACCATAGCATTTTTCTCTGCTACACAGTAGTGAAGGACTAAAACTAGTCAATAGGGAGCCGAGTGCCGACAATCTTTCCTCGTCAAGTGGGGCGTTTCGGAAGGGCTTCTAGTGGGTGCATATCCTTGTCAAGTTGCTTTCTTTCCATTTCTGGTCACATATCTTCTTCTGTATTAGCAAAACATAATGAGGCCCATTTGAGCAGAACTTCCTCTCGGTTTCATCACCCAAGAACCAAAATGGCCGTCACCGGCAGAGATGAAGTTCCGGAAACGCTCAAGCCAGACTATAATAGGGCAAGTGAGTTGAAGGCTTTTGATGACACAAAGCTCGGCGTTAAAGGACTAGTGGATGCTGGGGTTACTGAGATCCCTCGTATATTCTATCACCCACCGCATGACACTGACAACGTCTCAGCTTCTGGTGACACCCAGTTTAATATTCCTGTCATAGACCTCCAAGGCATCGAGAAAGATGTAATAAAACGCAAGAAGATTGTTGAAAGCATTCGTGATGCGTCGGAGACGTGGGGTTTCTTTCAGCTGGTCAATCATGGGATCCCTGTGAGTGTTTTGGAGGAGATGAAGGAAGGGGTGCATAGGTTTCATGAGCAAGATACTCAAGTGAAGAAAGAGTTGTATACGCGTGACAACAAGAGACCGTTGGTTTATAACAGCAACTTTGATCTGTATGGCGCTCCGGCGTCTAATTGGAGGGATACATTTTATTGTCAAATGGCACCTGATCCCCCAAAGGCTGAAGACTTGCCAACTGCATGCAGGTATGTGATTTGCAATACATAATCCACTGGATTATCGGTAAGATCTAGGCATTTTAAAATGAGTAACGATTCACTACTACCTAAATATACAATTTTTCACCATCTTGTCTATGTGGCAAGGTGGTCTCCCACCTTAATTTATTTTTAAAAAATAAAAAAACTCAAAAAATATTGGGGACCACCTTGCCACATAGGCAAAATGGTGAAAAGTTGTATATTTGGGTGGCATTGAATCATTATTCTTTTAAAATTCATAAAACAACCTTAAAGATTGTATGGATTTCTATTATCTCATTTGCTCAACAGAATTATTCACATACATCTTGTTAATTAGATATTTAATATTCTACCTTATTTAGTTTTAGTTTACTTGTTTTGTGGGGTAATTTAAGGAGAACTTGAGTCATTGTAAATGTTATTTGGCTTTTAAAATTACCATTAAATTTGATAGGATCATTATTAGATTTTCGTCTTACTGTGATTTTAAAGTCAGGTAACATTTTTTTGGAGGACAAAGGAGGACTTCCTTGTAGTATTACTCTGTTTTATTGACTCTAGTCCTTTAAGTAATTTTAGATGTTATATTATTGTCTCTCTTATATCCCTCTAACAATGATGTGCCTTTTAAAATCATTATTGGACTTGTACTTGATTATTATTGAATTTTGATTAAATAATGATTTTAAAAGACACATTATTATTAGAGGGACATGAGAGACATGAATATGACGTTTAGAATTACTCCTAATCTATCATCAGTCTCTTTCTCTTTCTGCATCTGTTCTTCTCTTTCTCACTCATATTATTCATCCATCAAATAATTCTACACATCTAGACTAGATTGAGTTAGGAAATAATTCACCCATCATTTTCGAATGAGATGGTGATGGGTTCTTGCTGTCGAAATACGATTGTGATTGGCTGTGGTTATATAAAAGAAATGGATTGAATTTAAAATTCATTCTTCACTCAGGGCAGGAGTCACCGCGTACAATCTATTTGTAGAAATTCCTCAATGACCCCTGGTGGACCTAGCTCATCTCATTTTACTGAAGGATCAACTGATCCTTGATTCAAACTTAATGACCACCTAATGCGCTTATTAATATTATATATATATATGCCTGTAGAGATATACTGGAGCAGTACTCGAAGCAAATGATGAAGTTGGGGATTTTATTGTTCGAGTTATTATCAGAGGCTCTTGGGCTGAACCCAAACCATCTAAATGAGATTGATTGCAGTGAGGGGCTTGCAGTTCTGTGCCATTACTATCCCGCTTGCCCACAGCCAGAGTTAACATTGGGCACAAGCAAGCATTCGGACAATGACTTCCTCACTGTTCTTCTACAAGACCATATTGGTGGCCTCCAAGTTTTTTACCATGACAAGTGGGTCGACATCCCTTCAGTGCCAGGGGCTCTAGTGGTTAACATTGGAGATCTTCTACAGGCAAGTCTTCTCATTATTCTTGTGTTTGTTCGGGTGTATTGTTTTTGGATCATACTTGTGACACCTTATTTCATTTAATTTTAGTAATAATACTTCGTATTCATAAAATAACTTTAATTTTAATTTCATACATACCATGCGGTCCTGTAAATGGCATAGACGGGCGCTTCCAAATGAGCTTATTTTTAGAGATTAGGACTCGGGATTTGAAGCCATGGGCCAGAGGTTGTTCTGGTGCAGTATAATCATGATCTTAGTCTATAGCTCATCCAAGTAAAAGATTTCGAACATGTAAATAGCTTCCATTTCCTATCACACACTACATGCATGTTGATGGTGCAATCCATACCTGATTAGAACCTATCAAAACCCACTAATAATGGGTAAAATTTTTTGGTGGCTATTAAGTAATTATGACACTCTCAAAAGAAATATTAATTCCTTTTGTTTTAGGAGTGCTTCCTTATTAATTCCTTTTGTTTTAGGAGTACTTCCTTTTGGTTTAGGCGAACTTATGTGGCTACATTAGGCCTGGTGAAAAATATAGGAAAACAGAAATGCTACACATTCTTGACATCACAGTTAAAATTATTATTGGATAAAAATTTAATACCGATCTATTCGATATCTAATGATGATTTTTATTGACGTTAGAGAATGTGCACTTCAAAGTGTGAAAGTGAGAGTGTGTATATCATTTCCCTATTGCTTTGCTTGTATTCTATTGGACATGACTTGAATTCAAGATGGTGGGGCCCAGATGTAATTCTTCCAAAAAGGAGTGGTTTTCCTTTATTTCAAGAACCGTCTTCGACTGTGGATATACCTCACATTGAGGAAATTACGTAAATCTTGGTATTATTGTGTGTGATTGTCTTATCTTATTTACCGTAATTTTGGTCTTTTGCACAATAAGTGGTATGAGAGCATGGGCAAAGAGTTCATGGCATGGACTTAGACAAGGATCCCGGAGTAGGGACAAAAGTGTAAGGTGCAAGTCTTATGCGGGAGATTGATACATTGATGAGTCTTTTTAATGAACCCATAATATAACATGTTGAGACACTACTCAATTCAAAAGATTAAGCAATCTAACTATGCTATATTAATCAGTCAAACTTGTGACACCCTTTCAATGTGAGAAAATCAATCTTTTTATACTCAAACATGTAAATTGAACTCCACAATTTCCTTTTTAAGTCTGTTACCCCCTCAAACGAAAGCTCTATTTTTTGTTTTTTGTTTTTATTTTTGTTTTGTTTTGTTTTCGTCAACTGTATCCACCATCTCTAGGACTACTTTGGGCAATATGAGTTTGCCCGAGCCATACACCTTTTTCACTACTCTAGGGACTTTCATTTGTGCCCATGCCATGAGCCTTTGCCCCTTACTTCGAGGACTGTTGTCCATGCTCGCACCTTGTACCTTTGTCCATGCTTGTGCCATTCCATCATACCACACACCACCATCGGGTTTGATACCACTTATTAGGAAGATTGATACATTGGAAGGCTCACTAGATAGTATGTTGAGAGCTAATGTTTAGTATTCAGATTGGCAATTACGGTAAATATGGCGAGCATCAAGTATGAAATGGAAAAGTTCAATGGAAAGAACAATTTCTCTCTTTGGTAGAGAAGGATGAAGGATCTTCTGATTCAGTAAATGGGTATACAGGAAGACATAGTTAGCTAAGAAAGCATTGTGGCCGACAAGATTGTAGAGAAGTGTGGTATTTTGTCTAAATCAGGTCTCATGCTCAAGTTCAAGAGATGCATGAACTTGAGTATACTTGTGCATTGTAATTGCCTTTATGGGCTTTGGTGAATATATCTGAAAAAGATTTGTATCGTTAAACTTGATAAAATTCAAGTCCAAGTAGAGATTTGTTGGACGTGACTTAGAATTCAAGATGGGAGTGTCCATGCCAGTCGTAACTCCTCAAAAAGGAGTGGTCTTCCTTTATTTCACCGACTTTGAACCAAATTAGTATTGATTTCGTATTGCTAGTTTGACCGACTTTAATTAGGAGCAATAAAAAAAGGTTTACTTCTCTTCTTGCAAGCCATGCAAAAACGTGAAATCAGAGAGCGCAATATGTTTTTTTTCTTGGTTTTGGAGGAGCCAATAGAAGAGAGAAAAGAAAATAGTGGAATGTGAGAGAGAACATAGAGAAACAAATCCGCCGCTTGTTCCAATAAAAGAGAAATTTTTATTCTTTTCTTTTGTTTTTTCATTTGGAAAATAATTTTTATTGTGTGCTAGTTAGATTTGAATTTTTGGGTTTCAAGTATTTTCTTTTCACAATTTTTGATTCCATCTTTGATAGTAATTTTTTTTTTTTTTTCGTGATCATAGAAATATCTCATATTGAGAGAACTATGTAAATCTTGATGTTATTGTGTGTGATTGTGTAACAGTACAATTAATGAATAATGGGCTAAGCCTAGTTTAATAAAGCCCATATCATGTAATAGTACCTTTAGTGATAATGGACCTGGGCTATGTGTATATAAAGGCCAATAGTCTAATTGTAGAAAGGATCGGATTAGTGATTGGTGAATTGGAGAATTGATGTAATAATGGAAGAAATATTCATAATTGATGAAACGAAATCTACATTGAAATCAGTAATGAAATTGGACTCTTCAAGATGCCCGGTCTCCTAGAGCATTCGAAGTGCTCAGCCGCCAATTCACCAATCACTAATCCGATCCTTTCTACAATTAGAGTATTGGCCTTTATATACACATAGCCCATGCCCATTATCACTAAAGGTACTATTACATCATATGGGCTTTATTAAACTAAGCCCAGTCCACTATCATCTAGCCCATTATTCATTAATGGTACTGTTACAGTGTTACAGATTGTTTTGTCTTATCATATATATATATAAAAACCGAATTCTTATTTAGAATGGCATAGAATAGTGACACGTGGCATGAACCCATACTTTTTAGTGACTAAACTTGTCATTAAAGTATTGAACCAGTCTTTTAAATAAAATTGAATAGGTCTATTTAATCTCTCTCTTTCTCTCTATTAATGATACAAGAAGCCTCTCTCTCTCAATTATTGATATAAGTATGACTCTTTTTTATTTTTATATTTTTGGTTGAAATCTAAATATGTTTCCATTTTGTTTGTGAAATTTGTGGTTGAACAATTCTTTATTTTAATGTTTATGATATATATATATTTTTTTTTTCATTTGCTTTTTCGAATGTTCAGAATTATATAGGATTGAAATATAATAGGTATCACATCGACATTAAAAAAAGTTCCTGTTAATTTTCTATTTTATATTTTGATAATCAAAATCGTAGTTTTCTTCTTCATACTTATTTTCATTCTAAACTACACTTATGGGAATAAATATTTTAACATGTTTTTTAATTTATATGAATTAAACTAAAAATAATGGTCTTATTTAAATGTTTTATGGGATATTTGTTTTTCTTTTATGTGATTTTTACGATTTTTACTTATTTTTTGTAAGTGTTATTTTGCTTTTGAAAGTCCAAAAAGGCAAAATTTTATTTGATTATTGTGCATAAAAGGAATATAAATGCTTTTAAAACACTAACTAAAGAGTTAATTAAGCATTAAATTTGAATTTTTTTTTTTAACATATCATATATATATATATATATATATATATAAAGAGTAATGATTCATTGCCACATTTTAATACAACATTTCACTACCTTGCCTATGTGGCCAAGATGGTCCCCTACTACTTTTTGAGTTTTAAAAATAAAATAAGGTGAGGGACCATCTTGCCATATAAGCAAGGTGGTGAAAAGTTGTATTAAAAGGTGGCAATGAATCATTACTCATATATAAAAGCCGAGTTCCAACTTAGAGTTGGCCTAGAATTAGGACACGTGGCATGAATCCATACTTTTTAAATATTGAACCATTCATTTGAGTAAAAAACTGGTAATTTTAGTAAAACTAAACCGATCTGTGTATTTCATGTAAAATAAACGGTGCATTTAATATGACTAATTAACTCTCTTATATTGAATAAAAAATGAATAGATCATTAAATTCTCATTAATTTCTACATCTTTCTCTTCCCTTAAGTAAAACTGAAAAAAAAAAGATAATAATAATAAAAAATAAAATAAAAATTGAACTGCTCCATATATTTCAAGTGAAATAAACGGTGCATTTAATATTCCTAATCAAATATCTTCCATTGAATAGAAAATGAATAGAAACATTTTAATTTTGTTGTCATTAAATTCTCACTAATTTATACCCCTCTCTCTCTCTTCCTTTAAGTAAAATCTTTTACTCCAACACCGCTTCCCCTCCCACTAAATGTCCGTTACAAACTAAACTTCAAAGAGTCAAACGTCAATTTTTTTTCTTTGGGAAATGTCAAAAGTCACTCCAATATCTCTCACTTTCTCAAATAAATATATTGAGAAGTAATGATTTGTGGCTATGGAAAACTTCAATGTTGTTTACATTACCGGAGAATGGTGCTCAAAGCAAAGAGAGTAAAGTTTTTGCTATTGTTGGAAGCTTTTTGTTTGTAATACTACTATAGCCTTTTTCTTTTTTCTTTTTTGTTAGTTTGCCTTTCAAGTTTGTCGGGGTAGTGTTCAATAGAATTGTAAATAATATGTTTGTATTTATTTTATGTGCTTCTGTTTTTTTTTTTATTTGATTTTCTATCCTTATTTTTGCATTGATAATTTATAATATTTTTTTATTTTTGTTGAAAAAGTAGTTTCTTTTTCGCTATATATAATAATGATGGTCGAATTAAAAAACATTTATCTGACCATAGTTTCTTCCTATACCTATAAATTTATTTGGAACTGGAAAAAGTATATAAAAAAAAATAGTTATTTTCTATTATATTAGTGGTTATCATTTTACATTTTTTTTTTTAACTTTTTTTTTTCTATGATTTTGTTCTTTCTTTACATTTTTTTTTGTCCCTATTTCTTAATTTATATTATTTTTTTGTTCAAATTGCTTTATTATTTTTTTTATTTCTTTTTCATTTTCTAAATTTTACATTGAATTCAAGGAAACTATGGAGAAAGAGAGTTTACATTAATTGTTATTTTGAGTACGAGGTATGGCGATTTTTTAATTTACATTGTTCACTGAATTTTTTTTTTCCCTGTATAATACACATTGTTAACGTCCTTAATTGATAGACAATATTAATTTTCAAGGTTTCATATGAACCGGAAAAGTATATGGAAAAGAAAACTCTATTTTATTCTATTAGTATTTTTTATTTTTTGTCTATATTTTCTATGGTTCTCTTATTTCGTTTCCTCTCTTCTTCTTCTTCTTTTTTTTTTTTTTTTTTTCCTTTTCTTTTTCTTTATTTTTTATGTAATTAATATATTATTTTTCATTCAAATTGCTTATTCACTAAATTCAAGAAAATGATGGTAAGAGCGAGTTTCCTATGGTTGTTTTTTGTACGGGGTATGATATTTTTTAGCGTATTATGTTTATTGAGTAGTTTTTTATTACTTTGTGTAATACAAAAAAGATAACACTATTATATGGACAAAGATTTCTTACAAACCGGTTTGTAGGAAATTTCTTACAACTCACATATAAGATTGGCAAGTGTCCTTTGGCATGTGAGAAGCACATGCTATTTAAATAGCATGTACTTTGTACATGCTTTTTAATAACATTAATAAAAGAAACATACGATTCTCACATGTTTAAAGGATACGTGTCTTTTTTAAATGTGAGTTGAAGAAAATTTCCTACAAACCAATTTATAAGAAATTTTTGTCCCGATTATATTATATTAGTATTTTTCATTTTTTATCTATATTTTCTATATTTCTCTTTTTTATTA
Source organism: Alnus rubra (assembly GCA_028654335.1). Taxonomy (NCBI): domain Eukaryota; kingdom Viridiplantae; phylum Streptophyta; class Magnoliopsida; order Fagales; family Betulaceae; genus Alnus; species Alnus rubra. Next base: position 2,304,451 of record JAJPGS010001619.1, on the reverse strand, counting down.
TTATTATTATGAAACTAAATTATAAGAAAGAATCCCGTGCATAGCACGGGTTACAAGCTAGTTTATCATAATTGTGGTCTTTTTGCACTATATATATATATATATATATATATATATATATATATATATATATATATATATATATATATATATATATATTATTTCTTTTAGTTGCATTTGTTGAATGTAATTCAGATATAGACAATAGTTTAGCTCAACTCACCACGTTGATTAAGATCAAAAGTCGATTCACTTGCAAATGAAATACATGATACATGATACTAATTTATTGTATTTGTCAATTTTGATGCTCTAAAATCAAGAATGATCCCTTTTGGCTGCAGTAATTTACATGTTTTTCCCTTTGGTTTTTCCAGCTTATAACGAACGATAGGTTTAAAAGCGTTGAACACAGAGTATTGGCAAACCGAGTAGGGCCGAGAGTATCTGTGGCGAGCTTTTTTTACACGGGTTTTCAGCCAACCACAAAACTTTACGGACCCATCAAAGAGTTGTTATCAGCAGACGATCCTCCAAAGTATAGGGAAACCACAATGAGTGACTATGCTGCGTACTACGCAGGAAAAGGCCTTGATGGGATTTCTGCGCTGCTGCATTTTAGGCTCTAAACTCCGAAATAGAGAATTAGAGATGAATAGATGGTTTGTGGCCGTAATTTGTCACTTTCTGTAACGTATTTACCATATGCTAATGAAGCTTGAGTAGTGATGTTTATGTGCCTTGTTTGAAGGCCAAATCAAATCTTTGCTATTCAGTAGCCTTCAATAAATTGGTCTTGAAGCGATGCCTTCTGAATCTTCTTATGGTTAATTGGTATATTATCAATAGAATTTACTCTCAATGAAATTGATATACTATACTATTGTAATTTTTATAAATGACTAAAAAAAAAAAAAACCCTTATGCTCATCCAAGCTAAACACCATTAACAAGCTTTTCGGGTTCATTTTTTTGTCAGGAGCACTTCTCTCCCAGAAACCCAAAACTCCTCCTGTGCTACTCAAGTTTGTAATTACTAAATAAAAGTAAAGAACAAATGAGCTTAAAAAAATGGATTTTATTTTGGACTTTTAATTTATAAAGTGTTGGATTTGATATTAGACCAAGTAAGCATAAAGTTTTGAGCTAAGGTCAGTGTAGTTTTCGATTATTGGAAACATATTGAGGAATGGACAAAAAAGAGATATCAAAATGTAGAAATATATAATATTAAAGAGAAAGAGCAGAAGCAGAAAGAGAAAAGTAATGAATGATTAGGGCTGTATCTTGACAATATTGAAGTATATTATAAACTATAGTACAGTGATCTCTATTTATTGAGGTTAGGAGTAGTGAACAAGAAATCATAGTCTAAATAAGGAAGATAATAAACCTATAAAGAAATAGAAAATAGTCTTAATATAAAAAATTTTAACATCCTTTTTCAAACTCTAGGTGAAAGCTTGACTCTTTAACTTCAAAGCCAATCTTTTGGTTTCTACTTTTCTTCTCCTTTGAATCATCTGCTTTCCTAGGATAATATATTATATTTGGCTATTATTGGCATGGTGGTTTATTTGGGCTTTCGTTTCTAAGAGAAAAGATTTTTTTTTTTGGCTTGAACTGGATCTACTGGGGACAACACCAAAATCCGAGTGTGAGCTTGGCCTTCAGAATCGTTGATGAAGCTGATGATAATATTGTGCAGCAAGGGATCAAGAATGAGTGTGAGCTCAGATGGTGATAATCTTGTCCTGTCCGTGTCCTATGCCTGTCTGGACACGACTTCCAGGGAGTGGATTTTCACTCCAAACACGACTTCCAAGGAGCGAATTTTTACTCTCTAGAACTTGCATCCTAACTCCGTCCTATGCCTATCTAGACACGACTTTCCACAACTCGTTTTTACGCATTTTCTAAGCATTTTCAAGGTGTTTTTTTTGCCATTTTACTAACTCTAATCATTTATTGAATCTAATTTATATTTTAAACACTTAAATAATGTCTTAGACATTACACACACAAAGTACATGCATTTTATACATATTTTAATACTACACACACTCACATATATATATATATATATATATATATATAGAGAGAGAGAGAGAGAGAGAGAGAGAGATACACACACTATAAAGTAGCCTGCTGCACGTTTGAATTAAGTGATGTTTCCCATAGAATGCAATTATAGATATGCATATTTTGCGGAATTTTAAAGAAAACACCCTTATAAACTAACCAATTTAGCGACATTTTAAGAAAACGCCAAAATAAAGGAGTCAATTTCGTGGTGTTCTCTGTGAATTGCAGCTATTTGATAAAAAAAAAAATCGCAACAATTTGTAAAAAAGCCGGTAACAATGGCATTTACCGTCGTTTTTGCGACCACCTATTTTTAAAAAATGCCACTAAACCCAATTCTTTTTAGAATAATATTAAATGTAAGACTCATATTCTTTATTTATCTTCAATATAACATGAATTTTAAAATTACTATCGAATCAAAATTCAAAAATAATTCATGTCAAATTCAATAATAAATATAAAAGTCATGCCACGTTTTGAGAATTTTATAGAGAATGGCAAAGATGATTCGACTAGTTTTTTTATTTTTTTTATTTTTTTTTTAAGTACATTCAAAGAAACAAGAGAAAACAATAAAAGGACCTTAGCCATATATAACAGAGGCTAAGCCATAAAATAGGGGGTGGATCTTTACCTACACAATGGGAAAGAGGGGGGAGAGGAGGAAAATAGGTGGGAATGCAGTCAGAGTGAGATCTAGCCGCAGCTCAATATGCTACACGATGAGCGCAAAAGTTTGTATTTCTGTAAACTTTCCTAACCATCCAAGAGGAGAGAGGAGGAAGGAGGAAGTAAAGAAATCGATTCTGTAATAAGATCCGATCCACAATTTTCCAGTCTTGTACAAAAGAAGGATGCTGGAGAGCTGAAATCACGACTTGAAAATCTCCTTCTAAACTGAAAGAGGAGAGCTTGAGAGATGCTGACAAAGAGGAAGCAAGAGGAGCTGCTAAGGTCTCACCATAAGTAGGGTCACAAGAGGAGTTGATGACAGAAATACCTTTGATTACTGTACCAGAAGAGTCACGACATACTGCTGGATGTGCTGGATTGAGCAATTTTAGCACGGAATACCCTCATTTCATTCCATCTAGAAGGGGGGGCACAGCTGTGGCACACATTCATTCTTCTATCCCCACCTCTTATTTTATATTATCATTACTTGACACGATGATCAACCGGGAAGATAACCATAGCATTTTTGTCTGCTTCACGACGTAAGAATTTTGTCCAGATTTTACTCCGCAATAGTGAAGGACTAAAAGTAGTCAACAGGGAGCCGAGTGCCCACAATCTTTCCTCGTGTTTAATAAAATCAAATGGCGCGTTTCGGAAGGGCTTCTAGTGGGTGCATATCCTTGTCAAGTTGCTTTCTTTACATTTCTGGTCACATATCTTCTTTTGTATTAGCATAACATAATGAGGCCCACTTGAGCAGAACTTCCTCGGTTTTATCACCCAAGAACCAAAATGGTCGTTACCGGCAGAGATGAAGTTCCGGCAACGCTCAAGCCAGACTATAATAGGGCAAGTGAGTTGAAGGCTTTTGATGACACAAAGCTCGGTGTTAAAGGACTACTAGATGCTGGGGTTACTGAGATCCCTCGTATATTCTATCACCCACCGCATGACACTGACAACGGCTCAGCATCTGGTGACACCCAGTTTAATATTCCTGTCATAGATCTCCAAGGCATCGAGAAAGATGTAATAAAACGCAAGAAGATTGTTGAAAGCATTCGTGATTCGTCGGAGACGTGGGGTTTCTTCCAGCTGGTCAATCATGGTATCCCTGTGAGTGTTTTGGAGGAGATGAAGGAAGGGGTGCATAGGTTTCATCAGCAAGATACTCAAGTGAAGAAAGAGTTGTATACGCGTGACCTCCAGAGACCGTTGGTGTATAACAGCAACTTTGATCTGTATAGCGCACCGGCGTCTAATTGGAGGGATACATTTTATTGTCAAATGGCACCTGATCCCCCAAAGGCTGAAGACTTGCCAGTTGCGTGCAGGTATGTGATTTGCAATATATAATCCGGCCACTGGATTATTCGTAAGATCTAGGCATTTTGAAATTCATAAAACGACCTTAAAGATTGTATGGATTTCTAATTATCTCATTTGCTCAACAGAATTATTCACATACATCTTGTTAGAATATTTAATATTCTCTAATATTCTATTTATTTCTCACCTTTTCTAGTTTTGATTAGTTTACTTGTTTTATTGGGCAATTTTATAAGGAGGACTTGAGTTTTTCCAAATGTCATGTGCCTTTAAAAATTACCATTAATTGAATTTGATAAGATCATTATTTGATTTTGGTCTGAGGGTGATTTTAAAGTCACGTAACATTTTTTGAAGGACAAAGGAGGACTTCCTTGTAGCATTACTATGTTTTGTAGACTTTAGTCATTTGAGTAATTAGACATTATATATATCATTGTTTCTCTTGTATCCCTTTAATTATAATGATGTGCCTTTTAAAATCATTATTGAACAATGCTTGATCATTATTGAATTTTAATCAAATAATGATTTTAAAAGCAACATCATTATTAGAAGGACACGAGAGACATAAATATGACGTTTAGAATTACTCACAATCTACCATCAGTCTCTTTCTCTTTCTGCATACGTTCTTCTCTTTCTCACTCATGTTATTCATCCATCAAATATTTCTACACATCTAGACTAGATTGAGTTAGGAAATAATTCACCCATCATTTTCGAATGAGATGGTGATGGGTTCTTGCTGTCGAAATACGATTGTGATTGGCTATGGTTATATAAAGGAAATGGATTGAATTTAAAATTCATTCTACACTCAGGGCAGGAGTCACCGCATACAATCTATTTGTAGAAATTGCTCAATGACCCCTGATGGACTTAGCTCATCTCATTTTATTGAAGGATCAACTGATCCTTGATTCAAACTTAATTAATGACCACCGTACCTAATTGCGCTTATTAATTATATATATATATATGCCTGTAGAGATATACTGGAGCAGTACTCGAAGCTAGTGATGAAGTTGGGGATTTTATTGTTCGAGTTATTATCAGAGGCGCTTGGGCTGAACCCAAACCACCTAAATGAGATTGATTGCAATGAGGGGCTTTCAGTTCTGTGCCATTACTATCCCGCTTGCCCACAGCCAGAGTTAACATTGGGCACAAGCAAGCATGCGGACAGTGACTTCCTCACTGTTCTTCAACAAGACCATATTGGTGGCCTCCAAGTTTTTTACCATGACAAGTGGGTCGACATCCCTCCGGTGCCAGGGGCTCTAGTGGTTAACATTGGAGATCTTCTACAGGCAAGTCTTCTCATTATTCTTGTGTTTGTTCGGGTGTATTGTTTTTGGATCATACTTGTGACACCTTATTTCATTTAATTTTAGTAAATGATACTTCGTATTCATAAAATAACTTTAATTTTAATTTCATACTTACCATGCGGTCCTGTAAAGGGCATAGACGGGCGCTTCCAAATGAGCTTATTTTGAGAGATTAGGACTCGGGATTTGAAGCCATGGGCCAGAGGTTGTTCTGGTGCAGTATAATCATGATCTCAGGCTATAGCTCACCCAAGTAAAAGACTTCGAACACGTAAATAGCTTCTATTTCCTATCACACACTACATGTACGTTGATGGTGCACGGGCACTTTGAGAGGTCCAATCCATACCTGATTAGAACCTATCAAAACCCACTTATAATGGGTAAAATATTTTGGTGGCTATTAAGTTATGACACTCTCAAAAGAAATATTAATTCCTTTTGTTTTAGGAGTACTTCCTTTTGGTTTAGGCGAACTTATGTGGCTACATTAGGCGTGGTAAAAAATATAGGAAAACAGAAATGCTATACATTCTTATTTTTATTTTCACACTTTTAAGTTCATACTCCTTTGACACGAAAATTAATTAAAATTACTTTTTGATAAAAATTTAATACTAATTTATTCAAAATCTAATGGTGATTTTTACTGACACGTCAGGAAATGTGCACTTAGAAGTGTGAAAGTGAGAGTGTGTATATCATTTTCCTATTGCTTTGTTTATATATTATTGGACATGACTTGAATTCAAGATGGTGGGGCCCAGCCATAACTCTTCCAAAAAGGAGTGGTTTTCCTTTATTTCACCGTCTTCGCCTGTGGACAAACTAGCCTCACATTGAGGAAATCACGTAAATCTTGGTGTTATTGTGTGTGATTGTCTTATCTTATTTATCGTAATTTTGGTTTTTTGCACAATAAGTGGTATGAGAGCCAATGGTGGTGTGTGGTATGGTAGAGTGGTGTTGGCATAGGCACACGTCCTTAGAGTATAGACAAATGTGCGAAGTGCGAGCATGGACGAAGGTCCATAGAATAAGGGGCAAAGAGTTCATGGCATGGACTTGGACAAGGATCCTAGAGTAGGGACAAAAGTGCACAATGCAAGTTTTATGAGGGATATTGATACATTGAGGAGTCTTCTAATGAACCCATAATATATTATGTTGAGACACTACTCAACCCAAAAGTTTAAGCAACCCGACTATGCTATATTAATCGGTCAAACTTGTGACACCCTTCTAATGTGAGACTCAATCTTTTTATACTCAAACGTGTAAATTCCACAATTTTCCCCTCAAGTCTGTCACCAAATTGCTACACTCCCCCTCAAACGAAAGCTCTATTTTTTGTTTTTTGCTTTTGTTTTTTTTATTTTTGTTTTGTTTTTGTCAATTTTATCCACCGTCTCTAGGACTACTTGTGGGCTATATGAGTTTGCCCGCGCTGTAACGATCCACCCCCAATGACACAATACTGTCCGCTTTTGGCTCCCCATACCAGACTTCCCAGGAGGTCACCCATCCTGGGATTGCTCTCGCAGCGGCTCGCTTAACTGCGGAGTTCTGATAGGTTCATTGCCATCACGGCTTTAAAACGCGTTGTGTCATATAGGGTGCATTTATACATATAAGCACATCCTCATTCCCAGGCGATGTGGGACGTCACAATCACCCCCCCTTGGGACCCAGCGTCCTCGCTGGTGACCCTCATGGGATCACCCCATTCTTGGCATCCCAGCGAGTGCCCGCCGGCAACCCTCTTGGGCTTGTGCACGCTCCCACCATCTCAGGCTGGGCAATGGCTCTGATACCATTTGTAACGATCCACCCCCAATGACACAATACTGTCCGCTTTTGGCTCCCCATACCAGACTTCCCAGGAGGTCACCCATCCTGGGATTGCTCTCGCAGCGGCTCGCTTAACTGCGGAGTTCTGATAGGTTCATTGCCATCACGGCTTTAAAACGCGTTGTGTCATATAGGGTGCATTTATACATATAAGCACATCCTCATTCCCAGGCGATGTGGGACGTCACACGCGCCATACACCTTTGTCACTACTCTAGGGACTTTCATTTGTGCCCATGCCATGAACCTTTGTCCCTTACTCCGAGGACTGTTGTCCATGCTTGAATGCTCTAAGAGACCAGACATCTCGAAGAGTCCAATTTCATTATTGATTTCAATATAGATTTCGTTTCATCAATTCTGAATATTTCTTCCATTATTACATCAATTCTCCAATTCACCAATCACTAATCCGATCATATCTACAATTAGACTATTGGCCTTTATATATACATAGCCCAGGCCCATTATCACTAAAGGTACTGTTACATGATATGGGCTTTATTAAACTAAGCCCAGTCCACTATAATCCAGCCCATTATTCATTAATGGTACTGTTACAAATTGTTTTGTCTTATTTATCACAATTGTGGTCTTTTTGCACTATATATATTATTTCTTTTAGTTGCATTTGTTGATGCAATTCAGATATAGACAATAGTTTATCTCAACTCACCGCATTGATTAAGATCAAAAGTCGATTCACTTGCAAATGAAATACATGATACTAATTTATTTTGTATTTGTCAATTTTGATGCTCTAAAATCAAGAATGATCCTTTTTGGCTGCAGTAATTTACATGTTTTTCCCTTTGGTTTTTCCAGCTTATAACAAACGATAGGTTTAAAAGTGTTGAACACAGAGTATTGGCAAACCGAGTAGGGCCAAGAGTATCTGTGGCGAGCTTTTTTTCCACGGGTTTTCAGCCAACTAAAAAATTTTACGGACCCATTAAGGAATTGTTATCGGCAGATGATCCTCCAAAGTATAGGGAAACCACAATAAGTGACTATGTTGTGTATTACGCAGGAAAAGGCCTTGATGGAACTTCTGCGCTGTTGCATTTCAGGCTCTAAACTTTGAAAATAGAGAATTAGAGATGAATAGATGGTTTGTGGCCGTAATGTGTCACTTTCTGTAACGTATTATCCATATGCTAATGAAGCTTGAGTAGTGATGTTTATGTGCCTTGTTTGAAGGCCAAATCAAATCTTTGCTATTCTGTAGCCTTAAATAAATGGGTCTTGAAGCGATGACTTCTCAATCTTCTTATGGTTAATTGGTATATTATCAATAGAATTTACTTTCAATGAAGTTGATCTACTATACTATTGTAATTTCTATAAATGACCAAAAGAAAAAAAACAACCCTTATGCTCAACCAAGCTAAACACCATTAATTAACCAGCTTTTCGGGTTCTCATGTTGTCAGGAGCGCTTCTCTCCCAGAAACCCAAAATTCCCCCTGTGATACTAGAGTTAGTAATTACTAAATAAGAGTAAAGAAAAAATGAGCTTAAAAAAATGGATTTTATTTTGGACTTTTAATTTATAAAGTGTTGGATTTGATATTAGACCAAGTAAGCATAAAGTTTTGAGCTAAGGTCAGTGTAGTTTTCGATTATTGGAAACATATTGAGGAATGGACAAAAAGGAGATATTAAAATGTAGAAATATATAACATCAAAGAGCGAGAGCAGAAGCAGAAAGAGAAAAGTGATGAAAGATTAGGGCTATATCTTGATTATATTGAAGTATATTATGAACTATAGCACAATGATCTCTATTTATTGAGGTTAGGAGTAGTGAACAAGAAATCTTAGACTAAATAAGGAAGATAAGAAACCTACAAAGAAATAAAAAACAGTCTTAATATAAAATATTTTAACATCATCTCTCAAACTCAAGGTGAAAGCCTGACTCTTTGACTTCAAAGCCTATCTTTTGGTTTCTCCTTTGAATCATATGCCTTCCTAGGATAATGTACTATATCCGGCTATTATTGGCATGGTGGTTTGGGCTTTCGTTTGGAAAAGAAAGGAATTTTTTTTTTCTTTTTTTTTTTTGGCTTGAACCGGATCTACTGGGGACAACACTAAAATTCGAGTGTGAGCTCAGATGGTGATAATCTTGTCTTGTCCTTGTCCAATGCCTGTCCGAACATGACTTCCAGGGAGTGGATTTTCACTCTCTAGAACTTGCGTCCTGACTCCATCCTATGCATGTCCGGACACAACTTCCCAAAACTCGTTTTTACGTGTTTTCTAAGCATTCAAAGTGTTTTCTTGCCATTTTACTAACTCTAATCATTTATTTAATCTAATTTATATTTTAAACACTCAAATAATGTTTTGGACATTACACACTCAAAATACGTGCATTTTATACATATTTTAATATTACACACACCCATACATATATATATACACTATAAAGTAGCCTGCTGCATGTTTGAATTAAGTGACGTTTCCCATAGAATGCAATTATAGATATGCAGATTTGGCGGAGTTTTAAAGAAAACACCCCTATAAACTAACCACTTTAGCGACATTTGAAGAAAACGCTACAATAAAGGAATCAATTTTGTGGTGTTCTTTGTGAATCGCTGCTATTTGATAAAAAAAAATAGAGGCAATTTGTAAAAAAGCCGGTAACAATGACATTTACCGTCGTTTTTGCGACCACCTATTTTTAAAAAATGCCACTAAACCCAATTCTTTTTAGAATAATATTAAATGTAAGACTCATATTCTTTATTTATCCTCAAATATAATATGAATTTTAAAATTACAATTGAATCAAAATTCAAAATTAATTTCTTTATTTATCCTCATGAATTTTAAAATTACAATTGAATCAAAATTCAAAAATAATTCATGTCAAATTCAATAATAAATATAAAAGTCATGCCACGTTTTGAGAATTTTAGAGTGAATGGCGAAGAGAATTCGACTAGGTTTTTTTTTTTTTTTTTTTTTTTTTTAAGCACATTCAAAGAAACAAGAGAAAACAATAAAAGGACCTTAGCCATATATAACAGAGGCTAAGCCATAAAATAGGGGGTGGATCTTTACCACTGCACAATGGGTAAGAGTGGGGAGGAGGAAAATAGGTGGGAATGCAACAGAGTGAGATCTAGCCGCGGCCCAATATACCACATAATAGGCGCAGAAGTTTGCCTTTCTGTGAACTTTCCTAGCTATCCAAGAGGAGGAAGGAGAAAGTAAAGAAATCGATTCTGTAATAAGATCCGATCCACAATTTTCCGGACTTGTACAAAAGAAGGCTGCTGGAGAGCTGAAATCACGACTTGAAAATCTCCTTCTAGAGTGAAAGAGGCGAGCTTGAGAGATGCTGACAAAGAGGAAGCAAGAGGAGCTGCTAAGGCCTCACCATAAGTAGGGTCACAAGAGGAGTTGATGACAGAAATAACTTTGATTACTGTACCAGAAGAGTCACGACATACTGCTGGATGTGCTGGCATGGATGGAGCAATTTTAGCACGGCATACCCTCATTTCATTCCATCTAGAAGGTGGGGCACAACTGTGGCACACATTCATTCTTCTATCCCCACCTCTTATTTTATATTATCATTACTTGACTCGATGATCAGCCGGGAAGATAACCATAGAATTTTGTCTGCTTCACGACGTAAGAATTTTGTCCAGATTTTACTCCGCAATAGTGAAGGACTAAAAGTAGTCAACAGGGAGCCAAGTGCCGACAATCTTTCCTCGTGTTTGATAAAATCAAATGGGGCGTTTCGGAAGGGCTTCTAGTGGGTGCATATCCTTGTCAAGTTGCTTTCTTTATATTTCTGGTCACATATCTTCTTTTGTATTAGCAAAACATAATGAGGCCCATTTGAGCAGAACTTCCTCCCGGTTTCATCACCCAAGAACCAAAATGGTCGTTACCAGCAGAGATGAAGTTCCGGCAACGCTCAAGCCAGACTATAATAGGGCAAGTGAGTTGAAGGCTTTTGATGACACAAAGCTCGGCGTTAAAGGACTAGTGGATGCTGGGGTTACTGAGATCCCTCGTATATTCTATCACCCACCGCATGACACTGACAACGTCTCAGCTTCTGGGGACACCCTGTTTGATATCCCTGTCATAGATCTCCAAGGAATCGACAAAGATGTAAGAAAACGCAAGAAGATTGTCGAAAGCATTCGTGATGCGTCGGAGACGTGGGGTTTCTTTCAGCTGGTCAATCATGGGATCCCTTTGAGTGTATTGGAGGGGATGAAGGAAGGGGTGCATAAGTTTCATGAGCAAGATACTCAAGTGAAGAAAGAGTTGTATACGCGTGACCCCAAGAGACCGGTGGTGTATAACAGCAACTTTGATCTGTATAGCGCATCGGCGTCTAATTGGAGGGATACATTTTATTGTCGAATGGCACCTGATCCCCCAAAGGCTGAAGACTTGCCAGGTGCATGCAGGTATGTGATTTGCAATAGGAAATATTTTTCATAACACAATTACATAACATTTGTACAACACAAGACACATAGAGTGGGACTCATGTGAGTGAAATTCACCATATGGATCTTGTCTCATGTGTCTTGTGTTGTGTAAGTGTGTGCAATTGCATTGTGCACTAATCACAACTCTTTGCAATATATAATCCACTGGATAATTGTTAAGATCTAGGAATTTTAAAATTCATAAAACGACCTTAATGACTGTATGGATTTCTAATTATCTCATTTGCCCAACAGAATTATTCACATACATCATGTTAGAATTAATATTTAATATTCTCTAATATTCTATTTATTTCTTACCTTATTTAGCTTTAGCTTACTTGTTTTATTGGGTAATATTATAAGGAGGAATTTAGTCCTCCCAAATGTCATATGGCTTTTAAAATTACCATTGAATTTGATAGGATCATTATTAGATTTTGGTCTAAGGTGATTTGAAAGTCACGTAACATTTTTTTGGAAGACAAAGGAGGACCTCCTTGTAGCATTACTTTGTTTTATAGACTCTAGTTCTTCGAGTAATTCTAGACATCGTATCCTTATTCCTCTTGTATTCCTCTAATAATGATGTGGCTTTTAAAATCATTATTTGATCAATAATGATTAAGTACAAGTCCAATGATAATTTTAAAATGCACATCATTATTAGAGGGATACAAGAGGAACAAGAATATGACGTCTAGAATTATTCATAATCTATCATCTGTCTTTTTCTCTTTCCGCGTCGGTTCTCTTTCTCACTCATATTATTTATCCATCAAATATTTATACACATCTAGACTAGATTGAGTTGGGAAATATTGAAATAATTCACCCATCATTTTCGAATGAGATGGTGATGGGTTCTTGCTGTCGAAATACGATTGTGATTGGCTGTGGTTATATAAAGGAAATGGATTGAATTTAAAATTCACTCTAAACTCAGGGCATGAGTCACCGCATACAATCTGTTTGTAGAAATTCCTCAATGACACCTGATGGACCTAGCTCATCTCATTTTATTGAAGGATCAACTGATCCTTGATTCAAACTTAATGACCACCTAATGCGCTTATTAATTATATATATATATATGCCTGTAGAGATATACTGGAGCAGTTCTCGAAGCTAGTGATGAAGTTGGGGATTTTATTGTTCGAGTTATTATCAGAGGCGCTTGGGCTGAACCCAAACCACCTAAATGAGATTGATTGCACTGAGGGGCTTGCAGTTCGGTGCCATTACTATCCCGCTTGCCCACAGCCAGAGTTAACATTGGGCACAAGCAAGCATGCGGACAATGACTTCCTCACTATTCTTCTACAAGACCATATTGGTGGCCTCCAAGTTTTTTACCATGACAAGTGGGTCGACATCCCTCCGGTGCCAGGGTCTCTAGTGGTTAACATTGGAGATCTTCTACAGGCAAGTCTTCTCATTATTCTTGTGTTTGTTCGGGTGTATTGTTTTTGGATCATACTTGTGACACCTTATTTTATTTAATTTTAGTCATGATACTTCATATTCATAAAATAACTTTAAATTTAATTTCGTACTTGTGACACCATGCGGTCCTATAAATGGCATAAGACGGCTGGGCGCTTCCACATGAGCTTATTTTGAGAGATTAGGACTCGGGATTTGAAGCCATGGGCCAGAGGTTGTTCTGGTGCAGTATAATCATGATCTCAGGCTATAGCTCACCCAAGTAAAAGACTTCGAACATGTAAATAGCTTCTATTTCCTGTCACACACTACATGTTTTTTTTGTTAGATACATAAGAAACCAATTACAAGAAGAAAGAGAAAAGACAATAGGGCCTGGGCAACCCAAAAAGAAATCTAAGAACGAAAGTATATAGAGGCAATGCTTCCAAAGATGCGGGTCCTTTGGCTCGAGGCACGGATGCCACAAAGCCGGGGTCACCATTGAAGGTGATTTGACATGTGTATTTAGTCACATGGACCCAAACACCAAAATAAGAGTAAACAAGGGGAGATAGATACAACAAATAAGCCCAGTAATACAAACAAACAAATACAAAAACAGCAGCAGTAAGTCTGGCAGGGTGGGAGCCTTCTTGGTTGGCGCGTGAGAACCACGCGTCGCCCAAGGACAGCCTCCCAGCTATAGGAAACGGCGGAATCGTCCTGAACCACCGGGGGTTGTTGCAGAAAGTGGAGGAGGGTGCTGTCGGAGGCTCCACGGGCCGGTTGAGTCCATGAGCTTGCTGGCGCGTGGGAAGCACGTACCATCTTCCAGGCGACGGAGGAGATGGGGAAGACCACCGATGGACTCCAGAGAATCTGGCGTACCCATTGCTGAGGAGCATGTCTTGAGAGAGAGGATGACAGTGAGCAGATTTAAATCCAAAGAACCAAATCCAAACTCCAAAGACATGGTGGATGAAGGGGGATAGGCCAAAACAAGCCTGTTGGTTGGAGGAAAGCAACAAGAAAGCAGGAAAAGGGAGAGATAAATCCGGTGCAAAGCCGGCTCTGTGGGGGTGGAACCGGTGCATAGCCAGCTTGGTGGTTTGAGAGAAAACTCACACATTACATATTGATGGTGCAATCCATACCTGATTAGAACCTATCAAAACCCACTAATAATGGGTAAATGTTTTTGGTGGCTATTAAGTTATGACACTCTCAAAAGAAATATTTATTCTTTTTGTTTTAGGAGTACTTCCTTTTGTTATATATTATTGTTAGATTGTAATATTATAAGTGTGATTTAGTGGCCAAGTGGTTTAACAATTTTTTATTATCTTGAAAAGTTGGAGTTCGAATCCTCACAATCGCATAATTGCGGTTGAAACATTTTAGTCAATAAATACATCAAAACCAACATTTTGCTGATCATAAGATTCAAATTAAATGTCAGCTCTTCAAGATAATAAAAAATTGTTAAACCACTTAGCCACCAAATCACACTTATAATATTACAATCTGATAATAATATATAAAAATCCCCCACTTAGATTGTGATATTTAATTCTCAACTTTAGTATTGATATTATCATGCATACAAGATGGTATCTTTCGACTTAAATCTTCTCTTAGTATAGTCATTTCAAAGTTATGAGAAAGTTAGTGGTGGCCTAAGCTTAAACCAAAACTTTTATAATTCATAACCGGAAATAACATACACATGAAACTATCTAATTCACGTAAGAAATTCATAATTGTTAACACTATTATGGCCTTGTGCTACATCTCAATTTAATGAGCATTTACAAGAGTAAACTTCAACTCTTGTTAGAAGCGGCACCACTTCTATGTTCCTATGTGAAGTTCCTTTTATGTCCCTGTTACTAAGACATTTGTTTCTAGATTTGAACTTCATTAAGAGTGCAACTCATCCTTCGAAATCATAACAATCAGCACTGATCCATCCTGAATGAGACTTAATTATTCCAGTGCTAAACTAATCACTTATCAATAACTTGTTACTACCTATTAAACCTTTTATAAGAATAGATCTTAAAAAAAAAAAGTTGGGTTACCATTATTGGTGATTCTTTTGAAAGAGTTTTAGTCACATTCCAATAGATGTTACCCTTACCAATTCTGGAGATAAACCTTTGGTAAAAGGGTCTGTCAAGTTACTACTTAAGTTAGAAATATAAGGTTATAAGAAGAAGAATCAAAACAAAAACACTGAAATTGTTACCAAAATATTATGTGAGAAAGAACAAAAATCTGAAACAAAAAGATAGCTTTGAGGCACGATGAATCGCTATCTTTAAGACGATATTTGCCCCCACTCTGAATGAGTTTGCTAATAAGTTGCTAGCAAATCGCCTCCAGGATACAACAAAGCTATAAATTCTATAGATAGCAATTCTGTAGAATTCCTACAATTTCAGTTGTGAATTTCTAAAATTGAGAATGAAAAACTGGATGATAAAATCGGAGGAGAAAGACTATATTTATAAATGTTGAAAGGGCACATATGAAAAGTCATAACTTTTCATTTCATGTAACTGACAGCAGTTACAATATAAATATTAAAGATGAGGCCTTTGGCATGTTCAAACATTACAAATATGAAGTAGAAAATAAAAAGGAGAAGAAAATAAAATTTCTTAGAACTGATAGAGGTGGAGAATACTTTCCACATGAATTTTCTGCTTTTTGTGAAGAACATGGAATTGTGCACCAAAAGTCTGCACCTTACACACCACAACGGAATGGTTTGGCTGAAAGAAAAAATAGGACACTTGTAGACATGGTTAATTCCATGATCTTAAGTGCAAAGTTACATTTTAATTTATGGGGAGAGACACTACTTACAGCATGCCATATGCATAATAGAGTGTCTTCTATTAAAATGCAAGTGTCATCATATGAGTTATGGAACGACAGGAAATCAAACCTGGATTATCTTAGAGTGTGGCGGTGTTTGGCCTTTCACAGAGTTAGTGATCCATAAAGAACTAAATTAGGATCAAGAGCAATCAAAAGTGTGTTTGTAGGTTATGCTAAAAATTTCAAGGCATATAGACTTATTAGACTTAAGCTCTAATGTTATAGTGAAATCAATGGATGTTGAATTTATTGAAAATAAGTTTAACTATGATTCTAAATATGTTTCAGAACCTAATCAAACACAAGTATCTGACTCTTATCCTAGTACTTCTCTTAACAATGATAAGAGATTAGTTACAGATTTGCCAATAGAACAAAGGAAGAGTCAGAGAGTTAGAAAAGAAAAGAATTTTGGTCTTGATTTTATTTCATTCCAAGATATAGTTTTCCTTGTAAAAGGAAATAGGGATATAATCCTTAATAAAATACCTATTGCACTTAACACAGAGGATGATCCAAAAAGTTTTATTGAAGCTATGACTTCTAGAGATGCAGCATTCTGAAAAAGTTGTAAATGATGAAATAGATTCAATATTATCAAATAATACTTGGATACTAGTAAATCTACCTCTAGGTTCAAAACCTATTGGTTGTAAATGGGTATTTAGAAGGAAATATAATTCTGATGGATCAATTCAAACCTTTAAGGTAAGGTTAGTTGCAAAAGGCTTTAGACAAAATGAGGGTATAGATTATTTTGACACCAATGCACCTGTAGCAAAGATCACATCTATTTGTGTTCTTATGGCTTTATGGCTCTTGAATCTATATATGATTTGTATGTGCATCAAATGGATGTAAAAACTGCTTTCTTAAATGGTGATCTCGATGAGGAAGTATACATGGAATAACCAGAAGGGTTTTTTTGCCTAAAAATGAAAAAAAAGTCTATAAATTAATTAAGTCATTATATGGGTTGAAACAAGCACCCAAACAATGACACGAAAAGTTTGATACTGTTATTTTATCTAATGGTTTCAAACATAATGGAGCTGACAAGTGTATTTATTCAAAATTCACAAAAGATTATGGTGTCATTGTTTGCCTTTATGTTGATGACATGCTAATTTTTGGAACTTATATGAAAAGTGTATGTGAAACTAAAAAGTATCTTACTTCAATGTTTAAGATGAAAGATCTAAATAAAGTAGATATTATTTTAGGAATTAAAGTAAAGAAACATAGTGGGGGTTATGGACTATGTCAATCTCATTATATTGAGAAATGGCTTCTTAAATTCAAACATCTTCAAATAAAAGAAGCAAATATACCCTTTGATTCTAGTATAAAATTAAATGATAATTCTGGAAGGGCAATAGCACAGCTTGAGTATGCTAGTGCAATTAGTAGCATGATGTATGACATGCATTGTACCAGACCAGATATTGCTTTTGCAGTGTGCAGACTTTCTAGATATACTAGTTATCCTAGTATAAATCATTGGAAAGCAATCGGCAGAGTCCTTGGGTATTTGAAAAAACCCATCAATTTATGATTGTTTTATTCAAAGTTTCCAGCTGTACTAAAAGGGTATTTAGATACTAGTTGAATTACTAGCATAAGTGACAATAAGTGACAATAAGTCTACGTCTGGTTGGGTATTTACCCTTGGTGGAGGTGCCATTTCTTGGGCATCAAAGAAGCAGACGTGTATTTCGTATTCTACAATGGAATTAGAATTTATAGCATTGACAGTGGCAAGAAAATAGGCAGAATGGCTTAGGAATATGTCATTAGACATAAATTTGTGGCCACAACCTATGTCAGCCATTTCCTTGCATTGCGATATTGAAGCTACAATGTCTAGAGCTTATAGTAAAGTATACAATGGGAAGTCTAGACACATAAGCCTAACTAAGACATGAGTATGTTAGACAATTAAGTTTTGATGGAATCATAACCATTGTCGATCTAGTTTAGGCGAACTTATGTGGCTACATTAACCGTGGTGAAAAATATAGGAAAACAGAAATGCTACACATTCTTATTTTAATTTTCACACTTTTAAGTTCATACTCATTACATGACAGTTAAAATTACTATTGAATAAAAAAATTTAATACTGATTTTTTCAAAATCTAATGGTGGTTTTTAATGACACGTTAGGGAATGTGTACTTTTTTTTCTTCAAACATGTAGCATGTGCTACCATATATTACTGACAAAGCCCAAAGGGCCCGAAGGCTTACAACTTGAGATTAGAGGGATAAGACACTCCTACACTTTAAGCTAGAATGATCTGACTTAAAAACATAATTGCTTAGGCAGAACACATGCAAACCTTACAAGAATAGTATTTGAGCCTATTTATACAATAACGCACACTCTAAAAATAAAAGAGGGCCGATCTAGCTACAAGACAATAGATATTCTAGTAAAAATTGAGCAGTACAAAGGCAGACAGTGAATGGAGAAACAAAGGAAATACATAACACAATAGACAGAAAAATTCAACCCAAGCCGGCGGCAAATGATACTGTCTTCGCCGGAAAAACGATGCGTGTAGGACACGCGCAGTCCCCGGATTCACCCGCAGCAGATCGGTCACCACAGCCCCTAGCGCCACCCCTACACGACTAGAAAAGGTAGAGCGTGGCCATCATGAGCGGTCCAAGAAGAAACGGAACCCTGGCGCGTGATGGTCACGCTTCGGTCATTGATGACCCGCACAACCGATTCAAACGACGATAAGACCGGAAGATGATGATGAACGCAACTGAGGGGCGCGTGTCTCACAGAAGCCGGCGAAAGAGCGTAGATCTGGCTTAAAAAAAAAGAGATGAAGATGAAAATTCGGCCAGCCCTTCGTCGGCGACATGAACCAAAGCAGCGTCACCCACTAGACGTCTCGAAGAGAACCTTCCTATCAGAACAATAAGAAAAATAACCAAAGAACAAAAACACAAATCTCCAAAGCCCTAAGAGAACTATGGGAATAGTAGCCACCACCGGATCTACTGGGGGGAACAAATGCTCCACAACCCTAAAGGCTAGGAGAAAACCTAACCTCCGTTGGTACACACCATGGAGGGGCAAAAAAAACACTCCATAGCCCTAAGAGGGGTAGGAGTTACCACCACCCGGAGGAGACTTGAATTCAAGATGGTGGGGCCCAGCCGTAACTCTTCCAAAAAAGAGTGGTTTTCCTTTATTTCACCGTCTTCGTTTGTGGACATACTGGCCTCACATTGAGGAAACCACGTAAATCTTGGTGTTATTATGTGTGATTGTCTTATCTTATTTACCGTAATTTTGGTCTTTTGCACAATAAGTGGTATGAGAGCCAAGAAAGCATTGTGGCCAACGAGATTGTAGAGAAGTGTGGTATTTTGTCTAAACCAGGTCTCATGCTAAAGTTCAAGAGATGCATGAACTTGAGTGTACTTGTGGATTGTGATTGCCCTTATGGGCTTTGGTGAATATATCTAAAAAAGATTTGTATTGTTAAACTTGATGAAATTCAAATCAAAGTATAGATTTGTTGGACATGACTTGAATTCAAGATAGTAGTGTCCATGTTAGTCGTAACTCCTAAAAAGGAGTGGTCTTCCTTTATTTCACCGACTTTGAACCAAATTAGTATTGATTTTGTATTGGTAGTTTGATCGACTTTAATTAGGAGCAATAAAAAGAGGTTTACTTCTCTTCTTGGAAGCCATGCAAAAACATGAAATCAGAGAGCGCTGCAATATGTTTTTTCTTGGTTTTGGAGGAGCCAATAGAAGAGAGAAAATAAAATAGTGGAATGTGAGAGTGAACAAAGAGAAACAAATCCGCCGTTTGTTCCAATAAAAGAGAAATTTTTTGTTCTTTTCTTTTATATTTTCATTTGGGAAATCATTTTTATTGTGTGCTAGTGTGATTTGAATTTTTGGGTTTGGAGTGATTTTTTTTTTTTCACAATTTTTGATTCCATCTTTGATAGGGATTTTTTTTTATTTGTTTTTTTTTTTAAATTTTTTTTTCGTGATCGTAGAAATACCTCATATTGAGAGAACCATGTAAATCTTGATGTTTTTGTGTGTGATTGTGTAACAGTACCATTGATGAATAATGGGCTGGGCTTAGTTTAATAAAGCCCAAATCATGTAATAGTACCTTTCGTGATAATGGGTCTGGGCTATGTGTATATAAAGGCAAATAGTCTAATTGTAGAAATGATCGGATTAGTGATTGGTGAATTGGAGAATTTATGTAATAATGGAAGAAATTTTCAGAATTGATGAAACGAAATCTATATTGAAATCAATAATGAAATTGGACCCTTCGAGATGTTCGGTCTCCTTAGAGCATTCGAGATGCTCAGCGTCCAATTCACCAATCACTAATCCGATCCTTTCTACAATTAGACTATTGGCCTTTATATACACATAGCCCAGGCCCATTATCACTAAAGGTACTATTACATGTTATTGGATTTATTAAACTAAGCCCAATCCACTATAATCTAGCCCATTATTCATTAATGGTACTTTTACAAATTGTTTTGTCTTATTTATCATAATTGTGGTCTTTTTGCACTATGTATATATTATTTCTTTTAGTTGCATTTGTTGAATGTAATTCAGATATAGACAATAGTTTAGCTCAACTCACCACATTGATTAAGATCAAAAGTCGACTCACTTGCAAATGAAATACATGATACATGATACTAATTAATTTTGTATTTGTCAATTTTGATGCTCTAAAATCAAGAATGATCCTTTTTGGCTGCAGTAATTTACATGTTTTTCCTTTTGATTTTTTCAGCTTATAACAAACAATAGGTTTAAAAGTGTTGAACACAGAGTATTGGCAAACCGAGTAGGGCCAAGAGTATCTGTGGCGAGCTTTTTTTCCACAGGTTTTCAGCCAACTACAAAATTTTATGGACCCATTAAGGAGTTGTTATCGGCAGATCATCCTCCAAAGTATAGGGAAACCACAATAAGTGACTATGTTGCGTACTACGCAGGAAAAGGCCTTGATGGGACTTCTGCGCTGCTGCATTTCAGGCTCTAAACTCCGATATTATAGAATTAGAGATGAATAGATGGTTTGTGGCCGTAATGTGTCACTTTCTGTAACGCATTTACCATATGCTAATGAAGCTTGAGTAGTGATGTTTATGTGCCTTGTTTGAAGGCCAAATCAAATCTTTACTATTATGCAGCCTTAAATAAATGGGTCTTGAAGCGATGACTTCTCAATCTTCTTATGGTTAATTGGTATATTATCAAAAGAATTTACTTTCAATGAAGTTGATCTACTATACTATTGTAATTTCTGTAATTGACCCCCCCAAAAAAAAACCCCTTATTCTTAACCAAGCTAAACACCATTAACAAGCTTTTCGAGTTCTCATTTTGTCAGGAGCGCTTCTATCCTAGAAACCCAAAACTCCCCCCCTGTGATACTTGAGTTAGTAATTACTAAATAAAAGAAAAGAACAAATGAGCTTAAAAAAATAACTTTTATTTTGGACTTTTAATTTATAAAGTGTTGTATTTGATATTAGACCAAGTAAGCATAAAGTTTTGAGCTAAGGTCAGTGTAGTTTTCGATTATTGGAAACATATTGAGGAATGGACAAAAAGGAGATATTAAAATGTAGAGATATATAATATCAAAGAGCAAGAGCAAAAGCAGAAAGAGAAAAGTGATGAAAGATTAGGGCTATATCTCGACTATATTGAAGTATATTATAAACCATAGTACAATGATCTCTATTTATTGAGGTTAGAGTAGTGAACAAGAAATCTTAGACTAAATAAGGAAGATAATAAACCTACAAGGAAATAGAAAACAGTCTTGATATAAAATATTCTAACATTATCTCTCAAACTCAAGGTGAAAGCTTGACTCTTTAACTTCAAAGCCTATCTTTTGGTTTCTCCTTTGAATCATATGCCTTCCTAGGATAATGTACTATATTCGGCTATTATTGGCATAGTGGTTTGGGCTTTTCGTTTGGAGAAGAGAGGAATTTTTTTATTTTTTTTTATTTTTTTTTTATTTTATATGGCTTGAACCATATCTACCAGGGACAACACTAAAATCTGAGTGTGAGCTTGGCCTTTAGAATCGTTGATGAAGCTGATGATAATCTTGTGCATCAAGGGATCAAGAATGAGTGTGAGTTCAGATGGTGATAATCTTGTCTTGTCTGTGTCCTATTGTGACGACCTGTTTTTTTTTTTTTTTTTTTTTTTTTTTTTTTTTTTTTTTTTATACAAAACATTCACATAATCATTAATTCCTTAAAATATAAACGGATCTTCACAGTGGCACGACGATATGTCGCAAAGCCAACATGTGTACATACTCCATAATATGTACCTAGCAAATCAGAGTATAACATCTATCAACTATGCAGCGGAAAACATAACCTAATAGCGGAAATCACATCTTATACATCTATCACAAATAATTACAACAAAGAGCCATTAAATAACTATATGATTAAATCATTCCTTGAATTAAATACAAAACATAAATGGCTTAACAAAGATCATGTGGCACAAGCGTCACAAGCCATAATCAAAATACCTAAAGGAATAGACATCCCGCGGTCTAACACATTACAACCGTCGCGTTGAGCTTCAGTCATAATATCCTTAGTATACTTCTACAACACCATATACTACGACCGGAATACCTGCAGCCAAAGAAACATCATCTATACGGTTGTGGGGGTTTGCCACATCCGTATAGGTGGAATTATGAGCCCACCGCCTTAGCATACATAAATACATTAAGACCTCAGAGGTATACTATTCACTGAGTTTTTGCAAAGAACCAACTTTTCTTTTTCTAGTCATGCGTACACTATAACAGCCACCAATTTTATAAACTTTTGTTTGAAATACCCCATAGCTGATATAGCAAACACCGACTAATAGAAAACATTTAAACATACTAGGCATCTAAGATTATACTTAGAAGATTTGTTATAGGAAACAATGACATTTAAATCATGCAACCATCTGATAGAAATATACATAAATTCTTTTCCATTGAGACTCTTATGCATACTAATACGTTTAGCAAAACTACTCATAGTATAAAAACATCACACTCATGAAAACAATGCTATACATGCTCATGTAAGTTTCTGTTGTATTCCTATGGGGCGTTGGTCCCCCCAATACTAGTTCATGCGTATGTTCCTAAGGGGCGTAAATCTCCCAATACTAGTTCATGTGTACGTTCGTATGGGGCGTAAATCCCCCTGGGGCGTCGGTCCCCCCATAGTTCATGCGTGTGTTCGTATGGGGCGTATGTCCCCCCCCACTAGTTCATACGTAAGGGGCGTATATCCCCCACTAGTTCATGCGTTTGGGGCGTAGATCCCCCTGGGGCGTATATCCCCCACTAGTTCATGCGTTTGGGGCGTAGATCCCCCTAGGGCGTATGTCCCCCTTCTAGTTCATGCGTTTGGGGCGTAGATCCCCCTGGGGCGTATGTCCCCCTTCTAGTTCATGCCTATGGGGCATAGATCCCCCTAATAGTTTGTTTATGCGTTCATGTTTCATGCTCAATGCTCATGCTTAAATACTATACATTTAATTTCATAATCATGTCTTTAACACCTACTTTCTTTATAAAACATAAACAGTCCAACATATCATATTCATACTTCAAAACATCATCATAATTTCAATATACTCAAAAATACTCAAATCATCCAAAACAGATCATAATCAACATACAGTTGGTTCAGGTTTGTAAAACAATATATTTTACAATTCATCATATAAGAAAATAATACTTCTCAGTGAGTAGAATACTCACCTTGGCTGCATTGGACTCATGACTCGAACTCTACATTAGAGGACCCATTTAAGTCTCCAATCCGGACACTATCCTGCAAACATTGGTATCGTTAGGCTACGCTATTGAACTCTACACTTTTTGACACATAGACTACCCGCGTGCTCACACGTCGCATTTCCCGCGTCTAAATCTAGTTAAGTATCATAAACTATTATTAGGTTATCATTTAGGTTTAGGTTCCCATTTTATTTCGCTTATTATCTTTAAAACATATTTACTATTTTACTTGCCTACTAATTATCATTAAGTCACATTATCATTGCTAATCCCTTTATTTTATAGTTTTTTGTTTATTTACCAAGTTAGCATTATATATATATTTAAGTCACATACATGTACATGCATATGTATACATATATACATTTACACATACAACACTTAAACCTAGCCCATTAATACACTAAAATACTTGGTGTACATAGATAGATAAATTGGATACCAAGTTATCTTATTATCATTATTAGACGTTAAGCTTATGGTTTGTTTATCCACATAAGCCTGATTCAATAATACACTTAAGTACTTTTAATATACATGAATAAGTGCATTAGTTATTTAATTACTATCCATATGAATAGTTTAGATTATAAAACCTTAATCTTGTTTAACATATTAATTGTTAGATTAGGTTAAAATCACGTATTGCAATATATTTATTTATTAAAGTTTGAGACATATACATAAACATCAAAGCTAAGGATTATACTTTGGGCTTAATTTGCTATTAGTCTATCACTCTTATGGACCATGTTATGTCTATTCCACTATCCAAACTATTACCTATGTTTGTTCGATATCATTCTTGCATTTATTTTATATTTAGTTATTCACTTACTATATATCTTAATTATATTAGACTAAAGTCCTACGGTCTATTTACTTATTTATCATTATTACCCATTATCTTGATCTTAATTCAACCCTTGTACATATACGGATTCATATCTCTCCATTTACACAAAAGGGATCTAAACCCATTAACTTCAACATCAAACTAGCCAATAGACTCCCTTAAAATGATCATGAATATATAGCAAAAGAACCGGAAAATTCAATTCTAAAACCGCATTCTTCTCACTTAAGCATCTCTAACTAGCCAGGCTAACTAAGAAAACATCATTTACAACGACACTTCCTTACACGGCCAGCCAAGGGATAACAATTCTAAGCCCATCAACAACCAATTAGCAAACTACATTCCGAACTCTAAATAAACTCTCAAATTTCTAGATATCAATAAATCTATTATGAAGCCAATCTCCCAATAAAACAACTCAAGGGTCAATAACTCTTATAAGGCAATCTAACCGTTAAAATCTATATTCATAGAGAAGTTAATACCAACATGTTACAAATCCAACACTTTAACGACATCCAACAATCTAGTACCAACATCCTAAATCACTTCCAATCAACCCATCAAAAATAGTCCAAATCAGCCCATCAACAACTCTGTGGAAATCAAAGAACCATAAATATGAACACTTAACTCAATTGGTTTCAAACTCCAAAGAACTAATCTAAAATTCCAACCACAAACCAAAATCATCTACTAGATTTCATCCCTAAAGCTGAATCCAATCTAACCATCATTCAACAATTCATAATAAAAAATTAACAACATACACTAACATAACCAAAAATCACAAATATCATATGATCATTCACCTAAAATCAAACTTCTAATATATCCACAACAAAATACGAATCCAGAATTTCTAACCACTAAAATACACCAATCCATCAACCACCAAAAGTTCCATAACAAAGCACCAATCAATGCTCGGTAAAGTTTAACATGAAATCCAAACTTCCAATTTTCAGATTCAGCCCTAGAGCTTCAAATCCAATAACCATGAATCATCCAACACCTACCCATAAAATTCACCCTTAACCGATAGTTACAAAAATTCTAGAAGAAATACCCATTTGCTCATGCCTAGAGAAATCCTCCAAAATTATCCACACAAGGAGACCCATTCGGTTTCTCCATGGAAACCTAACCAAAAGCTCATCAATCAAAACCCTAAACAACTCAATTTCTATTTTCGTTGTATAACCCTAAAATTATAAACACAAACAATAACCCATAAAAATCCTAAGGCTTCAATTTATAAATCCAACCCCAAAGAAAGACCCATTCGGCCAATAGGAAATCCCTCAAATATCAAACCCAAAATACTTAGAATAATCTGAGAATTTGCTTGAAAATTACCTATTAAAACAGAGCTCAAAAACCACCGGAAGTTCGCCGGATTTCGCACCTCCAATCCGCCGGAATTCGAACCATTAGCTTTGCCGGCGCCGACCATCGTTGACCAGCCGCCGCCCGGACCTCCAGAGGTACCGGGTCCTACTCGGGTCTCTCCTCTCATCTCAGCCTCTCACTTTCTCTCCCGGGCTGGTGTGCAGAAAAATCAAGAAGAAATGGGGAGAAGAGAGAAAGAAAGGAAGAAGAAATAAAATGAAAGGTAGGAGGCTGGTGGGTGCGTGAGAAAGGAGAAGAAAAAAGAAAGAAAAAGGAAAAATGAAATGAAGAAGAAGAAAGTGGCGTGAGTGAGTGTGTGGCTAAAAATTGAGGGAGAGAAGATATCTTATCTTCTCTCATCCAACCACAAGCCAACACGTGGCAGTGGGTGGGATTTTTAATATTTTAAATGCTCATACTTTCTATAAATTATGGTAGCACCCCACAACAAATCAATTCTTTCATTTGTTAATTGGTATTTAACCCTTACATTTAATCTAATTGCATTCTACTAATGTAATTAAATAATTCTTCCACTAGGCTCATTATTATTATTACAATTATTATTTCCTAAATACTTATTAGTAGTATTTTATTATTCTAATTTTTCATTACTTTACCTTAGACTTATTTTATTTCCATAATATAAATACTGTCACTTAAAATCTAACTATTGGTCACATCTAATTAATTAATATAATTTATTAATTTGTTAAGTCACCTATTTATTTTCTTGGCCTTCACATCTATGTCTGTCCGGACAGGACTTTCAGGGAGTGGATTTTCACTCTCTAGAACTTGCGTCCTGACTCCGTCCTATGCATGTCCGAACACGACTTCCCAAAACTCGTTTTTACGCGTTTTCTAAGCATTCAAAGTATTTTCTTACCATTTTACTAACTCTAGTCATTTATTTAATTTAATTTATATTTTAAACACTCAAATAATGCTTTGGACATTACACACACACAAAATATATTTTATACATATTTTAATATTACACACACTTACTATTTTACTAACTCTCATCATTTATTTAATTTAATTTATATTTTAAACACTCAAATAATGCTCTGGACATTACACACACACAAAATATATTTTATACATATTTTAATATTACACACACACACTATAAAGTAGCCCATTACATGTTTTGAATTAAGTGACATTTCCCGTAGAATGCAATTATAGATATGCATATTTTGCGGAGTTTTAAAGAAAACACCCTTATAAACTAACCAATTTAGCGACTTTTTAAGAAAACGCCAAAATAAATGAGTCAATTTCGTGGTGTTCTTTGTGAATTGCAGCTATTTGATAAAAAAAAATCGCGACAATTTGTAAAAAAGCCGGTAACAATGACATTTACGACTAAACCCAATTCTTTTTAGAATAATATTAAATGTAAGTCTCATATACTTTATTTATTCTCAAATGTAACATGAATTTTAAAATTACAATTAAATCAAAATTCAAAAATAATTCACGTCAAATTCAATAATGAATATAAAAGTCATGCCACTTGGGAATGCAGCTAGAGTGAAATCTAGCTGTGGCCTAATATGCCACGTGATGGGTGCAGAAGTTTGTACTTCTGTAAACTTTTCTAGCCATCCAAGAGGAGGAAGGAGGAAGTAAAGAAATTGATTCTGTAATAAGATCCACATTTTTTCAGTCTTGTACAAAAGAAGGCTGCTGGAGAGCTGAAATCACCACTTGAGAATCTCCTTCTAAAGTGAAAGAGGAGAGCTTGAGAGATGCTGACAAAGAGGAAGCACGAGGAGCTGCTAAGGCCTCACCATAAGTAGGGTCACAAGAGGGGTTGATGACAGAAATAGCTTTGATTACTGTACCAGAAGAGTCACGCGCGACATACTGCTGGATTAGCTGGATTGAGCTATTTGAGCCCGGCATACCCTCATTTCATTCCATCTAGAAGCTAGGGGGGCACAACTGTGGCACACATTCATTCTTCTATGCCCACCTCTTATTTTATATTATCATTATTCATTAGTTGACTCGATCATCAGCCGGGGAGATAACCATAGCATTTTTCTCTGCTACACGACGTAAGAATTTTGTCCAGATTTAATTCACTCCGCAATAGTGAAGGTCTAAAAGTCAATAGGGAGCCGACAATTTTTCCTCGTGTTTGATAAAATCTAATGGGGCGTTCGGAAGGGCTTCTAGGTAGTGGGTGCATATCCTTGTCAAGTTGCTTTCTTTACATTTTTGGTCAAATATCTTCTTTTGAATTAGCATAACATAATGAGGCCCATTTGAGCAAAACTTCCACGGTTTCTTCACAAAAGAACCAAAATGGTCGTCACCGGCAGAGATGATGTTCCGGCAACGCTCAAGCCAGACTATGATAGAGCAAGTGAGTTGAAGGCTTTTGATGACACAAAGCTCGGCGTTAAAGGACTAGTGGATGCTGGGGTTACTGAGATCCCTCGTATATTCTATAATACACCGGATGACTTTGACAACGTCTCAGCTTCTGGTGACACCCAGTTTAGTATTCCTGTCATAGATCTCCAAGGCATCGAGAAAGATGTAATAAAACGCAAGAAGATTGTTGAAAGCATTCGTGATGCATCGGAGACGTGGGGTTTCTTTCAGCTGGTCAATCATGGGATCCCTGTGAGTGTTTTGGAGGAGATGAAGGAAGGCGTGCGTAGGTTTCATGAGCAAGATACTCAAGTGAAGAAAGAGTTGTATTCGCGTGACCGCAAGAGACCGTGGGTGTATAACAGCAACTTTGATCTGTATAGCGCTCCGGTGACTAATTGGAGGGATACATTTTATTGTCTAATGGCACCTAATCCCCCAAAGGCAGAAGACTTGCCAGCTGCATGCGGGTATGTGATTTGCAATATATAATCCCCTGGATTATTGTTAAGATCTAGGCATTTAAATTCAAAAAACGACCTTAGAGATTGTATGGATTTCTGATCATCTCATTTGCTCAACTGAATTATTCACATACATCTAGACTGGATTGAGTGAGAAAATAATCCACCCACCATTTTTGAATGAGATGGTGATGGGTTCTTGTTGTGGAAATACGATTGTGATTGGCTGTGGTAGTAAAAAGGAAATGGATTGAACTAAAAGGGAGTTCTCCACTGCGGGTAGGAGTCACCGCATACAATCTATTTGTAGAAATTCGTCAATGACCCCTGATATAGAAGGATCACCTGATCCTTTATTCAAACTTAATGACCATCTAAAAATTCTAACATACTAATCCAAACTATCTTATTTTGAATTTCCAAATGATACTGAGCAAAACGAAACAATTGTCAACACAGAACAGCAGTTGGCCTGATCTCTTATCCAATGAAGCAAACCTAATCCTGGTACTTTGGATTAGGCCTTCTTGTCCTTCGGTTCCTATCAGAAGATGAGATCTTCATATTGATTTGAATTCTGATTGATTAAGGGACTTTAGTTTTTAACGGTCAAAGACCATGGCATGAAATGCTTTTTTCACTTTTTAAACAATTTTTCAACTGATCACTAATAATGATAGTGATGTATACAAATGCTCTGGATGCCGCATGCAGATCATTTTTGTTTCTTTTTTTGGATATCATAAAGTATTAAATGCTCAATTTTGTCAACTCCCAATTACGTTTTTCTTTCATAATGGTAGCTTTTGCACTCTTTTTCATTTTCTATCGAGATTGGAGGATGACCTATAACGATCTGAAGTTATGAACACCTAAAGCGCTTATTAATATATCCGCCTGTAGAGATATACTGGAGCAGTACTCAAAGCAAGTGATGAAGTTGGGGATTTTAGTGTTCGGGTTATTATCAGAGGCTCTTGGGCTGAACCCAAACCACCTCAATGACATTGATTGCACTGAGGGTCTTTCGCTTGCGTGCCATTACTATCCCGCTTGCCCACAGCCAGAGTTAACAATGGGCACAAGCAAGCATGCGGACGGTCCCTTCCTCACTATTCTTCTACAAGACCATATTGGTGGCCTCCAAGTCCTTCATCAGGACAAGTGGGTCGACAACCCTCCGGTGCCAGGGGCTCTAGTGGTTAACATTGGAGATCTTCTACAGGCAAGTCTTCACATTATTCTTGCGTTTGGTTGGGTGTATTGTTTTTGGATCATAGTTGTGTCATCTTATTTCATTTAATTTTAGTAATGACACTTCATATTCATCAATAAACTTTAATTTTACGTACATACCATTTGGTCCTGTAAATGGCGTAGGTGAGAGACTTCGTACATGTAATAATGATCTCAGCTCACCGAAGTAAAAGACTTCGAACATGCAAATAGCTTCTGTTTCCGATCAAACGTTACATGTTGGTGGTGAACGGGCACTCTGAGAGGTCCAATGTATACTTGATCAGAACCTATCAAAACCCACTTCAAGCTATGACACTCAAAAGAAATATTAATTCTTTTTGTTTTAGGATTTCCTTTTGGTTTAGGCGAACTTACGTGGCTACATTAGGCGTGGAGAAAAAAATAAGAACATAATGGGAGAGGGTGGTTTGTTGTTGTTTTAATATAGTGGATTGATCGGATTTATCCTTTGCTCTCTTATTGTTTTGCTTGTGTGTGTGTCTATGTATATATTTTACTTGCATTTGTTGAATGTAATTCACATATAAACAGTAGTTTAGCTCAACACCACATTGATTAAGATCAAAAGTCGATTCACTTGCACTTTTGAAGGATCATATTATGTAGAAGCAAATGAAATACATGATACTAACTAACTTGGCTGTCGTCCAGCTAAATTTTATTTGTATTTGTCAATTTTGATGCTCTAAACAAGAATGATCCTTTTTGGCTGCAGCTAATTTACATGTTTTTCCCTTTGGTTTTTCCAGCTTATAACAAACGATAGGTTTAAAAGCGTTGAACACAGAGTATTGGCAAACCGGGCCGGGCCCAGAGTATCTGTGGTGAGCTTCTTTTCCACAGGTTCTTGGCCAACCTCAAAACTTTACGGACCCATCAAGGAGTTATTATCAGAAGATAATCCTCCGAAGTATAGGGAAACCACAGTGAGCGACTATGCCAAGTACTTCTGGGAAAAAGGCCTTGATGGAACTTCTCTGCTGCCGCATTTCAGGCTCTAAACTCTGATAACATATATGAATAAATGGTTTCTGAGTTAGATTTCCCATTTTAATTTTCCGTCTAGTTTGTGAGCTAAATAACTTGGCACTTTGCTGTAACGTATTTACTAAACAAGTATACAGTTATAAATATTCTAGCTCCACACTTCGGTGAGTAGTCGTGTGTTGTTATTAATAAAGTATAAGAGTCATTATGCCATTGTATCTCTAACAGGTAAACCTATTGTACAACAATTGTAATTGAAGTCCTATATTTTTATCTTATATCTATTCCTTGATTATCTATTTCATTCTTCCCTTGGTGCACCCGGTTATATTGTTGATTGCTATCAAATGACTTGTGAATTGTGATCATCTTGTGTCATAATACGCCCCCTCAAGCTCAACGGGAGAGAATTGACGTTGAGATTGTCCCCGATAATGATGAATTTTGGAACTGGAAGGGGCTTTGTGAAAGTATCTGCAAGTTGATCTTTAGATGAAATAAATTTTACAAGCAATTGTTTGGATGCCACTTTGTCATGCACAAAGTGGAAATCAATTTTTATGTCGTTGGTCCGTGCATGAAACATAGGACTTGCAGTCATGTATGTAGCACCTTTGTTAATTATCACACCACAAAGTTGGTGGATGTGAAAGAAAAACCCCAAGTTCACGCAACAAGGACTGAAGCCTGCAGTGGCAATGACTAAGGCTCAATATAATACTCAGCCTCAGTTCTAGAACACAAGACTGTGGCTTGTTTGTTGGTGCTTCACGTAACTAAATTGGACCCCAAAAATACATCGAAACCACCAGTAGAGTACTGTCAATCGTCTGGATAACCACCCCAGTCAACATCATTGTATGTATCCAAATCCATGGTGGATTTGTGACAAAGTAATAGCCCTTGATAAGCTGTATTGCAAAGATATCACAAAATTCTTTTGATAGCACTCCAGTGATGCATAGTTCGACAATGGATATATTTGAAAGAAAACATAAAACTAAAATAAAATAAAGCGGAATAATAAGAAATAGAGACAAGGGATTTTACGTGGTTTGGTCTATGACCTACGTCCACAGACTAAAGCCCAAAGGGCTACATTGTTGCTATTATTGCTTGATTGATTTACAATACAAATTATCCCTATTTATAGGGATATAGAGATAATACAAAATGGTATGTAAAGAGAATACAATCAAATCAGAATTGAATGTATTCAAATTTGATTTGATTATAATCAATTACAATTAATGAGGATTAATTCAAATCCTACAATATATGGAAAGTACCGTAATATACGGTATCGTTATATTCTCTAACATCTATATGGAGAGTACCGTAATATACGGTATCAATATATTCTCTAACATCCCCCTGCAAACTCAAGGTGGAAGGTTCTGAAATCTTGAGTTTGATTTTTATTTTATTTTATTTTATTTATGTTGGGTTGTATATAACCCAGTTTAGAGAACATATTTTTTCTTCTTTTTCTTCTTCTTCTTCTTCGAGACAACTATGGGCTAAATAATGAGCCTGGATAGCGAGGTTTCAGGTAGTACCTCAAAGGCTAAATACATAATGGACTATCTATGGGCCAAAGAAAATGAGCTAACTGTGGGCTGAAATGGGCATGGGTTTTAGAGAATACCTCAAATGCTAAAAGAAAGGTGGGGCCATCTATGAGCCAAAGAAAATGAGCCAACTATGGGCTGAAATGAGCATGAGTTTTAGATAATACCTCAAATGCCAAAAGAAAGGTGGGGCCATCTATGGGCCAAAGAAAATGAGCCAACTATGGATTGAAAATAATACGGGCAACTTGGCCTCTTTTTTTTTTTTTCTTTTTTTTTTCTTCCTTCGTTGCATCTGCACGACGCTACACTCATTTGATTCAAGTCATGCACATAAATAACCAAGCCTTTCTCAGTTTCTCTACACATTTCCCTTTTTTTTTTTCTTTTTTTTTTTGACCAAGCAAACACTGAACTGAACGGCTTGAAAAACCAAACGAAATATATACCTGTAACCAAACGGAGACCTCCGTCTCCAACAGCTCGCCTGAGACCTGCCAAAAACTTGCCGGCAAGACTAAATCTCGCCGGAGAACACCACATGTTGCCTGGAACATCGTCGAACAACTCAAAAGTTGGCGGAAAATATCAAAATACCACAAAAGCCGCTAACAACCATGAAAACACCATTAATGGCCAAACGTCGCTGATGAACACAACAGAACCACCGGAAACTCGACGGAGACAACCAGACGCCGCCTCAAACGATCTGAAACTGCCGGACCAGATGAGAACTTGCCGGTGACACCAACTAGGATCGACAAAGAGTCAATCTACAAACACCCACCGTGAAAACACACGGAAAGATTTTTTTTTTTTTTTTTTCTTTTCTCAGTAACAGTAATCTCCCCAAAACCAAAATGCATTTTTTTTTCTCAGGAACAGTACGAAATCTCCTCATAACGAAATTTCCTCTTTTTTTTTTTTTTTTTTTTTTTTTTCTTCAGGAACTATAAGAAATCTCCCCATAACGGAATACAAATTTTTTTTTTCTTTCCTTTTCTTTTCTCAGGAACAGCACGAAATTTCTTTTCTTTTTTTTTTTCGTCAAATACACTGCAATATCTATGGGGATGAGATTTGCAAAGCATTGCCTATAAGAAAACTAAAATACAAGAAAATGAAAACAAGAGAAATAAATCACAGGACCATTGGATCGAACATTGGCGTTAGCCTATAGCTCTAATACCATGAAAGAAAACATAAAACTAAAAGAAAATATAGCGGAATAATAAGAAATAGAGACAAGGAATTTTACGTGGTTCGGTCTATGACCTATGTCCACAGAGTAAAGCCCAAAGGGCTACATTGTTGCTATTATTGCTTGATTGATTTACAATACAAATTATCCCTATTTATAAGGATATAGAGATAATACAAAATGGTATGTAAAGAGAATACAATCAAATCAGAATTGAATGTATTCAAATCTGATTTGATTATAATCAATTACAATTAATGAGGATTAATTCAAATCCTACAATATATGGAGAGTACCGTAATATACGGTATCGTTATATTCTCTAACATCTATATGGAGAGTACCGTAATATACGGTATCAATATATTCTCTAACAATATTGACAGACTTTGTTGACGGCAAATGAAAAATTTGGGTGAGTGAGAGAGAGATACTGTAAGGAGCCAACATTGTTGCAGTATAGAGTTGGATTAAAAAAAAAAGCATCTCCATCAAACTGTGGAAGTTTCACAGTGGAAGACATAGGGGAAGCTACTAGTTTAACTGCCTCCATTTTTGCCTTGTGAAGCAAGTCATGAATGTAACGAGTCTAATTGACAGTAAAAACCCATCTTGGACATGTTTGGCTTCAACTCCCAAACAAAAAATAATGTAGAGGTTCAAGATCTTTTAAAGCAAAGTCAGAATGAAGACTTGAAATGAGGCCCGTAACAACAATGTCATCAACGTAAATAAGTAGAAAAATGATATATGGTATAAAGACCAAGAAATTAAATAAGAAATTTAGCAATTAAATAAATCACATTTATTAAATAAGTTGAAATTAGTTTTATATTTTTAGTGATTATATTTATGTGATTGAAATAAAAGAGTTTAAGATAAAATAATAGAATTAGAACAATAATAATAAGTCCTAGTTAAATAAATAATTAATCATTTTAGTAAAGTGTAGTTTGAACAAATGTGGGGTCGAATATTAATTGTTAAATGATAAGATTTTAATTTAGTGGAGTCCTGCAATGATTTATAAAAGTTGGGGGCTTTAAATAAAAATGTAATCTCCTCCTACCACGTGCCATCACCTGAATGGCTAAGAGAAGATAACCTCATCTTCTCCCAACCACTCACAAGGTGACACGTGGCCTCTTATCTTCATTTCCTTCCCCTTTTTCTTTCCTTTTCCCCTCTCTTTTTGGACCACCCGGATCTCTCTTCCCCTCACCCGCACACCTCTCTTTTCTTTCTTTTCTTCCTCCCTACCGCACGTTCTCTCTTCTCCTTCTCTTTTATTCTTCCTCTCGGTTCCACCCGACGACAGCAGCTCCATTTCTCCCTTCTTTTCTTCCCTTCGCCTTCCTTCCTCTCTTCACTCATTGTCACGCACACAACCCAGCCCTTCCCCTTTCCCCCTTCATCCCGTCACACACACACTCACCCATGGGAGATCAAACCGTGTGAGGGGCTGTGATGCTGAGTGAGACCCGTGATGTTCTTGAGTTGAGAGACAAGCCATGTGAGATGAATCGAGGCGAGCTACCGATCGGAAACGAAAGTGCAGATTGTGAGTTACCGAGGCTGAGAGAATCGATTGGAGCAATCGGTTTCATCAAGGTAAATTCTATTTCCTTTAGCTTTTGGGTATTGTTGTGACGACCCTTTTTTTTTTTTTTTTATACAAACGTAAAATGAGTCATCACAGTGGCATGACTATGTGTCGCTTAGCCAACATATGGTACATGCCCATAACATGCACCCGATATACAGAGTTATATCTACAGCGAAATATATCATGATACCATTAAACATAGTGGAAAAGCATAACTATAAATGAACCTGATGTCTATACAAAAGTGAGCCACAACACAAGTCTAATTGTTTAAGACTTAACAACATATAACTATTACAAAAGAATGTCTTATACAAAAGAATACATGACACATATGTCACAAGCCATATACAAAAGTACTCAAAATAAGGACATCATAGTTCATCCCACTATGACTATCGCTACGGGCTTCAATCATAGTAACCCAAATAGAATACTACCGGATCATCATCCGCATCAGGATTACCTACAATCATAAGAATATCATCTACACGGTTGTGGTAGTATCCACATCCGCATAGGTGAAAGAATGAGTCCATCACCTCGGTATAAAACATATTAAGACCTCAGTGATATTAAACTAACTGAGTTTTCACAATGAACCAACCTTTCTTTTATTTTTAGTCATGCGAGCACTATATCAGCAACAATTTACCAATGACTAATACAGTAAACACTGACTATCTAGAAAACATTTAAAATATACTATATAGCTGTGAACATACGTAGAAGTTCCAGTCATCCTTCCTTGAAAGTTTCTATAGATAGACATCTCTATAATAATACTTTTGAATGGTGGACCAGACATATGTGCACACGATCAATCCATTACAGATATCACGTCTACACATAAATCTTAAGCAAGAAAACATGGCATCTTACTCTTCCATACTAGGATATCATCATTCAATATAATACTCGCAACACCATCTCTAATCGTAATTTAGCTTCATGCCTTGAACATCAGTAGATCATGTGAGCACTAGAGTTAAACTCAATATGCTAACACGTCTTTCTTGAAGAACAATACAGTCAATCTTCTTACTCATAGACATGCCCTTACTCGCACCTAGACAGTCATGAATCCATGCACATTCAAGTTTAATATTTCTTAAACACATGCAACTATCTGATAGAAATATACATAAGTTCTTTTCATTTAAGACACTTATGCATACCAACACGTTTGGTAGAAACTACTTATAGCATAAAAGCATCACACTCATAAAACAATGTTATATATGATATGCATGAAACTGGGTCTACTGGGGCTTAGGTCCCCCACGATGCTGATAACTGTTGTTTAACTGTGTTTACTGCTGTTTTACTACGTTCTGTTGCTGTTGTACTACTGTTGTATGTATGCTCTATACTACACGCTCTATGTTCTGTGCCTGATCAGTATATGTTTCACTACTGTATCATGTTGTTACTAATCCATGTTCTCTTCAAACTAAACAAATCCAACATTTTATCAAACACTTTGAAATCATTAAAATCATAGTTTCTTCATAAAACATAAACAGTTTCAACATGACATGTTCTCAAACAATTTCGCATAATTTAAAGCACAACCGCAGCACACACTCAAACACTTTAAAACAATTCAACACACTTTACTCATGCATTAATTCTTAAACATCATTGATATAATTGAATATAATCAAACTATTCAAATTATCCAAAACATATATTTCATCATATGGTCGGTTCAGATTCATAAAACAATATACATTTTTACAAATACATAACATATAAAAATATATTTTCACAGTGAGTAAAATACTCACCTCAGATCGCTTGTACTCCCAATTCTAAAATACTCTAAGTTCAACCGCAAAGTGCCACTAAAAATACAATACATTGTATTATTTAGTATTCTAATCAATAATCAAACTAGGTAGCATTTTGAATCGCTCAAAAGCCACATTGCTAATTTACCCATAAAACCCTAAAATTCCTAAATACTTATCCATAATGTCTAATCACTTTAATAAACCCAATATTGCTAACCCATAAGCATTACATTGGGTTAATCACAATAAAATATAATTTTAACAAAATACCTAAAAACTAGGGTCTATGAAAAACTTACCAAAAACTCGCTAAGTCAAGACCAAATACTCGGGAAGCTCCTAGCAACTCCAAACCACACAAAATCTAGAGAAAATACCAAGTTAAACTCATTTCTACAAGATTTATAAAAAATCTCCAAAAATGCGAGTTTAACGATTTACCTCAAAATGTTCAGTCAAAACATAGATCGGGCTTTGAGGATTACGTTATCAAAGTCGGATTTAAGATTGGACGACTGGATTTCAAGATATCACGGTTTTTAGGTAAAAACCGTATAGAAATGAGGAAAAAAAATCGAGCTGCCGAGAGAAATGGGCGTTTTGCCCACTTTAAAACGGACCCCCACAAGCTGTCCAGACGCGCGAAAAAGGAGGCATCCGCCTCACGCAGAATAAGTACCGTTCGGATGCGTGTCCACCAAGAAGGGCCGTCTGGACGCCCACAATATAGCTACCGGATGTGCCATGTATATGTATATATTTTTGCATTATTTTCTCATTTATTCCATTTCCAATTCATTTTCTCATATTTTCCTCTTAAATAACTTATTTCTTTGAACCATAAAATATTCTCTGGGCGTCCTATTGTATTTTCCAGCCGTCAAATTAATTTTAGTCATTTATCCATTAAATTTTATTTTTAAAATGATAAATAACATTCGGGACATCACAATTGTTGTTGGGTTCCAAATGTTGACCGAATGGGTCTTTCTTTTGGGGTTTGATCTAGATGAGATCCTAGGGTTTTATGGTATTTTTGGGGTGTTGGCTGAATGGGTTGTGGTTCTAGAATGTGGTTGGCCGATTGGGATTAAAGAAGTTGAATTTGATTGGATTTTGGGTGTTCTCTTTCGGTTGTAATTGGCTAATTAATTGAATTTATGGGTTTGATTTTGTGGGTACATTGAATGGTTTTATTTTTTGATTGTTGTAGATTTATTAATTTGGGATTGGTGTAGCTGAATTGGGCTTGGGTGTGGTATTGTTGGAAATTTTGGGTGCTGGCCAATTGGGTGATTTTTACAACAGATTTGGGGTTGTTGATATTGAGAGTTTTAATGGTTTCGGATTATGGAGGATGCTGGGTTGGCATGGAGTGATTTTCTTTATGGTGTTTATGGCTTTGAATTGGGGGTTTGATGGTATTTTCCATGGCTTTGGTTGGTTGAAATGCTAGATTTTGTTGTTGGCAGATTTAATGATATTGCTTGAGTTATTGAATTGAGGTTTTGTTTGAGACGTGTCTTGTAACAATTTGGAATGAGTTTTATAGGATTGTGGTTCCCTTGGGTTTTGAGTGAACAATTAATTAAGGATGCTTATGTTTTTGGTACCTTAAGCTTGCAATGTAATTATAGGTTCCTTAGATTTAGTTTTGTGGAGGTTGAGTTTAGGTTCGTTGATTTTTGTATAAGAAGTGACATTTATGTTAAGAGATTGAAAATATTATAATGACCGAATGCTCATTAGTTTATTAAGGAAGATTGTAAGTTGTAATTGTTACCATTGTGTAAATGGCCTAATCTAGATGAATTGTTAGTTGTCGTTTACAAAATTATGGGGGATTAAATTATTATTAATTCTTGTATTGTTGTTGGAGGTTGATAATGGAATTTTGGGGGCTTTGTTTGTGGTTTCTAGGTTAAGTCTTGGAGTGTTTCTTTGGTGAAATGTGGGCTGATTTGGTATAGTGTCCCTTGGATGTGATTTTAAGCTATAGCCAAATGATAGTGCTAAATAGTTGAATGTTGTTTAAGTATTGGTTGGTTAAGAAGAGTTTGAAGTTAATAAAGTTAGGCCCAAGAACCGAATGAGATAAATAGATTTTTAGTCTTTGTACTAAATGGGAAAGTTAAACAAATAATGAAGTAAAATGGTAAAGTGTAAATATTACGATATGAGATTGTACTCTAAGCTAATAGGAGTTACTAAAGGAATATGTTAAATAAGATTAGGGTTCTATAGTCTAAACTACTGATATGGTTAGTCATTAAATAAGTAATGCATATTCATTTATTCATGTACAATAAAAGTAAATAGATAAGGTAGTGTCATGATTGGAGACTTCAACGTATTCTCCAATGTAGGGTTCAAGTAACTAGAACACTTGGAAAATATTCGAGTCAAGAGTCCAATGCGGCAACTGAGAAATTATTATTTTCATATATTAATGAATTGCAAAATATACATGTTGTTTTATAAATCTGAATCAACTGTATATTAAATATATCCGTTTTGGATGATTTGAGTACTTTTGAGTATGTTGAACTTATCAATGAAATTTTGAAGAATTGTATATTGTATGTGGAGTATGGAATGAATTGTGTGACTGTGTGCTGCGGTTGAGAATTTTAAATAATGTATTTGGCGCTTGAGAAATTGGTGTTGTAACATGTTTGTGGATTTTGGGAGTGTTATCATAAACAGTTTTGGGAGCATATTGCATTGATGCATGGTTATACAATCTTGGGGACTCGAATACTTGAGTCTGGGACTCGGCTATTTGTGTCTGGGACACAGCTAATTGAGTCTGCGACTCGAGTATT
The DNA here is from genome assembly GCA_028654335.1 of Alnus rubra. NCBI lineage: Eukaryota > Viridiplantae > Streptophyta > Magnoliopsida > Fagales > Betulaceae > Alnus > Alnus rubra. The sequence continues at coordinate 2,264,152 of JAJPGS010001619.1, read as the reverse complement.
TGTGTCTAGGATACGGCTAATTGAGTCTGGGACTCGACTATTTGTGTTTGGGACACGACTATTTTTGTCTGGGACATGGTTATTTGAGTCTGGGACTTGGTTACTTAAGCTAGGGGCTCTGGAGACTTGCATATGCATACTTGTATTGTGTTGTATTTGTATGTGCTATTTTTATGATATGTATTGTAGTTTTTATGTTAGACGTATTAGTTATATGATCTAAGAAGCATTGAGTTTGGATGTGCCTAGATGTTCACATTGTTCAGAGATTGGAATGTTATGTCTTATTATAGTAGGCAGTTGTTATTTGTTCTTCAGCAAAGACATGCTTGCATATTGGAGTCTCACTCTAGTGCTCGCATGATCACACTGACTTTCAAAGGCAATGAGTCTCAATGTATTCAAGCATAGTGTTACCTATAGCTGGGGATGTAAATGTCCTTGTATAGCTAAGCTAAATGTCTTGTTTTAGTATTTCCAAAATGCATTAAGCCTCAATGTATAGGGAGGCAGGTGTTTTATTAACTTAAGGATACTAGTGCTTTGTATAGATATGCCTCGAGCTACAATGTACAGTGTGTTGGTATTTCTTAGGCATGGGATGCTTGTGTTTCGGTACAGTAGATTAAATGTCATTCTTTAAGCCTAAGGGTTATGTGCATGCGAATGACCTCGCGTGTGTGTAAATCTAAGCAAACAAACCACAAAGTAATATATTGTAGATGGGTCGATATGTAGAAGCTTTCAAGGTGGGATGACTGGAACTTCTATATATGTTCGCAACTACACAATATGCTTTAAATGTTTTCTATTAGTCGGTGTTTGTGTAACACTCTAGATTTTAAGACATGGTGTCTTAAATAGAATTTAAGATCTATGGCGATCAATTCACACTTTTAATTACTCGATCGAAATTATTCTGATAAATTGCATCTTTATGTGCTATTTGTTCCAAAACCTAAATATTTAGTAAATTGGTTGGAACAATAATATCTCTAATATTATTATACGAGAATATTTTGTAAAATAATATTATTAATATATAATATTATTTTGAAATATTTATTGTACAAGATATTATTTTAATCTAATATTATTTTGTATAATAATATTATCAGTGTAATAATGTTATTCAAAAATTAACATTATTTATGAAACGAACTGGACTCAAAACGGGTTTAAAATTATACCCTAGTGAGTTATTATATGATAAAAGCCTAATATAAAAATACCTACAGATTAACTTAATCTGTATCATGATCATAACGTGCAAATAGGAAGATTCATGAACCAGCTGTCCTAAACTCTGCGTCATCCCCTTGCATCACTACTGACTCACCCTCTACAGCTCACTCCTACAACTTACTGCCCACGCCTGGTCTGTTTCTCACGCCTATATAACGGATACTTCCTCCTTCAATTTCATCACATCTCTTTCTCCTTTCTTTCCTTCTTCATTCCTCTTTCTCGATATTGTCTGAGTGAAACAGAGAGTGAGGGAGAGAGGGAGATCAAAAGAAACTGAGAAGAGAGATAAAGAGGGACCCGAGAGAGAGAGAAGTTGACTGAGGGAGAGAGAGACCGTGGGAGAGCCAGAGAGAGAGTGAAACAGAGAGAGAGAGAGGCAGAATCGAGAGAGGGAGAGAACCGGAGATGACCCGTGGCCCGACGAACCCGGAGAACCCATGACCCGAATCTCTTCTTTCCCTTTCCGTGATTCTCCTTCTTTCGTCCTTGTCTAGCCGAAACTGAGAGAAGAGAAATCGGGAGGCAGAGATTCATGGAGAGCCGAGAACCCGTGAAGCCAAACCCGTCATCGCCGCCGGAAAAGAGGGACCCAGACCCGATTTCCGGTGGGTCAACGGCGGGTCAACAGTGGGTTGTCGGAGGATGCATTTCCCAGTGAGATTAGAGGAGATTTCCGGCGATTCTTTGTTGGATTTCCGGTGGATTTTCTCTAAAATTCTCTGGGTAATCTCTTGTGATTTTGTTTAATTTATTTTGATAAATTAACGGGTTGAGCTTGAATCCCCTGTTCTAGCCGATTGATTGTTGTCTTAATTTATTGATTATTGTTGATGATTATTAGCTGAATGGGTGATTTCTAGATAGGTTTGATGTTGGGTATTTTCTGGAAGAACTGATTTAGAATGGGTATTTTGGATTATAATTTGATGTTGATTTTGAAATGGATTTGCTAAATTTGAGTGTTTCAATTTGTGGGTAGTATTTTTGGTTAGTTGATGATGGCTCATGAGTAGAACCCGTATAGTTTAAAGCCTGAGGAATACTCTGTTCTTGTGGGTGTCCTAACTGTATGGTGATGTTGGGTACCTTGTTGGTTTCGGCTGTGTGTGTATTAGCAGGAGGGGTTTCGGGTTCTGAATATTTTGGATATTTAGGCTTGGTAGATTCTTTGGTCAAGTAGTTGTGAGAAGTTGATTGGTCTTTTTGTCTTGGGGTTTGATCAGTTATGAGTATATTGGTTTGATATAAATTTTTATAGAAGTCAGGTTTAGGTGTTATTATTAAATAATAATAATAATAATATTATGTAAAGAAGTTATATAAATAGAATTAGGATTTGTGGATGATGATGTTAACACTTTATGTGTATATATATGTATTTATTGCAGATAATGAGCTATTATGAAAACTGCACAAAAAAGGCTGTAAGTATCTCTATACTTACTGAGGACGAAGCTGGTGGATTTTTCTATAATATTGTGTTTACTGCTTTATTTATTTGTTTGTGCATGTGATCTTACATGTTTTCTATTTTTAACTAAAATGGTTAATAACAAAGCTGGTATGCAGCGGGGGGGTGATGGCTGCCAGTGGGACCTTTGGTTCCGTGACACTTAATTAATTAAACGGGCTATGACCTTTGGCTCATAGTCTGCTGGGACCTTTGGATTCCAGCAACAAACTAATAAATGTGAGAGTTGGCTAATGCAGCTGGGGTGTTGATGGTATTGCCAACTGGGACCGTTGGCTCCCGTGACACGCTAATCCGGACCGTTGGTTCCTTCACGAGAGGAGTGCATAAAATTGTTAATTAAGCCTTGCATTTAAAACTGTCATATTACTAATTTAATTTTTCGTACGCATCAAACACCGAAAAATGACTTCTCTAAAAATATTTTACGACCAAAAATATTTTACATCGAAACAAACGAAGCATTAAAGAAACAGAGCTATATTCGTCATAGTCCGACTTTCATGCCCACGTGTCACATGTTTTTAAAAAAAATAACTTATTTTCTCATATTTTCCTCTTAAATAACTTATTTCTTTGAACTATAAAATATTCTCTGGGCGTCCTATTGTATTTTCCAGCCGTCAAATTAATTTTAGTCATTTATCCATTAAATTTTATTTTTAAAATGATGAATAACATTTGGGACATCACAATTGTTGTTGGGTTCCAAATGTTGACCGAATGGGTCTTTCTTTTGGGGTTTGATCTAGATGAGATCTTAGGGTTTTATGGTATTTTTGGGGTGTTGGCTGAATGAGTTGTGGTTTTAGAATGTGGTTGGCCGATGGGGATTAAAGAAGTTGAATTTGATTGGATTTTGGGTGTTCTCTTTCGGTTGTAATTGGCTAATTAATTGAATTTATGGGTTTGATTTTATGGGTACATTGAATGGTTTTATTTTCTAATTGTTGTAGATTTATTAATTTGGGATTGGTGTAGCTGAATTGGGCTTGGGTGTGGTATTGTTGGAAATTTTGGGTGCTGGCCAATTGGGTGATTTTTACAACAGATTTGGGGTTGTTGATATTGAGAGTTTTAATGGTTTCGGATTATGGAGGATGCTGGGTTGGCATGGAGTGATTTTCTTTATGGTGTTTATGGCTGTGAATTGGGGGTTTGATGGGTGTTTTGCATGGCTTTGGTTGGTTGAAATGCTGGATTTTGTTGTTGGCAGATTTAATGATATTGCTTGAGTTTTGAATTGAGTTATTGAATTGAGGTTTTGTTTGAGACGTGTCTTGTAACAATTTGGAATGAGTTTTATAGGATTGTGGTTCCCTTGGGTTTTGAGTGAACAATTAATTAAGGATGCTTATGTTTTTGGTACCTTAAGCTTGCAATGTAATTATGGGTTCCTTAGATTTAGTTTTGTGGAGGTTTAGTTTAGGTTCGTTGATTTTTGTATAAGAAGTGACATTTATGTTAAGAGATTGGAAATATTATAATGACCGAATGCTCATTAGTTTATTAAGGAAGATTGTAAGTTGTAATTGTTACCATTGTGTAAATGGCCTAATCTAAATGAATTGTTAGTTGTCGTTTACAAAATTATGGGGGGATTAAATTATTATTAATTCTTGTATTGTTGTTGGAGGTTGATAATGGAATTTTGGGGGCTTTGTTTGTGGTTTCTAGGTTAAGTCTTTGAGTGTTTCTTTGGTGAAATGTGGGCTGATTTGGTATAGTGTTCCTTGGATGTGATTTTAAGCTATAGCCAAATGATAGTGCTAAATAGTTGAATGTTGTTTAAGTATTGGTTGGTTGAGAAGAGTTTGAAGTTAATAAAGTTAGGCCCTCTTGGAGTAAATGGCAAACACTGTTATGAGATAAAGTCGTGCTTTTATTATGTTTGTAAGAACCGATGAGATAAATAGATTTTTAGTCTTTGTACTAAATGGGAAAGTTAAACAAATAATGAAGTAAAATGGTAAAGTGTAAATATTACGATATGAGATTGTACTCTAAGCTAATAGGAGTTACTAAAGGAATATGTTAAATAAAATTAGGGTTCTATAGTCTAAACTACTGATATGGTTAGTCATTAAATAAGTAATGCACATTCATTTATTCATGTACAATAAAAGTAAATAGATAAGGTAGTGTCATGATTAGAGACTTCAACGTATTCTCCAATGTAGGGTTCAAGTAACTAGAACACTTGAAAAATATTCGAGTCAAGAGTCCAATGCGGCAACTGAGAAATTATTATTTTCATATATTAATGAATTGCAAAATATACATGTTGTTTTATAAATCTGAACCAATTGTATATTAAATATATCCGTTTTAGATGATTTGAGTACTTTTGAGTATGTTGAACTTATCAATGAAATTTTGAAGAATTGTATATTGTATGTGGAGTATGGAATGAATTGTGTGACTGTGTGCTGCGGTTGAGAATTTTAAATAATGTATTTGGCGCTTGAGAAATTGGTGTTGTAACATGTTTGTGGATTTTGGGAGTGTTATCATAAACAGTTTTGGGAGCATATTGCATTAATGCATGGTTATACAATCTTGGGGACTCGAAAACTTGAGTCTGGGACTCGGCTATTTGTGTCTAGGACACAGCTAATTGAGTCTGCGACTCGAGTATTTGTGTCTATGATACGGCTAATTGAGTCTGGGACTCGACTATTTGTGTTTGGGACACGGCTATTTGTGTCTGGGACTCGGCTATTTATGTCTGGGACACAGCTAATTGAGTCTGTGACTCGAGTATTTGTGTCTAGGATACGGCTAATTGAGTCTGGGACTCGACTATTTGTGTTTGGGACACGGTTATTTGTGTCTGGGACATGGTTATTTGAGTCTGGGACTTGGTTACTTAAGCTAGGGGCTCTGGAGACTTGCATATGCATACTTGTATTGTGTTGTATTTGTATGTGCTATTTTCATGATATGTATTGTAGTTTTTATGTTAGACGTATTAGTTGTATGATCTAAGAAGCATTGAGTTTGGATGTGCATAGATGTTCACATTGTTCAGAGATTGGAATGTTATGTCTTGGTATGGTAGGCAGTTGTTATTTGTTCTTCAGCAAAGATATGCTTGCATATTGGAGTCTCACTCTAGTGCTCGCATGATCACACTGACTTTCAAAGGCAATGAGTCTCAATGTATTCAAGTATAGTGTTACCTATAGCTGGGGATGTATATGTCCTTGTATAGCTAAGCTAAATGTCTTGTTTTAGTATTTCCAAAATGCATTAAGCCTCAATGTATAAGGAGGCAGGTGTTTTATTAACTTAAGGATACTAGTGCTCTGTATAGATATGCCTCGAGCTGCAATGTACAGTGTGTTGGTATTTCTTAGGCATGGGATGCTTGTGTTTCGGTACAGTAGACTAAATGCCATTCTTTAAGCCTAAGGGTTATGTGCATGCGAATGACCTCGCGTGTGTGTAAACCTAAGCAAACAAACCACAAAGTAATATATTGTAGATGGGTCGATATGTAGAAGCTTTCAAGGTGGGATGACTGGAACTTCTATATATGTTCGCAACTACACAATATGCTTTAAATGTTTTTTATTAGTCGGTGTTTGCTATATTAGCTATTGAGAGTTTTTCAAACAAAAGTTTATGAAATTGGTAGCTATTATAGTGCTTGCAAGACTATAAAGGAAAAGTAAGTTCTTTGCGAAAATTCAATTTAATATCATTGAGGTCTCGGTATTATGTACTGAGACGGTGAACTCAACCTTTCACCTATACGGATGTGGTAAACCCCCACAACCGTATAGAGAATGTTCCTTTAGTTATAGGTACTTCGGTCGGAGTTGATGGTGTTGTAGAAGTGTACTTGGGCTATTATGACTGAAGCTTGCCGCGACGGTTGTAATTGTCGAATCACAGGTGTCCACTGTTTTATAGGTTTGGAATTATGGCTCGTGTCATTTGTGACACTTGTATTGTCGAGCCATTATTGTTATGTAATTATTGTGTTGATAAGACTTAAACAGATAGATGTTAAATGACTCTTTGTTGTATTTATTTATGATAGATGTAGATTTCCGCTATCAGGTTTATGTTTTCCGCTGCATAGTTAGATATGTGTTATACTCTGATTTACCAGGTACATATTATGGGGTATGTACCATATGTTGGCTTTACGACACATCATCGTGCCACTGTGAGGACTCTTTTATGTTTGTATATATAAAAGAAAAAGGTGGGGGGGGGGGGGGGTTGTCATAGATGGGCTTGATATGTAAGTGAAGAGTGATGTGTCAGTGATATAGGACAACATTTACCCATGTTTTCGGTGTTTTCCGAATTAAGAAAAATAACAAAGAACATATTGGGAAAAGGGATAGTGCCGTTCAATAAAATTTCTATTTGGTCCAGACAACGAAAATACAGAAGGAAAGAATCTATCAAGATTTTCAACCATATTTGGTTGACAAAGAGAATCAATTTTATTGATTTCTATTTTAGATTAGGATTTAACTGTTTATTTGAATTTGCCATCTTTAGGTTTTCTTTGCTATCAAGTATTTTTATAATTATTGTATTCTTCTTATATTGTTTTATTTCCATTCTCAGAAAATGCGGGTTGCGGATCCCGATTTTCTAACCCGCTCAATGCGGGGCAGGTTGTGGAAAACATGTAAATCCGGCTCAATTTGGCCCGCGTCCACCCCTAGATGTGTCAGTGATATTGGACAACATTTATCCATGCTTTCGACGATTTCCGAATTAAGAAAAATAACAAAGAACATATTGGGAAATGGGAAATTGTCGTTCAATAAAATTTCTATTTGGTTCAGACAATGAAAATACAGAAGGAAAGAATCTATCAAGATTTTCAACCATATTTGGTTGACAAAGAGAATCAAGTTTATTGATTTCTATTTTAGATTAGGATTTAACTGTTTATTTGAATTTGCCATCTTTAGGTTTTCTTTGCTATCAAGTATTTTTATAATTATTATATTCTTTTTATATTGTTTTATTTCCATTCTCGGGAGAATTTTATTACATTTTGTAGCTTTAGGGTTTTACTATAACTTTGGATAAATTGTATTGGAATAAGTAGAGTTTTTGCCATCAATAATATTATTAGTTTTCTTTATCAATGTGTATGTTGATTTTGTGTATGGAGAATACAATTTCTTTTTTACGTCTATCGCTTTCACTACATTAGTCAGAACTGGAATTGGTGAAGCCCAACTCAAGACACCTGGAACTGAGCTTTGAAAACCAAGCTTGTTGAGCTTGCTTGAGGCCATAAAGTGCCTTGCGAAAATGGCATAAATGATGTTGTAGAGATGGATGAAAAAAAAAACTCAAGTGGCCAAACCATATAAACATTTTCATGCAAATCACCATGTTAAGAACCACTTTGAACTTTGAATTGGCTAATGGGCTTGCATGACAGCAATAGAGAGGACGACCCGTATAGTAGTGGGTTTAACCACAAGGCTAGCTATAGGTCTCACCATAATCAAGCCCCAATTGCTGATGAAAACCTGCCACTAAACTGGCTTTATAACGATCAATGGACCTATCGGGCTTGCGTTTAATACGAAAAAATCCATTTATAACCCACCAAATTTATTTGCGGTCTAGGTGGGACGTCCAAGTCCCACGTGCCATTTTTCATTAGAGCCGAGAATTCAGTTGCCATAGCCTAACGCCATTAATTATGGATAACGTGAGACTATTGTAAAACATGTGGGCTCAAACATACATGGGCTACTATATATCGGCAAGACGTTGCAGAGTACTGGCTTTGGTATCTGGCAATTAAAGGTACGTATATGTTGATAACGTACAGTATATATAATTGTACGTGTTAGCGTGCACGAATCATGTACTGTGTATTTTAAGATATGAATATATATATAGTACTGTTTCTTATATTTAAAAGTGAATAATTGTCTAAACCTGCTGCAGTTACGAGCTAGAGATCGAATAATTATATACAACCACAACCACAACCACAAAGATACCGAAATTTCATTGATTTCAATATAATTCTAGAGGTACGGTGGATATATACTAAACTTATTAGGAAACTAAAGTCCTTAAAAGAAAATAATTCAACTTAAAAATGACAATTCCTATTCTTTCATGGAAAATAATAATTTAAACAAGGAAAAGAGAATCAGTTGTAATTATGATCAATGAGGGAAAAGTTCCGCTCATTGATCAAGCCATATTTTCTGTTGGGGTTCCGCTCGAATGACATCAAACGGATTCTTTTATTGACACTACCTCATTTTTGTTGTTGTTTTTTTTTTTAAAAAAATTGCTTGCACTGAAAATATATAGGGGGGTTGCCAACGGGCATACACACAAAGTACATTTTACATATACACATTTTAATATTACACACACATATATATATATACTATAAAGTAGCGTATTTAGCAGCGTCGCTACATGTTTGAATTAAGTGGCATTTATGATATTTTGAAAAATGCTAGAGCATTTTCTGTGGTCTTTTTTGGGTCATTTTGTGCAGTACTGACTTGGAACAGAAGAAAATAGGAATAGGGAGAGAATCAGTTACAAGCTGTAGTCTTTTTTTTAATTAAAAAAATGATATGCCAAGTCAACATAGAAAGACCCAAAAAGAATTACAGTAGATGCTCTAACATTTCTATAACTAACCAATTTAGCGACATTTTAAGAAAACACTGCAATAAAGGAGTCAATTTCGTGGTGTTCTCTGAGAATAGCTGCTATTTGATAAAAAAAAAAAAAATCACGGCAATTTGTAAAAATGCTGGTGACAATGACATTTACCTTCGTTTTTACGACTGCTTATTTTTTCAAAAATGCCGCTAAACCCAATTCTTTTTAGAATAATATGAAATGTAAGACTCATATTTTCAATTTATTCTTAAATGTAAGAAGATTTTTAAAATTACAATTGAATCAAAATTTAAAAGTAACTCATCTCAAATCCAATAATAAATATAAAAGCCATGCCACGTTTTGAGAATTTTAGAGCGAATGGCAAAATGATTCGACTGGTTGGATGTGCTGGATTATATTGAGCAATTTTAGCACGGCCACGGCATACCCTCATTTCATTCCATCTAGAAGGGGGCACAACTGTGGCGCACATTCATTCTTCTATCCCCACCTCTTATTTTATATTATCATTATTCATTAGTTGACTCGATCATCAGCCGGGGAGATAACCATAACATTTTTCTCTGCTACACAATAGTGAAGGACTAAAAGTAGTCAATAGGGATATATATATATATATATATATATATATAAAGTAGTCAATAGGGAGCCGAGTGCCGACAATCTTTCCTCGTCAAGTGGGGCGTTTCGGAAGGGCTTCTAGTGGCCGGGTGCATATCCTTGTCAAGTTGCTTTCTTTACATTTCTGGTCACATATCTTCTTTTGTATTAGCATATAACATAATGAGGCCCATTTGAGCAGAACTTCCTCGGTTTCATCACCAAGAACCAAAATGGTCGTTACCGGCAGAGATGAAGTTCCGGCAACGCTCAAGCCAGACTATAATAGGGCAAGTGAGTTGAAGGCTTTTGATGACACAAAGCTCGGCGTTAAAGGACTAGTGGATGCTGGGGTTACTGAGATCCCTCGTATATTCTATCACCCGCCGCATGACACTGACAACGTCTTAGCTTCTGGTGATCACACCCAGTTTAACATTCCTATCATAGATCTCCAAGGCATCGAGAAAGATGTAATAAAACGCAAGAAGATTGTTGAAAGCATTAGTGATGCGTCGGAGACGTGGGGTTTCTTTCAGCTGGTCAATCATGGGATCCCTGTGAGTGTTTTGGAGGAGATGAAGGAAGGGGTGCATAGGTTTCATGAGCAAGATACTCAAGTGAAGAAAGAGTTGTATACGCGTGACCCCAAGAGACCGGTGGTGTATAACAGCAACTTTGATCTGTATAGCGCTCCAGCGTCTAATTGGAGGGATACATTTCTTTGTCAAATGGCACCTGATCCCCCAAAGGCTGAAGACTTGCCAGTTGCATGCAGGTATGTGATTTGCAATATATAATCCACAGGATTATTGTTAAGGTCTAGGCATTTTAAAATTCATAAAACGACGACCTTAAAGATTATATGGATTTCTAATTATCTCATTAATTTGTTCGACAGAATTATTCACATACATCTTGTTAGAATATTTAATTATCATCAGTCTCTTTCTCTTTCTGCGTCCGTTCTTCTCTTTCTCACTTATATTATTCATCCATCAAATATTTCTACATATCTAGACTAGATTGAGTTGGGAAATAATTCACCCATCATTTTCGAATGAGATGGTGATGGGTTCTTGTTGTCGAAATATATACGATTGTGATTGGCTGTAGTTATATAAAGGAAATGAATTGAATTTAAAATTCGTTATCCACTCAGGGCAGGAGTCACCGCATACAATCTATTTGTAGAAATTCCTCAATGATCCCTGATGGACCTAGCTCATCTCATTTTATTGTAGGATCAACTGATCCTTGATTCAAACTTAATGACCACCCAATGCGCTTATTAATATTATATATATATATGCCTGTAGAGATATACTGGAGCAGTACTCGAAGCAAATGATGAAGTTGGGGATTTTATTGTTCGAGTTATTATCAGAGGCGCTTGGGCTGAACCCAAACCACCTAAATGAGATTGATTGCACTGAGGGGCTTGCAGTTCTGTGCCATTACTATCCTGCTTGCCCACAGCCAGAGTTAACATTGGGCACAAGCAAGCATTCGGACAACGACTTCCTCAATGTTCTTCTACAAGACCATATTGGTGGCCTCCAAGTTTTTTACCAGGACAAGTGGGTCGACATCCCTCCGGTGCCAGGGGCTGTAGTGGTTAACATTGGAGATCTTCTACAGGCAAGTCTTCGCATTATTCTTGTGTTTGTTCGGGTGTAATGTTGTTGGATCATACTTGTGACACCTTATTTCATTTAATTTTAGTAATGATACTTTGTATTCATAAAATAATCTTAATTTTAATTTCATACATACCATGCGGTCCTGTAAATGGCATAGACGGGCGCTTCCAAATGAGCTTATTTTGAGAGATTAGGACTCGGGATTTGAAGCCATGGGCCAGAGGTTGTTCTGGTGCAGTGTAATCATGATCTCAGCTCACCCAAGTAAAAGACTTTGAACATGTAAATAGCTTCTATTTCCTATCACACACTACATGTACGTTGATGATGCACGGGCACTCTGAGAGGTCCAATCCATACCTGATTAGAACCTATCAAAACCTACTTATAATGGGTAAATAGCCTCAGGTTTGTCACCACATTGCTACAATCCCCCTCAAAAGTTCTATTTTTTGTGTGTTTTTTTTTTTTTTTTTTTTTAGTCAATCGTATCCACTGTCTTTAAGAATATTACTGGTGGGCACGCTATATGAGTTTGCTTGCGCCATACACCTTTGCCACTACTCTAGGGACTTTCATTTGTGTTTATGCCACAAACTTTTGACCCTTACTCCAAGGACTGTTGTCCATGCTCGCACCTTGTACCTTTGTACGTACTTGTGCTACTCCACGATACTACATACCACCATTGGCTATGATACCATTTATTAGGAAGGTTGATACCTTGGAGGGCTCACTAAATAGTATGTTGAGAGCTAAGGTTTAGTATTCATATTAGCAATTACGGTAAATATGGCGAGCACTAAGTATGAAGTCAAGAAGTTCAATGGAAAGAACAATTTCTCTCTTTGGTAGAGGAGGATGAAGGATCTTTTGATTCAGTTAATGGGTATACAAGAAGACATAGTTGGCTAAGAAAACATTGTGGCCGACGAGACTGTAGAGAAGTGTGGTATTTTGTCTAAATCAGGTCTTATACTCAAGTTAATTCAAGAAATGCATGAACTTTAGTGGTACTTGTGGATTGTGATTGCCCTTAAGGGCTTTGGCGGAGGCATCTAAAGAAGATTTGTTGGACGTGACTTGAATTCATGATGGTAGGACCTAGTCGTAACTCCAACTCAAAAAGGAGTGGTCTTCCATTGTTTCGCCGGCTTTGAGCCCAAATTAGTATTGATTTCGTATTGCTAGTTTGACCCATCTTAGGAGCAATAAAAAGAGGTTTACTTCTCTTCTTGGAAGCCATGCAAAAAAAATGAAATCAGAGATCACTGCAATCTATTTCTTCTTGGTTTTGGAGGAGCCAAAACAAGAGAGAAAAAAAAGTGGAGGAATGTGAGAGAGAACGAGAGAGAACAAGAGAGAAACAAAGTCGCCGTTTGTTCCCAATAAAAGACAAGTTTGCATTCTTTTCTTATTTGAGAAATAATCTCTATTGTGTACTAGTAAGATTTGGGTCTTTGGGTTCTGAGTAATTTTCTTTAACTCATTTGTGATGCAGCTAAATTTCTTTTGTATTTATCAATTTTGATGCTCTAAAATCAAGAATGATCCTTTTTGGCTGCAACTAATTTACATGTTTTTCCCTTTGCTTTTTCCAGCTTATAACAAATGACAGGTTTAAAAGCGTTGAACACAGAGTATTAGCAAACCGGGTAGGGCCGAGAGTATCTGTGGCGAGCTTTTTTTCCACTGGTGTTCAGCCAACCAAAAAACTTTATGGACCCATCAAGGAGTTGTTATCAGCAGATGATCCTCCAAAGTATAGGGAAACCACAGTGAAAGACTATGTTGAGTACTACAGAGGAAAAGGCCTTGATGGGACTTCTGCGCTGCTGCATTTCAGGCTCTAAACTCCGATAATAGAGAATTAGAGATGAATAAATGGTTTGTGGTAATATGGCACTTTTTGTAACGTATTTGCCATGCATATGCTAATGAAGCTTGAGTAGTGATGTTTATGTGCCTTGTTTGAAGGCCAAATTAAATCTATGTTATTATGTAGCCTTAAATAAATGGGTCTTGAAGCGATGACTTCTCAATCTTCTTATGGTTAGTTAATTGGTATGTTATCAAAAGACTTTACTTTCAATGAAGTCACTACAAAAAAATCAGGAATTTTGGATAGTTTTAAACCGTCCAGAAATTGGAAAAAATTGTCTGGAAAACGGTTCAGACGGTTTTTTCTGGACGGTTTCAAACCGTCAAGCACAATGGGTCGCCAATTTGGGTTACGGACGATTGGGGCCAAGCCGTCCGTAATTCCAGACGATTTGGGCAAAACCGTCCAAAATTTTCTAGACGGTTTTGCCCAAAACTGTCTAGAATTTGTTATTTTTTTAATTTTTAATTTTTTTTTTTAATTATAATCATTATTATTTTTTAATATAATTATTATTGTTATTTTTTTTTGTCCAGCAATCAAGCTTCTACGTTCTTCTGGTGTTGTCGACGACCAAGTTGTATGTGCGCGCGTGGTGATCCAAAACTCACAAGAACAAGGCAAACAACTCCCCCAACCCACCCTTGAAAGCCCATCGCATAAGGAAGGCTTAGAAGAGCCATGGCCGCAATAGATGTCGTCAAATGGTACCCACAGTGCAGTCATGACCCTAATCATAATCCAAACCCAAAACAAACACAATCCAAACCCAAAAAAAAAAAAAACAAAGATCCGTCCGGTGGTTTGGAAGAGAGTGGTGACGAGGAGGTCGGAGGGGGGAGAGGAAGAGAGAGGAAGAGAGAACTGGAAATCCACGTGTTTAGGCTGGATCTCTCTCTGTATTCTGGCCACAGATCTTGCCGAGCGTGGGTTTTGGCCAGATCTATCAAACCCACGTATGTACACCGACGTAGGTTTGACACTTTCGGCCGGATCCGGCCGAAAGCCCACTCTCTACAGTCGCGAGATCCTGTCGTCCCATTCGCATCATCCCGTTCCCACCGACCGTCCAAATCCCATCCCCCGTTTTTAATCTCCGGCCAAAGAGAGGAAGAAGAACGAGAGAGATAGAGAGCTCTAACAAAGAGATGGCTTTTGTTTTAAAAAAGCGATCAATGATTTTGTTTTAAAAAGAAAGAAACAGGAAAACAAAAAAAACAAAACATAAAAGAAAAGAAAAAATGTTACAGACAGTTTCTTAAGAAACCGTCTCTAAATTTATCGGGATATTAATTACTAGAAGGTTTTATTAAAATCATCTGTAAATTTGCGGACGGTTATAATAAAACCGTTTGGAAATTAAAATATACAGACGGTTTCAATAAAACTGTCCCTAAATTTACAAACAGTTTTATAAAATCGACTGTAAAACTATAATTCTAAAAAACGTCTAGAAAAAAACCGTCAAGAAAATGTTATTTTTTTGTAGTGAGTTGATCTATTATACTATTGTAATTTCTATAAATGACTAAAAAAAACACCCCTTTTGCTCAACCAAGCTAAATACCATTAACAAGCCTTTCGGATTCTCTTTCTATTTGAGCTAAGGTCAGTGTAGTTTTCAATTATTGGAAATATATTGAGGAATGGACAAAAGGGAGAAATTAAAATGTTGAAATATATAATATCAAAGAGTAAGAGCGGAAGTAGAAAGAGAAAAGTGATGAAAAATTAGAACTATATCTTGACTATATTGAAGTATATTATAAACTATAGAACAATTATCTATATTTATAGAGATTAGGAGTAGTGAACAAGAAATCCTAGACCAAATAAAAAAGATAATAAACCTACAAAGAAATAGAAAACAGTACTTTTAATATGAAATATTTTAACATGCATCCTCTCTCAAACTCAAGATGGGAGCTTGACTCTTTAACTTCAAAGCCAATTTTTGAAAAGGGAAGGGGGTTCACTTTTAAAAAAAAATCGATTAGACCACAGGTCCCATTAGGCTAACTTGGATCGGCGGATAGCATCCTCACTCTTGTTGATTAGACGCAATTGGTAGGCATTCGTTTGGGCAGTTATGAGGGGATCTTTTGGTTTTTTTTTTTTTTTTTTTTTTTTTTTTTTTTTTTTTTCTACTTTGAATCATCTACCTTCCTAGCTAGGATAATGTATTATATTTGGCTGTTAGTGGCATGGTCGTTGTTTTTATTTATTTATTATTATTATTATTATTTATTTTAAGTTCAAAGAGACTATCAACGACAACCTTTGAGTCATCACTGATGTGAGTTTTAATTTTTTTTTTTTTAAAAAAAATAAAATTAGATACACTATCAACAAAGACATTTGTATAATCTCTTATATATAACTAGCTATCAACAACCACATATATGTCGTCGCGGATGTGAGTTTTAATTTTAGATACAACTTCAATGAAGACGCTAATATACTACTATTGGCGACGACTTTTGTCGTCGCAAATAGCTTCCCACTATTGCCTGTGTAAAAAGAATTCCCATTAAGTTTTTAGCGACGATATATCAACGATAACTTTTTTGTCATCGCTAGTAGACAATATTTTTTTAATATTAGCATCGATCCAAAAGTTGTCGTTGATAAGCTAGCATTCAACAACGACAACTATCAAAAGTTGTCGTTGAAAATTTGGTCATTAATGACCAAATTTCTTTTCGTAATTATAGAATTATAATTCATACTCAAAAACTTTTACTATAATAATAAAATATAAAGAAAATAGTGGATGGAAGAGAGAGCGTACATAAATTTGTGACGGTTTAGTTTTAGGGGCTTACATCCACCGGTAAAAAGATATCGATTGGACATTTGATTGAATGACTTGAACATAATTATGTTACAAGGGGTTTATTTATAAGTATATATAATATGATTAAAATGTTGAGCTAATTGATAACGTACTGAATAACAACTATGGTATAATATATATATATATATATATATATATATATATAGACACACACTGCACATACACACACAAATTTGGTCCATCAAAATATTCTGACGTGATCGAATGGATTTATTTGTATATTCTATATTACTGACTATTCTAACCCAAATGAGCTAGTTTTCCCTAATATATATTTTTTCATCTTTAATATTTGAAAAATAAAATTAAGTGGAATTGGAATAGATCTCAGTGATCTTATAATAGAAACCAACAGATATATATATATATATATATATATATATATATATATATCCCAAAAACTTACTGTCTAATTGTCTTTGATTATATTTTAGGAATTTAGGATATGTTAAGTTAAACTGTACGTCCACTAGATGGTAGCAGGTAAAACTTTATAGAGAACGTAATTAATGATGACTTAAACAAAATAAGAGCGACATTTTTGTCTTGTAAAGTCAATTAAATATGCAAATGTCACTATAAGCATCAAAATTATTGTCCTTTTTTTTCGTGAGCATATAAATAATTGTCTTTTTTTATCTCTTAATCGGCATGCATCTAAATAATTGTCCTATATTATTATTATATATTATTCTTGTCTTCTAACCTTGACGTAACGTTGATGAACTTTAAGACTCATTTATCTACTTATATATGTGGGAAGATAGGGATGGCCGATTGCTCCCACACCGCCACTTGGATCACTACTGCTTGGAGGCTCAAATCTGCAAAGGGTGGAGGCCAGCCGCTATATATGTCACAACTCACAAGCCTGCAGCTTCATTAGTGTTAACCCGTGGTGATCCCCGAGTGCGTCTAGCTACATCGATCTTTCTAGTGGCAGCTGATAATGACGGATTATCTTATATATATATATATACACACACCATTATTGGCTTTAAAAAAGCTAAAGCCTACGTATGCCATGTCATCATTCAAGTGGCAGCTGATAATGATGGATTATCTGATAAAAATCATTTGTAGAACATTTTTGATCTAGTGTTAGGTGCTGGATCAATTAATTCACACCTGGAAAAAAAGAAAAAAGAAAAAGAAAAAGAAAAAGAATAAGAATGCAAGCCCTAGAGTTAGCCTAATAACAGGTGCTGGCAAGAGATAGTTTCGGTGCTTAAGTTAATATTTTTTGAGAAAGAGATCTAAACGCATTATGTATGGGTTTTGAATTTAGGGCCAAAAGTCATTTTTACTTTGCTGGGACTTACATTTAACTTATAGCGTCTTTGTTATTCATGTCACGTTTTAGCTTAATTGTAAGTTATTCCTCACGATGGCCTAGGTTTATGTGACGTCCCACATCGCCTGGGAATGAGGATGTGCTTATATGTATAAATGCACCCTATATGACACAACGCGTTTTAAAGCCGTGATGGCAATGAACCTATCAGAACTCCGCAGTTAAGCGAGCCGCTGCGAGAGCAATCCCAGGATGGGTGACCTCCTGGGAAGTCTGGTATGGGGAGCCAAAAGCGGACAGTATTGTGTCATTGGGGGTAGGTCGTTACAAATGGTATCAGAGCCATTGCCCAGCCTGAGATGGTGGGAGCGTGCACAAGCCCAAGAGGGTTGCCGGCGGGCACTCGCTGGGATGCCAAGAATGGGGTGATCCCATGAGGGTCGCCAGCGAGGACGCTGGGTCCCAAGGGGGGGTGATTGTGACGTCCCACATCGCCTGGGAATGAGGATGTGCTTATATGTATAAATGCACCATTTATGAAACAACGCGTTTTAAAGCCGTGATGACAATGAACCTATCAGAACTCCGCAGTTAAGCGAGCCGCTGCGAGAGCAATCCCAGGATGAGTGACCTCCTGGGAAGTCTGGTATGGGGAGCCAAAAGCGGACAATATTGTGTTATTGTGGGTGGGTCGTTACAGTTTAAGCACCATACAATCCCTCAATTAATTAGGAGTGTATCCAGGATAGTAGGATTGAGCATGGTTATTTAAATCAGGATCCTCTACAATTATTTAGTTCGGAGTTCAATTCATTGTTATTGGCGTGGATTCTCTACTACGCATTACACGATAGAACCGTGCCTCAGACTGGTTTTGTACTTGTGGATCCGTTTTGTGGTTCTTGCATATGAGTTTGTGGGCCGTGTGGCCTGTCGGCCCAATTCTCAAACATTAATTATTGGCTTTGAAAAAGCCAATTAAAGTTACTTAGAAGCAAATATGCAATATTTTTTGGAATTAGGCTTCTATTAATTGTTGGTTTTGATTTACAAAAACAGGTTGGATATATATTACTTATAGTACGTAATTATATACATGTAAACCTAATATTTTGAGCAATCATTAAAGTTTATTAGTATTTTTACACCTCAATTAAGTACTGCATATGATTATCTCATAATCATGTTTGATGTGTAGTTAATCCTTAATAGGTCGGTGTATATCCCAAAATAAGAGTCTGTAATGGGGAAAACTTCATTAATTAGTCTCGTATATATACAAAAAAGTTTATTCTAGTATTAATGCACAGAAAATAAAGTATATTCTAGTATATACTAAAACGAAATATGTTGCAGCATGCGTAAATCAATCACATGAAAGGATGAGTTCTGCTCGTATTTATAATTTTACAAATTATTCTTAATCTTATGTTCTAGTTTTAGAATATATGCTCTTTTATGAGTTACGGCGGTGAGCACTACTTGGTCCTTGAGCATAGTGGTGAAATTTCTTTCTTTAGATTTCTTGTACGTCACTCTCATCATTATAGAGAAAAAAGAAAACTATCTTCTTGTGTCCCTTATTACGTGCTTATATTGATTATAGAATGAGGTCCATTTGAGCGAATTAAACTTGAACGGTTGCCTTACAAAACAAGGAAAATGGTTGCTACCGGAAGAGATGAAGTTCCGGCCACACTCAAGCCGGACTATGATAGAGCAAGTGAGTTGAAGGCTTTTGATGACACGAAGCTTGGTGTTAAAGGACTAGTCGATGCTGGGATTACCGTGATCCCTCGTATATTCTATCAACCACCGGATGACTTCGACAATACATCAGTTTCTGGTGACACCCACTCTTGTATTCCTGTAATAGACCTTCAAGGCATCGACCAAGATGTAATAAAGCGCAAGGAGGTTGTCGAAAGACTTCGTGATGCATCAGAAACATGGGGTTTCTTTCAGGTTGTCAATCATACGATCCCTGTGAGTGTTCTGGAGGAGATGAAGGAAGGGGTGCGTAGGTTTTTTGAGCAAGATAATGATGTGAGGAAAGAGTTGTATACGCGTGACCTCACCAGAAAGTTGGTGTACAACAGCAACTTTGATCTGTATAGTGCACCGGCGACCTGTTGGAGGGATACATTTCTTTGTATAATGGCTCCTGATCCCCCTAACTCAGAAGACTTGCCAGCTGTATGCAGGTATATATGTCATGTTCAATTCATTATAATTAATCCACAGGATTAAATTTTTAAGATCTAGGCATTTAGAATTTAAAAACGACCTTACAGTTTGTATTTCTTTATGATAATCTCAGTTGCTAAACTGAATTATATCCATCTCATACATTAAGGTTGAGTGCGTGAGGGAATCAATTATATATTCCACTTAAGGGTGGTAATTTGTGTTCGCGTGTCAGGTTCGAGTTATGTCGATATATGTTTATAAGACTATATATGTCAATTATAAACCAAATCATTTAATTCAACGGGTCAAATCCTTCAATCCTAACTTTCGATTTAATTTTGTATTGAATTTGTATCGGATTCACATGCCATGTAAAATATTACCTATCATTATGTCGCGTATTGGATTTAGATCATGTTGAAACATGTGTATAAGACTATATAAGTCAACCTTAACCTTAACCGACCCATTTAATTAAATAAGTCAGAATCCTTAACTATAACATTTTAATTACGTATTGAATTCCTGTTGAATTTTGCGAATAGTGTCAAAAATTAACGATCCTAATTCCAGCCATCGTTGTCGAATTAGAATTTGAGATAGTACTGTTGAATTCTGGTTAAGTGACTTTTTATCTATATATATATATATAGTTGGGTGGATATACAAATGCTGTAGATGGGCCATTCAGATCATGGCGACTGCAGGGTATAATTTTTCTGGATATCCGCATGGTAGCTTTTCACTGTAATTGTTGCATTTAGTATTGAGAATGAAGAATGATCGACCTTCATTTCACGCATGTCCACCTTATGCGCGGGTTAATATATATATATATATATATATATATATATATATATATATATATATATATATAATTGCAGAGATATAATGGAAGAGTACTCGAAGCAAGTGATGAACTTGGGAATTTTATTGCTGGAGTTGTTGTCGGAGGCGCTTGGGCTGAAAGCAGAGCACCTAAATGACATTGATTGCGGTGAGGGTGTTGCGGTCCTGTGCCATTACTATCCCGCTTGTCCGCAGCCAGAGTTGACGATGGGCGCGGGCACGCATACTGACAATGACTTCTTCACTGTGCTTCTACAAGACCATATTGGTGGCCTCCAAGTTTCTTACCAGGACAAGTGGATCGACGTCCCCCCCGTAGCAGGGGCTCTGGTGGTTAACATTGGAGATCTTCTGCAGGCAAGTCTTCTCATTATTCTTGTATTTTCTCTGGTGTTATTAGTGGAGGAGATATTTGTTGCACTTACATTTTCTTTCATTTCATAATTACACTTCATATTTATTAATATTATAGTTTGTTGTTACATGCATAACTATAAGTATGAAGATGATATATGGATGCAGCGTAGTGTAGTAATTCGCAGATTGAACAATTACACAGCGTACAACTCTTCCACAAATTAAGAAGAATCAAGGATTAATTGTAGGGAAATTAAAGAAAAACTCTCTAAAGTAGTCATATTGATAAACATAAAAAACAAAAAAAACAAAAATTAAAAAACAACGGACTGGATGGTCGGGCCGTTTTTTATTGAGCTTAAATAGAAAATAGGGTTGCAGCCTTGAAAAAAAAGAGAAAAAAATACCCTACCACAACTCGGTTGATCGAGCTATAGGCTCAATCAATCGAGTCGATTCTTATTTGAAAAACCTTAATTTTTAAATGAAAAAAAGAAAAGAAAAGAAGAAGAAACCCCAAGACCTTATTGAAGCATCCTCTTTTGATCATGCATCATCAAAATGCGTTGGGTTTTTTATGGAGACTTGATGCAACATTCTCGATCGATTGAGAATCTATTGAGTTTCTCAAACCAGATTGTTAAACTTCTATTGTCAAACAATTTTGACCTATTAAACTTTGGAATTGAAAATATGAAATATAACTTTGTATCCAGTTGAATAAGATTTCTAACGCCACCAAAATGATCTTCATGTGATATCGGAATCACAAGATATGACCATTTTGGTAGAATTGGCCTGCTCATAAACAGGCTTGCATCAAAAGGGCTACCGACTGTCCTAACAAACTGTCAATTAATGTGAAGTACGTCAGAATTTAAACATAATGCTTTCTTAAACACATAAATTGTCTTAAAACTTTAAGATGTTAAGAATTAATTAAGAATGATACTTATTTGCTGTAGCTAATTAATTACAATATATATCTTCCCTTTGGTGTTTTCCAGCTTATAACAAACGATAGGTTTAAAAGTGGCGGACACAGAGTATTGGCAAATCGGGAGGGGCCAAGAGTATCTGTGGCGAGCTTTTTTTGCACGGGTCTTCGGCAAACCTCAAAAGTTTACGGACCCATCAAGGAGTTATTGTCTGAGGATAATCCTCCAAGGTATCGAGAAACCACGGTGAGAGACTACTGTGCCTCCTTCGATGAAATAGAACTTGACGGGACTTCTGCGCTGCCGCGTTTCAGGATTTGAGCTCCGGTAGTGTTAGCATGAATAAATGGTTTGTGATTTGATCGAATTCGCATAAGTTCGATCTGGTTTGTGAACTAGGATAATGTGGCACTTTTCTGTAACGTATTTACCATATGATGATGTAGCTATAGATCGAATGGATATAAATTAAGGTTTAATTGAGATGTTTTTAAATTTATTGAAAAAGTAATGAATTATTTTGTCAAATATAAAATATTAAAAATAGTACTTAAAACAATGATTCAACTTTTCTTTTTTTAATTTTAAATTACTAATTTGTTGGGAAAAAATAACTAGTAGAGGTGTACATGTGGATATTAATTTTTAGATATCCGCATTCGTATCCGCACAATGTTTTTACTAACTGCATACATGTGGTTATTGTTGTTATTATCTGTTATCTGTATGTTAGGTGATAGGCCTTTTGGGCATTCTTTGGGTCTCCATTATAATATATTTTAAACGATTTTGAAAATAATTTATGCCAGTTTTTAGTGTTTTGAGCTTTTTTTATTTTTTTAAGCTCTATCTTTTGAAAATATATTTATTTTTACATTACTTTTATTTTTATTTTTTTGCCCAAGGGTTATACAAGAAAGCAACATAATCAGCTAAAACAATGTAAATATAACCTATATCTAATCTAAAATGACATCGTTTTGGTGAATTTACTAAATATTATATATATTATATATAAAAAGTATGTGGATGCGGTTATTATGCGGATAACCGCATCCGCATTCCCTAAAATTGATGTCCGTATATGCAGATAGTGATTTTTGCTAACTGCATTCGCGTGTGCAAGTAGTGGGATAAATGCGGGCAGATAATATTTGCCAACATGTACACCCCTAATACCTAGGGAAGTCCTTTATAGTGAGTCCATAATATAGCTAGAATGCATGTTAAGGCACAACACAGCCAAAACGCTTAAGCCTATGAGTTTGGGTCCAACAATGCTATATAAACCACTCACTCTTCTTATATCTTAGCAATATAGAACACTTCACAAGTGCACTCAACATAAGTAAAAAATTCTATTCGGTTAGAGGCGTTTAAACAATAAGCGCTTGTAATCGGTTAGAGGCATTTGAATAGTAGAAAGCGCTTCTAATCGGTTAGAGGCGTTTAAATAGTAAGTGCTTCTAAGCTTTTTTTCTCTTTTTTATTTTTTTGACGGTGATTCTTAAGCTAATTGTGTTGTCTCATTGTCAACATTTTCATGAATTGTTTTTCTATGAATTAAAGTTTTATTTATTCTTATTTATTTTTATGAAATATAAGTACTATATCCATTTCAATTGTAATTGTTTTAGATGGAAATAAAAGCAAATGAAAGTCCATCTTAATTTTATATAATGTTTCTATAAAATAATTAAACCTTTTAATTGCTCTATAATAACATCGACGATTCGACATACATGTCCTCAGCTTGTAAGTTTTTACAAATTAACTGATTTTACAAAAAATAATTAAATTAGCATACCAAATATTTTTGCATGGTAAGAATTCTAGATTTTTAATCTCATATGAAAAATTCGACTTAAACCCCAAGTAGTTGTAATATTAATTCAGATTAATTACAAAAGCTAGAAGAGATTGAGTATTTGATAAATCCAACAATTATTAAGTCAAACACAACAGTTAAAATCATCAAAATCCAACAAAAGCTAGAGGAGATTGAGTATTTGATAAATCATTTTCCTCTTCCAGTTTTAATCTTTTCTTCCTCTTCCCCAACATTATATGTACGTGTGCATTGCCTTTGTTATCTTACGTACTGTCGACATATTATAACTTATGATGTCATTTATTGTCGCAATCCCTGTTACTCAGGGACGGGTTTAGGGAGCCCCGGTATAGGCTATGGCCCCCCACCTCCCTCAATTCCAAAAAAGAAAACGAAAAATTAAGTAAAAAATAAAAACTTAATACTGACTCCCACCAACAAATCTTTTTGACCATCGACTCCTACCCATAAAAACTTCTCGCTTGGTTCATGCTGTTACTGCTAAAACAGTAGTTAACATCTTAAGTTGCTGAAGCTGAATATTATAATTGTTGATTGAGTTCACGTTGTGGGCCTTCTCTTCTCGTCTCGTATAATTAATTTTGAGCTTGAGTTCTTTGTGCATGCCTATGGTGCACCGGTAGCCGTCAGCTATCCTAACTATCATCATGTCACTACAAAAAACTCTACAATTGGCCGCGTGTCTACAGTACTTGTTACTGTAGACACGCGTCCAATTAGCCACGTGTATACAGTACACGTGGCTAGAAATATGCGCATCACAGTTGGCCGCGTGTATTTAATACACGTGGCCAATTGTTTTTATTAAATATATATTAATAAAAATAAATTTATTAAGTTTTGTATATAGCCACGTGTATTAAAATACACGTGGCTAATTGTTTTTATTAAATATATATTAATAAAAATAAATTTATTAAGTTTTGTATATAGCCACGTGTATTAAAATACACGTGGCTAATTGTTTTTATTAAATATATATTAATAAAAGCAAATTTTATTATGTATATATACGTATAAGAAATTGGCCGCGTGGCCGAAAGACACGCTGCCAAAATTTGGCAGTTTCAAATTTGCTTCAAATGCATGTTCCCGCGCGCCAGTACTGGACAGCAGCTTCAAAAGCAAATTTGCTTCAAAAAAATCGATAAACAGCAGCTCTCTCTCTCCCGCGCGCCACTAGCTCTCTCTGTCTCTCTTGTTTTGTTTTTTGATGAATTTCGCGTAACTTCAAAACTCTCTCTCTGTACGTATCTCTCTCTCTCGCTCTCTCTCTCTTCTGTATCTCTCTCTCTCTCGCTCTCTCTCTCTTCTGCATCTCTCTCTGTACGTATCTCTCTCTTCTGTATCTCGCTCTCTCTCTCTTCTGTATCTCTCTCTCTCTCGCTCTCTCTCTCTTCTGCATCTCTCTCTCTCGCTCTCTCTCTCTTCTGTATCTCTCTCTCTCTCGCTCTCTCTCTCTTCTGTATCTCTCTCTCTCGCTCTCTCTCTCTTCTGTATCTCTCTCTCTCTCTCGCTCTCTCTCTCTTTTGTATCTCTCTCTCTCGCTCTCTCTCTCTCTCTTCTGTATCTCTCTCTCTCTCGCTCTCTCTCTCTCTCTGTCTCTCGCTCTTTGTCTCTCTGTCTCTTGCTCTCTCTCTCTTTCTCTGTATCTCTCTCTCTCTCTGTCTCTCGCTCTCCCTCTCTCTCTCTCTCTGTCTCTTGCTCTCTCTCTCTCTCTGTATCTCTCTCTCTCTGTCTCTCGCTCTCCCTCTCTCTCTCTATGTCTCTCGCTCTCTCTCTCTTCTGTATCTCTCTCTCTCTCGCGCTCTCTCTCTCGCGCTCTCTCTCTCTCGCTCTCTCTCTCTCTGTATCTCTCTCTCTCTCTCGCTCTCTCTCTCTCTGTATCTCTCTCTCTCTCGCTCTCTCTCTCTCTCTGTCTCTCTCTCTCTCTCTGTATCTCTCTCTCTGTCTCTCTCTCTCTCTCTGTATCTCTCTCTCTCTACTGAACTTGTTTGTGTTTTCCTTTTTTTTTTTTTTTTTTTTTTCAGTTATTATATTTTTTTTCCTCTAAAAATAAAGAATTAAATTAAAAATACAATCAATTATTTAAAAAATAATTCAATACAGATTTAAATTAAATAAAAAATTATTTTTTAATTTTATTTTTAAAAAAAACATATTGCCACGTGTATTAAAATACACGCGGCTAACAATTAGCCGCGTGTATTAAAATACGCGCGGCCAATTGTTAGCCGCGCGTATTTTAATACACGCGGCCAATTGGCCGTGCTTATTAAAATACATGCGGCCAATTGTGCAGTTAGTGTCAACCGGACCCACCGCGTGTATTTACGTGGCCACTTGCACGCGGCCAACAGTTCGCCACGTGTACAGTGACCGTACACGTGGCGAACTGCAAATGGCGAAAAACAATTTTTTTTGTAGTGTGTACTCATGTGTTACAAGTTTGATTCTCCACTAATAAAGTCAGGCCCAAAGAGTTGTCCATATGCCACCTAAACAATTAACAACCGAAGAAGAGTCCCCACAATATACTTATCTTAATTAAGAAAATGTCAACGACGTGGTAATCTAATGAGAAGGCTTATCATGCATGAACGTCTTGGTTCAAAATTATAGTAGATAATTTGGGATTTTTGCACTAACAAATATGTTTATTTATGAAACTCGACCCAAAAAAATTCGAGATTTTTGCAGCCTGCTAATAGTGGACTTATAGGCATGATCATACTTTTTTGTGATGAGCAAGTAGAATACTCATTTGATTATGTAAAATCAAGGGTAACACTTCTACAGGACTTTCTAGAAGAGAGCTCAAAGCAATAATATCTGAAAATTCTTTTGTTCTTAAAGTATATTAGAAGAAGAAATTAACTCTTATTAATGAAATTCTGCCCTGTTAAGAGAAAAAGAACAAAAAAAAAATAAAGAAAAAGATGCTCAATCCAGATCAAACAGCCAGTCAAACACTGGCGTATGAAGACAACCAAACGAATGCGGGTCGATCTCTGACCACAAACACAAAAGGCAGACGCTAGAAGGAGGGCTTGAACCTCCGACCTTGTGGTTAACAGCCACACGCTCTAACCAACTGAGCTATTCCAGCTTTCGTTGGCTACTGGCCGTTATAAAATAATATAACGTACAAGTGACACAATACCTTACTCCACCTCATGCGCTACATTTTCTCCACGCTTACTCATATAAATACGAGACAAACAAGAAAAGAGATATATTCATTAATAAGAAAAAAAAAAAAAAAAAAAAAAAAGGTACAAAGTTCAAATTATAGAGTACAATATTGTTGGGAATAATTTACATTCGGACCGGCCCATCTAAAGAATCATGAGCCTTCAGGTTAGTATCGACCCAAAGAGAACTGACAGCTGTAAAGCTGAGACAATAAGACTCCCAGGTAGTCCTATCCTGGGAGATAGACACTAAGTAGTCATCCCCGTAAATGTTATTCTCGAAAATACACGACATGAGGTATATTCTGATTGAGTTTCGGGAATGTAGATATCCCGAAACCGAGACTCAGCTCATTCAACCAAGAATCGGGATAAGCATATCTCGGGAACTCAGGTCCAATAGATTTGGTAACAGTCCTATTCCCAGTAGAATTGGGATATGACTCCTAGTCTAAATCTGATCCCTGAAGATTCGGGATCACCCTGAAGATCGATCAGGACCAAATCCTTCATCTACTAAGGAATTGGAGTCCAAATAGAACTCTGATTACACTCCTAAGTCAAGGAGCAAGAAACCTAATTCAGGTTGACCTCTACCTTTTTGCCTATAAATAGGCCCACACCCTACGTACAAACACCATACTGATTATTTTATGCACAGAGTATATTTTTCTCTCATAAGCTAATTTAGGCATCAGATTGAAATCTCTAGAAGGGACATCAAAGAATGTGCAATTCATGTCGTACCAAAATTGTCCCAACAAACATTATGAGATAGAGTGTTATCAACTCTTAAAATGATTAGTTTGACTTGGCTTGAACTTCTATGAGTGGAGTCTTATCTTGTGGTTGGATTTGTTGTGCAGCATAATCGTTGAATTTTGAATACCATCATCTGATCCTATACGCCCTGCAAATGAAACAGCATCAATTTGACGTTTGGATTTTGTTGCACAGAAATTGAAACCTGTGGGAGACAATGGTTTTGTAAGAACATCATCTATCAAATCCTTCGAAGAGAGAAACTGGACATCCAGTTGTTGTTTTTTCTGAACAAGATGATAGTCGAGCTCAATATGTTTAGTTCGAGCGTAAAAAGCAAGATTTGAAGCCAAATAGATTATTTCAATATTGTCACACCAAAGTGTTGGGCTATGTGAAGCCTGGTTTGTGTCCGACTCGGCTTGTACTCGACCCGATTCTACGTTTGAAGCGCTACAATTTAAATGTAATGTTTTTTTTTAGGCTTCATGGACTAAAATAAATTTCAAATCATGATATCACGGTTGTGGCTATATTTTAGATCACTTGATGAGCAAGGAAAATATTGCCTTTCTATTTTAAACCAAACTTTCCTGGGTAGTGATTGGGGGGAGACCATTGACCGGCTCCCTCCCCCCCTTTATATTAAAAAATCCTCTTTTAATCCACTTTTTATTTTTTATATTATTTTATTCTTTCTTTTGGATTAAAAAAGGGTTTTTTAATATAAAGGATGGGAGGGAGCCAATCATTGGTCTCCCCCCTTGCATGACATGTTTCCATAGTTGGAGTTTCTTTGACATATTTCATGATATGCAATGTGATATGTTGCTGCATGATCTTAAAGATTTTGATCTACGGCTGTATGAAAGTGGGTTGTGGTCAGAACTCCGACAGGCAAGCACCGATACTTCTAAGAACTTGTGTATTTCGCACCACTCTTGGTTAGCCACCCCTCTGTCAAGTCTCTCCTTGGTGAAATCCCTACCACTGTGATCATTGTTCCATGTGAACTGGGGACCAAAAAATCTCAAATCACTCATATGGCAATCTTCAAGTGTTATTTGAAAAGCTTCCATTTGACTTTGTGGTATGGTAGCAACTCCCTTTTTCTCTGTCAGTGTTAGGATTTCGTTGAAATCCCCCCACAGAGCCATGGTTTAGGCTGGAAGTGATAAAGAAGCCTCAATAGCGTCCATGTCAGCTTTCGCTTTGCGACCTTCGGGTTGCCATACATGTCTATAAAGTTCCATTCCAGCCTGTCGCTTCGTAATTTAATCAAGGCATTTATATGCCAGATACTATAATTTTGTATTTCCAATTTAATAGAATTTCTCCATAACAGGATGAGCCCTCCACTCCAGCCTCTACACAATTTCTCCATAACAAAATCTCAAGTATTGTGCCACTCTTCACGTTGCCAGTTTCACCTCGCCCACTTGACTTGTTGCTATCTGTTTTGGGGCTACAGTTCACCAGGGGATGGTCGAAACCACTACCGTCTGATTTGCAACTATCTATGTTTTGACTTCTATTCACTGTGGGATAGCCGAAGCCATGGGTTTTGGCCATCAGAGCAATGCTAGTGCTTCTTCCGCTAGGACCCAGTCGACGATTGGGAGAGCTCACTTGTAACCAGGGATCAAATTGATTCTCTCCTCGCCGCCATGAAGTCTCCTACCCCCAAGCTTTTTGCCACAACCACATTTATCATGTCTGATCACCCCACACTTCAAAGTAGAATTTGGGAATTTTCTCATATTGGAAGGCCAACGAAATAGATTTGTTTTGGAGTTTTAATACTCGCCCCCTGAGAGGCTTGGAAAGATCCAAAATTATGAGCACCCTAAAATATTCACCCCAACCGATGCCAGTTTCATCCACATCCACTTCCTCGACCAACCCCACAAAAGCTCCAATCTGGTACTCAATGCCATTTCACATGCATGCCAGAGGCAAATTAAACATTCCTACTCGGGTAGTGATTGGTGGGGGACTCCCAACCGGCTCCCATCCCCCACTTTTCAATAAATAAATCACTTTTATTCAAAAAGTGATTTTTTTTATTGTTTTATTCTTTGTTTTGAATAAAAGTGATTTATTTATTGAAAAGTGGGGGATGAGAGCCGGTTAGGAGTCCCCCACCAATCACTACAAAAGGTTGGCTAAACCATATAGATAACAAAACAAAACTTCAATTACTCTAGGAAGTATAATTGATTTTTTAGTTATAATCTCGTAATTTAAAAATTTACAATGTCAGTATGTTATATTTCAACCCTTTTATAATTTCACCAATTTTTTTTGTAACAATGTCCCAAATGACCTCATTTCTTTTAGAAAAAACAAAGTGAAAATTCAAAAATAAAAAAATTCTTGGACTCAGCCACTGCCAGCCATGGCCGTGGGTTACCAAAAATTTCACTTTTTTTTTTTTTTTCTTAATGTTTACTTTGTTTATTCTAAAAAAAAAAAAATGGGGGTATTTTTGGCATTTTAACAAAAAAGAAAATAGTGAGATTAAAAAGAGCTGAAACATGGGATACCTACATTGCAAGTTTTTAAACTTTAAGGTTATGATTACAAAACCGCTTATAAGTTCTCTATTGCATGCTTCATGTAGAAGTTTGTGGAGAATTATGAAATATGAGAAAAATATATAGTGGAAGTAAGAGAGAGAAAAGAGAAAGAATTATGGGTGGTTCGATGTTATATACCTACATCCACCAGTACTCTGAATAGTCCCTAGGACTATATCATGTCTCATTAACTTGACTTGTTTAAAATACATAGGTCCCTATTTATAGTTGATAAGTTGAATTATACAAGGAGACCTAAATTGACTTATACAAGAAACATAATATCAGTAAGGTAAATATATTCTAACATCCTCCTCAAATTCAAGGTGAAAAATTCTGAAAACTTGAGTTTGATAATAGAAACAAGGGGATTTTTTTTTTTTTTTGTGATGACGATGGCGGTGAAAGCCAAAAACGGGCTGTAGATGGTGGCTAATAAACAGAGGCTAGTGGTGAAGACTGCCGGCGAAAGCTGTCGGAGGAGGCAAAGGCAGAGGCTGGCCGGTGGCGACAAGTGGTAGCATTGGTGGCTTCGGAATGCGAGGCCCACTTGGGCCAAACACAACTAGGCTGACTTGAGCCAAAATCAAAAGGGGTCTACTTGGGCCAAAATCCAAAAAAGGACCAACAACAGGCCAAAATCCAAAAATGGGCCTACAATGTGCCAAAAACAAAAGGGGGCCGAATTGGACTTGAAACACCAAAAGGGCCTACTTGGGCCAATAAACCAAAAGCAATGAGCCCAAGTTATTGGAACGAAGCATCGAACCCGCCTCGCGCATGATCCGCATGATGTGAACCGCTTGCACCGAACAATAACGGAAGCAAGAGAGAGAAAAGAGAAAAGAATTACTTGGTTTAATATTAGACACCTACGCCCACTACTCTGTATAGCCCCTATTGCTACATTGTATCTCATTAACTTGACTTATTTACAATACAGATATTCCTATTTATAGTTAATAAGTCGACCTATACAAATAAGCTTAAATCGACCTATATTAGAAAACATAAACCATTAAGGTAAATATTATAATATATTTGACACTTCAAAATCTTAATTAAAACAGATCAAAATAAATAGCAGAAGCTTTTCAATACTAGAATAAATGTCCAACCTGATTCACATGAACAAATATACCAACATGTATTAAGACATTTTTGTTAGCATAATATAAATCAAATGCTAATTTTAATAAGCAGCAGAATAATTATAAATACCTCTAACCATTTCTTTGTTCAAACGAGATGAATAAACTTTTCTGCAACAACATGGATTTTGAAAAAACATAAAATTAGAGAGAAGATCTTCTGACCTATGCCGACATGTGCCAATAGATGGATACACATGGCTCTTTATATAGGTAGGCTAGGGACCCCTCATATTCATCAGTTAGCTGATTTTCTTCCTTCCATCAATGAATTAAATCAGAAACATAAATGCAAGGAATTAAATCAGAAACATAAATATAAAAACCGTTGTTATCATGAACCATAATGTGTAATATAAAAAACGTTTAAATCAAATTGAATACAATTATTATAATTACCGTTACAGTAATTATTTAGTCGTTACCGTTATAACTATTAAATGTGGCATAGGGACACATATGTAATTTCTTACATTCTCCCACTTGGCCCTCATGACACATATAATTCCTTATGATCGGTTCTTCAATATGACCATTACTTTATTTATTCCAACCATTCATGAAATCCTTACAGTCAGTCAAGGAATACTACATATGAATCATGGCAGTAAAGCTTTATATAATAAGTCGTCCATTCCATGTATTACATATATTATATTCCCTAAATGAGCACTATATGGGCAATCAAACTTTATGAATAAATTTCCTATAAGTTATTCGGGTCCAACTTTAATTTTATCCTCATGGATAATGTAACAAATGTGCACAAAACTTTATTAACAATAACTTGATGTCTATAGACCAAATAGAGAGAAACTAAGCAAAAATGAATTAATGAATTTCATATGCTTCGCATGACTTTATACATTTTTACCTGTAAGCTTTTAGTCATGGGATCCACAATCATTAATTCAGTACTTATATGCTCAATAAACATTTTATATCTCTTTAATGTTCTCTCGTACTGAAATACTTGATGTCGATATATTTATTTCTGCTTCTACTTATAAAAGAATATTACAGTAGAATTATCACAGAATATTTTTATAGTCTAATTGTAAATCGACAATCTTGAGACTTTTAACAAAATGTCTCATCCATCATGTCTGTGTAGTAAATTCATAGCATGCAAGAATTTTAACTTTCTTGGTAGATGTAGCAATTATAGTCTGCTTTCTGAATCTCTAGGATATATCCCTCAATAAGAAAATATATACCAGAAAGTAGACATTCCACTATCTACACAATCAGCAACATTCAAAATCTGAATAACCAACCACCACCAAATGGTAGGTGTATCTTTAGGCTACGTTGTTCTTCTTGGTTTCTTGTGTATACTGCAAGACTTTATTTGCAGCACTTTATTGACCTAGTAATCTTACTGTCAGTCCAGTGCAAGTCTATGCTTGCATTAGGTTGCATAATGCAGATGCTTACAAAAAACCTTTTATCTGCCCTTTGTTCCAATACATTTTGAAACATTTAATATGTATTAAATTTGTCTCTCTTAGTTTCTACTGAAGGTGCAAAATCCTTCATTTTAAATCTTTCCAAAACTTATTCAATGTTGGTCTTCCAAAACAATGATAATATTCTTTATGTCTCTTGTGAATCTCTATGTCAAAGACATAAGAGGTTTCACCCAAATTCTTCATTTCAAAGTTTTGTGAGAGGAACTTTATGTAGCGAAACTTAAATCACTACTTACAAAATAATATCTACATATAAGACTAGAAAGCTTACTTTACTCACACTGACCTTAAGGTATATTTATTAATTAACAAGATTTTCAATAATCAATTAAGCAATAACCTTGTAAAAAGTATATTACTGACAGGAAATATGTATCAGCCCAAAAATAGATTTATTTATTTTGTAAGCATTCTTACTATTATCTATAAAACCTTTACATTGTCTCATATAGACCTCATATTTAAGATCCCAATTCAAGAA
Source organism: Alnus rubra (assembly GCA_028654335.1). Classification (NCBI taxonomy): domain Eukaryota; kingdom Viridiplantae; phylum Streptophyta; class Magnoliopsida; order Fagales; family Betulaceae; genus Alnus; species Alnus rubra. Next base: position 2,230,681 of record JAJPGS010001619.1, on the reverse strand, counting down.
AGTTGTTTTCACATCTATTTAATGTAGCTCTAGATCAAAATGAGCTATTGTATCATAATGTGGAATTGTCTCCACTCATGGCTTGTGAAAACAATTTTTGGATCATCTTTAGGTCTGACATCATCATCAGACTCTTGAGGTATACAACTTAATCATTATGGATTGCTGATCTCCTTATTCCATATGATCTTCTTAATTCTACTTCCTTTGTATTTTTGCAAATTCTGAGTAGATTCATACTGAACCTGTTCTTCATGAGTTGATAATTCTAAAACTGATTGTAGCTCAGGGTAATCAATTTGATTTTTCATAAGTTCAATCAAACATCCTTCATATGAAAGACCTTCAGTCAACTCTCGTATTTCCTTTAAGTAAAACCTTTGAGGATAAACACTTCCACTAGGTTCAACATTCTTTAGAAATTTTACAATCAACAACTCTAGAATTATACGAATGATAATAAAACATAAAAAAAAAAAAAAAAACCCCTTAGAGTTTACTGTATAGCCTATAAAAGATCCGATGGTTGTCCTTGAATTTAATTTCCTTAGGCGAGAATTGTAAATCCCCTCTTCAGCAAGGCAACCTCATATGTGTAAATAATTTAAACTTGGTTTCCATCTATTTGATACTTTAAAGGTGTTTTAAAAACAACCTTAGATGGAATCCTGTTTAACATATACACAACGGTTTTCAAGGCTTTACTTTATAAGGGTAATAGAATATTAGTATTATTAATCAATTCCCATTTTGTGTGTACCTATCATAATACTCTATGCCTATATCAGATTTTATAATTTTCATGTTGTTTCTCTTATTCAACCTTATAGGTATTGAAAGCATTCAATACCCTAGCCTTATTATTTTAGAAGATAGAGATATATAAATCTTATATTGTCATCACTAAAAGAGATAAAAAAATATCTCCGACCATTTAGGCAATGAGTATGAAGCGGTCAACACCTATTATTGTATATTATCTCAAGAATCTCAAAAGGTTCTCTTTGGCACCTTTAGTAGTCTTGTTGGTATGCTTTCCCTTATGTAATCCACAAAAGTACCAAAATCAGTAAATTATTATTTACCAACTTTTTTTTTTTTTTTATAGAGATATATTTCAATCTCCAATACCATAATAAGAACATTTTTCATTCACAAGACTCCACTTTACGTCAACATCAATATGCAGAAATAAACAATAAATTTGCTTCAAAGTTGGGATATAGATAAATTTTAATAAACCATCAACTAATATTCCACCCTAAATAAAATTTTCAAGTTCAAAATTGAAATTTTATTTAACAAGCTAAAATATAAATTAAATATTTCTTGAAAATTTTGGAATATTTAAAACATTATTGAGGTCCAAACATAGCTGAATTTTAAAATTAATCTATAAATCTCAATAACCTTCAATTGTAAACACATGTTATTTATTTTAAGAAAACTTTGCATTGTATTGACAGCGTAGATTGTTAACCAGAATCAATTCACAACATATTTAAATGAGTTAATAAAAGAGATTCACTACACACTAGATATATAAGATTTTCTTCATTTCAAGTCATTCCTCTTATTTCATGCAATTTTTCTTTATATGCCCTTATATTTTCTTTATTGCAGGAAAAATAAGTATCTTGACTGCCAAAACACTTTCTTAGCACCTTATTCTCATGCTTTAAATGTTGGACATGATTGCCTTTATTGGTATTTTCTTTAACATGAGTAACCATGTGAAGACTTTATGGATTCTCTCATCTTCTTGAACACATATGGTCATAAGTTCTTTTAACTAACTAATTATCATTATGTGTGCCACAAGATAAAATACCATAATCAGAAGAAAAAATTCAAAATGAAATGTACCAAGAATGACTTAAAATATTTCAACCTTTAGGGACTTAAGCTAACTTATCATATCATTCATTCTCATAATGTGATTACAAACACTTTTTAAACCGTTAAAAGCTTTACTTTAAAGCCTTTTTCCAATCAGAAAAATTACTACCATAAAATATTAGAGCATAAAACTATTGAAAGTAGAGTGATAGGAATTGTTGCAATAAAATAAAAAATACTTTAATACTATGAAGTAACTTTATTTTAAATTAGCCAATGTCAATTTAATAGTAAATAGTAAATTTCAACCTACCTGTGGGCAAATGTTGCATCACACATGAAATTTACCCTTTATTAATAAGACAAATAAATTTAAACATTAATAAATAAAATTCTCCGTACCTGTGGGCCTAGAGAAACTTTACTTTTAATGTTAAATTTGTTATCTTATTCTAATTAAGTCATAAAAATAAAAACGTTCTTCTGGGGATAAGCAATTAAATTTATGAACTAATTACAACATGATGTTAATTTTTTTATATGAAGTTCAAATGTGTACGAAATTTATGTAATTATTATAAAATTAGGATGTTGTGGCTCTCCCAAAATCATAATAATTACGCTGCAATTCATGAACATCTAATAAAATTCTTTACGATGTTTATACGTGTAATCCTGATGTAATTATCAATAAAAATGGAATGCTGTGGCTCTTCTAAAATTATTATAATAATTACGTGTGTGTAATTTTGATGCAATTATCATTCAAAATTCGGATGCTTTAACTCTTCCAAAATTATCATAATTATTGTGACTTCATTAACATTTAACAAATTTACAGATGTCTATAAATGGCCCAAAGAATATACTAAATGAAGTAAAGAGCATTCTCCAAGGTGCAACCAGGTAAGTTCTCAAAAAAGTGAGGGGGGTCAAAGAATATAACAAACCAATACTAAATAGGGTAAATAGCATTCTCCAAGGTGCAATCAGGTGAGTTCCCAAGAAAGTGAAGGGAGTCACTTGGACATACTTAAATCACAAAACTTTCCTAGCCGGAACTTTTATAAACATTGCATTCTTGGATATTATTATAAATACACTAACATATATGTCATTGTTAATTATTCTTAGTTTTAAGCATCAATCAATTTATATTTAAATAATATAAATTAAACAATTAAATATATTCCTCGGTTCATGTATTAAAGAAACATTAATTTTAATACAAAACAATGTAAATTATAAGATAAATAAAATTGCAATATGAAAACGTAATAAATCGCATGACTCAATGGTCTTAGTAGTGTTAGACCCTTTGGAGAGCTCAAGTTTTAAACCCCACACCACATGAGCCCAACTTTTTTTTTTTTTTTTTTTAATCTGGATTTGCTACTTAAGAGATTGGACAACTGGATAGTAAAATCCGGATGGGCCACTTGGGCTTTTGGGTCAGCCCACTTAATGATTCAGTTTTCTTTTAAACTAGACCCGAATTTTATAAGGTTGAAACCCTACCCGGATGCCCGACCCATTAACCCGGAAAAATTGAGCTCATGCACCGCCTCTCTTTCCCAGGAGTAACCCTAGCCGGAAATGCAGCCAGCGCCGCCGCCCCTTTAGCTTCCTCATGCGCCGGCCACTCAGAGCCGCCGCTCTCAACCCCCACAGCCACCTTATGTAGCGGCACTTCTTGGCCGCTGCTCAGCAGCCACGGCGACCCCTCTGGGTCGCAGTTTACCTAAAATCAGGCGGCCCACAAGGGCGACCGGTGCTGTCACGGGGAGAGGCCGCAGGAAGCGGCTTCTCCTCACAGGGCAACGCTGTCACTGGTAGGGAGAGGAGGCGCCGATGCGAGCATTTTCCAGTGAGGAGGCGCCGGCCAATAGCAGCCTCGTGGAACTTCGGTGGAAGCCTGGGCCCCTACGGCCCGGATCCTCCCTTATGCAGTGATAAATCACTGCTGGATCCTCCATCATCTCCAAATCATGGGACGACAAGGATGAGAATTCATGATGTAGTGCTGAAAGCTCATGATGCAGTGTACAGTGAGTTTAACAACAAAACAGGTTTGAGGTGCTCAAAATCTCCAGAATATTTGTTTTAGTTATTTTCACAAAACAAGTTTTACTGTGTTCAAGTTTCAGTTTCCTGCTTCACAGTTTAAGGCATGGATGTGAAAACGGCATGTGCAATGAACAATACTTGATAGGACGCTGAACAAATAGGCATACGTTAGCATAATATAAATCAAATGCTAATTTTAATAAGCAGTGGAATAATTATAAACACCTCTACCTATTGCTTTGTTCAAACTAGATGAATAAACTTTTCTGCAACAACATAGGTTCTGAAAAAACATAAAATTAGAGAGAAAATTTTCTAACTTATGCCTATAGGTACCAATAGATTGGATACACAGAACTCTTTATATAAATAGGTAACCCCTCATATTATCATGAACTATAATGTGAAATATAAAAAAGTTTAAATCATATTGAATATAATTATTATAATTACCGTTACAGTAATTATTTAGTTGTTACGGTTACAACTATTAAATGTGGCACAGGCCACGCAATTTTTTCCTGCAGTACCTTTAATATCCAATTCTAGTTGCTGTATTCTTTCGTTTTTTCGGCTTGGAAAGCACCCATCCGGACATGAAGCAACCTGTGACAGCAAGAACAAAACTTGCTGCTGCTCCAATTCCGAACGGCAAACCAACGATTTTCGTCTTTTTCTCTCCGAATGAATGAGTAGGAGGCTGTTCAGGCTCACAAGTACACAGTGCACGACAGAGACCAATGTTTCCCACAAAGCTTGTATCTGGGAAAGTATCAAACTGAACTGCTTGAGGGATTTTCCCACACAGCTGATTATATGATACGTTGAAAGCCGACAGGAAGCTAAGATTAGCCATGGAAAGAGGTATTTCTCCTGATAGCTTATTGTGAGACAAGTCCAGTACCTCCAATCTTGACATCCCAGATATATTATTTGGAATATTTCCTGACAGATTATTATCTTTCAGGATGAAGACATGGAGCCTTTTCAAATTCCCAAAACCTGGCCAGATTGATCCTTGGAGCATGTTGTAACTAAGGTCTAAAGTTGGTCGAAAGCCCGAAATCTGCTTATACCTCAAGCCTTGGCCACCTTGTCTACCAGTGTAAAGCTGAAAGCTTGAGACAGGCTCTTCAAGTGAGATATTCCCACTTATGAGGGTCTGTAGTAGGGTCAAGCTCTTTGGTATCTCACCTTTGAAAGAGTTATTTGACAAATCCAAGTAAAAAAGAGATTCAAACTCTCCAAACCAGGATGGAATGGTTCCACCCAAATGATTCCACGATAAATCCAACAACTGCAACTTACGGCAACTACTCAACCATTGTGGGATTGAACCTCTGAGTTTACAATTGCCTAGAACTAGACCCTTGAGGTTGTTGAATTGCATATTCACATTATCAGGTATTTCTTCATCATAGAAGTTCAAAGAAAGGACCAGAATACTTAAGTTTCTACAGTGTTGGAGAATCTCAAGAGTTGATGATATATTAACAAGTCTGGTGTTTGAGAATGAGAGATGTGTTAGGGCTTGAAGATTCTTGAAATCATTGGGAAGTTCACTATTAAGGTTGTTCCGAGCAAGATTAAGTACAATCAGTCTTTGACAGAAGGATAGACTATCAGGAATTGGACCGTGGAACAGATTAGAACCAAGATCCAAGGAGACAAGATTTTTCATTGCAGAACAGTTGAGGTTGATGGAGCCACTTAGAGAGTTGTTGTTCAAATATAGCATTTGAAGTGATGGAGAGTTCACCAACGAAGTAGGCAAACGACCAGTAAATAGATTTGTATTGGCTGAGAAACGCTCAAGCCTTGTAAGGCTCCCAAAAATATCTGGAAGATCTCCAGAAAACATATTAGAGGAGATATCCAGCTTTACAAGGTTAGAGAGGTTACCAAATCCATTATTCAGCAGCCCCGAGATCCAATTATCTTGAAGATACAGTTGTCTAATATTTTGCAACTGGAAGACACTCTCGGGCAAACTCCCTGATAAACTATTTTTAGCAAAGGAGAGATAATGCAGGGAGGTACAATTTGCCAAATCCTTTGGAACTTCTCCAGAAAAATGGTTATTATAGAAATTAAGCACTCGAATACCCGTGGATGTTCTACACATACCTCTATTGATTGAACCGGTAAAATCATTGTTGCTTACGTCTATGACCTCTAAGTTCTGTAATTTAAACAACTCAGCAGGGAGGGAACCACTGAGATAATTATCAGACAGGTTTAGGACTCTCAAGTGATACAATTCTGCCAAGGATCCACAGATCTTACCTGTAAGCCTTTTGCTGCCAAGTTCCAAGCCAACTACCCTTGTGCCAGAAACAGTGGAACTATCACAAATGACACCAGTCCAACTACAGCAATCGGGAGAGGCCGTCTTGTTCCATCCAGAACCAAAAATCTCCGAGTCAACACAATTATAGAAACCAATCAAGGCCCCCAAGTCAACTGAATTGCAAGTCAGTTTCTCAGATTTCAGGAGCCAAGGCTCGAAACTAAGAGCCAATACAGCCAAAAAGAACAAACAAAAACCTCGGAAGGCCATTCTACATGGATGCTCAAGGGATGCAAAAGTGATATGCAATTCTAGCAAGAGGGGTAAATTTTCTTCTTCTTTTCTCTCTCTCTCTCTCTCTCTCTCTCTCTCTCTCTCTCTCACTTCTTTTCTTTTATTTTTTCCTTAATCTCATGATGTTTAATTAGACCCTTTTTCTGATATCATTTCCCAGGAGCTTCATATGAAAACCACATTACCTGCTACGGTAGAACCATTGAAGGACTTGCATTTTATTTTCTTAAGAGCATTCACATTTGGCTAAAATTTAATTGAAGTACACTTTTTTTTTTTAATTACTCGCTTTTTCAAAACACTTACATCCGACTATTTTACTTATTCATTTTCGCCATTCGATCTATTTAAAATATTTTTTTTTATCTATTTTTACTATTCTCAAACAGGAGAGAAGAATATTTTTAAATTAATTTAATTTATGTATTGTTGAGCTACAACACTGCAGTAGCTAGTCAAAATGCTCTTAAGTGCGTGCCTTTAAAAAATTTTCAATCAATCCTTCATTGCTTCATACGAATCAACTTGCTCGTGGTGGGATCTGAACTATTGCTGCACTTTGGTAGTGGGAATAGTTGGTCGATCTTGACTCGGAACAATGAAACACTGAAGTGAAATCTAAGCAATTGTCTCTTAAAGGGCTCTTGATCTCCCCCCTTTGTCTTGGCTGCTCCATAAATGGTTCCACAGTGAGCGGAGGAGCTAGTTTGCAATCTCCAATGAACTCTTCTAGGAAAAGCTGTGGTTACCTACTGTGATGTAAACCACTTCCACTTGAAATGATAACAAATATAAGTCCTGAAGTTTCTTTTTGTTCTTTGCTTCTTTAAATGACTTACCACAGCCGACTTTGAGTCCCTTAAAAAGGACATATTCTCTCAGTTTTTAAGTGATTTTTTTTTTTTTTTTTAAATTATTTTTTGTATTTCATCTTTTGATAGGTGAATTTCCTCTTGATTGTCCCCACCTATAGATGCAGGCTTGTTACACCAAACAACGTAAATCTTGGTGTCCTATGTGATTTCCTTATTTTTTATTTTATTCTTTTTTACTTCTTTGCGATTCAAAAAATTAATTTGTCACAACAAATTAGTATTGGAGATTGGTTTTTTTTTTTTTTTTTTTTTCTGGATGACTAGTACGAAATTTGAAGTAGAAAAGTTTAATGATCAAAATAGTTTCAGCCTTTCACACATCAAGATGCATGCTTTGTTGCGACAACATGGTTTGGCAAAAATTTTGGATGGTGAGGCTCGATCAACATCATCACAGGAAGAAATTGCAGAGCTTAAAGATAAAACCCATAGTGCAATTTTATTGTCTCTTTTAGATAAAATTAAGAAAAAAATTTAGATTTTTAAATGGCTCATTTGGTTTCCAAAACATGCATGTTTGTATTTTATGCATTTGGTAGTTTTATAATTAAGTCTAGCGTTCAATCCGGATTTGAGTGTGGTTTAAGTCATGAAAAATTCAAGTTTGTCTCTCTTATCCAAGAAAGACATTGTCAAAGTAAATTGGAATTATCTTTTAATTTCGAAATCTGATAAAAACAAACTTGGTGGCGTTACAAAGATAACTCAAAAAGCTACAACTTTGTATTTCAAAAAGTGTTTCCAATTCCAATGTTTACCGAGTCAAAATGAGCAGCTCAACTATAAAACAACACGTGTTTTAATTTGTAGGTAAAAAAAATATAAGCGTAAAGTTCACGACTTAATGAGTAATAATACACATGATATACATGTTATCATATGGTGAACTCGTTTAAAATATAAATCACATGCATCAATGTAAATTATTTTTTGACACCTCACTAATTAGTGGCGTGTTGAATTAAAACACCTCACTAAAATTATTAGTGGCGTGTTTGATTTAGCACGCCAGTAAAATTGTGGCGTGTCTGTGAGACACGCCACAAAATTGTGGCGTGTCTGACTGACACGCCGCAAAATTGCGGCGTGTCTGACCGACACGCCAGTAATTTACTGGCGTGTTTCACAGACACGCCACAAAATTGTGGCGTGTCTGACTGACACGCCGCAATTTTGTGGCGTGTCTCACAGACACGCCACAATTTTACTGGCGTGCTAAATCAAACACGCCACTAATAATTTTAGTGAGGTGTTTTAATTCAACACGCCACTAATTAGTGAGGTGTCAAAAAATAATTTACTGCAGACACGCCATTAAATGTCCCATTTTTTGTAGTGTAATGAAAGTAAAGCACTTTCACAACATCAGGTGTATTCATAGAAAACATTGGAAGCACAAAGTCTTAAAAGGAAATTAGACATAAGAAATTGAATATAGTTTCGAAAAAACCAAAGAAGAAAAGCACAATAAAAAAGCTCACAGTGCAATTTTGTTGTCTTTTTCATATGGAGTTTTGAAAGAAGTTGCCGATGAAGATTAATTATGATACTGCTATCAGGGATTCTTTTTCTGCTCAAGCTGCAGTCTGTCTGGATTCTTCTGGTTCTATCATACAGTGCTCATCTCTTATCTGTCCTCCTTGCACAGCTGTTTATGGGGAAGCTTCTGCTGCTCTTTTGGCTGTTCGTCTGGCCGTATATTTACAGTTCTCTTCTTTTATATTAGAAGGTGATTCTCTTATTGTAACTTTGGCTCTTCAAAACCGAATCATACACAAGACTGGCGTATTACTCCTATCATCTCTGAGTCTATATCCATGATTCCTGCTTCATCTACTTGGCTGGCTAGTCATGTTAACCGAAGTGCAAACTCCTGTGTCCATCATGTGGCAAATTGGGCCGCAACGAGAAACTTTTTTGGCTGCATTCCCATTCTTTCTTTCTTGTCTGGACCTTCTCCTACCTGTTTTGGAAAGATTTCCGCCTCTACTTTTTTAGTACCTTAATTGTTGTTTCTTTCTTTCTACTTACAAAAAAAAAATATTCAAAAGGTATTTCTTTAAATTTTTTACTCTAAAAATAGTCAAAACACATGTTTGAAAAAAAAAATTATTTTTGACTTTAGAATGTCTATTTTTCCACTCAATCCCAATTGAAAAATGTTAAAGCATTTACTGTAATCTTTTTTGAGTCCGACTTGACACCCTTTTTAATTAAAAAAAAAAAAATTAGATCTTGTAACGATTATCTTTTTATTCATCTTTTCTTCTATGCTAAATCAGCACAAAAAAATAAAAAAAAAAAATAAAAAAAAAATCACAGTAAATATTCTAACATTTTTCATCTCCAACCAGTAGCGAACGCTGTATTATTGGATAAAGTCAATGATTTGGCTTCTGATGTCCTAATCAGGAAAAAGACATTTTGAGCTGGCAAAATATTCTATGCATTTAATGCCATTTTGACGTTTGCAAATCCAAACACATCCATGTTATGCCTACTTTGCCTTTTGGTCAGTCTTATCGCGAAAAAAGTTTTGTGGCACACGAATTTTTTCAGCTGATTTTTTTTCGTATTTCATATATATGTTTATAATATATTCTAATTGTTCTTCTGACACGTTATTTAAATTGTATCATTGTGTGAACGTACAGATATATCCCTTCCTTGAAGAGCAAGGCTTACAACGTACGTACGTACGGACTCTATTATTTGGTATTCTTTATCTTTCTTCTTTCTTTTTTTTTCATTTAATTTGATATTGTCAATTTATTTTTAAATCAATCTTAATTATGTAATTAATTCTTAAAAATCAGTTTAATAAAATAATATGTGTTTTTTCTAACATTTTTTTTTTTATTATTACTATTAAAAAAAATTGTAAAAAACAAACTCTGTTAAAAAAAGAAAAGAATATATACTTTTTACATTAATTTTCGCAACATGGAAAACTGTCCCAACATTTTCTATATCCCCTTAAAAGACAAAACTGTGTTTGTACTTTGTCAGTTCTTTCTTTCTCGGCCTTGTTATCCGTTCTTGAAAAAGTAGGATTAATTGTTTTTGTTTTCACTCGACAAGAGCTGTATACAAGCACATCAATTGCTTCATAGGATTACATAAATAAATAAATAAAATAAAAAAACACAGAATGGAGGCCACAAGCTCCCTCGAATTTCAGGCAGAAAAGGAATCCGAATATGATCGGATCAGTGAACTGAAGGCTTTCGATGAGACAAAGGCTGGGGTGAAGGGGCTCGCAGATGCTGGGGTAACAAAGATCCCGCGGATATTCATCCATGATCGGCAACATAATGATTCAGGCCGCGGCTCCTCCTCCTCCGACCCCAAGTTCAGCATTCCAATCATAGACTTTGAAGGCATCGACAAAGATGCTGGTCAACGTGCTAAGATTGTTAAAGAAATCCAAGATGCATGTGAGAAGTGGGGTTTCTTTCAGGTTGTTAATCATGGAATTGAGGTAACCTTGCTGGATGAGATGATCGATGGGGTTCGCAGGTTTCACGAGCAAGACTACGGCGTTAAGAAAGAATTCTATACACGCGATGTAACGAAAAGTGTGACATATAATACCAACTTCGATTTATACCAAGCAGGAGCAGCTACTTGGAGGGATACCATATATTGTGCCACAGCTCCTTCTCCACCCAAGCCTGAAGAATTGCCACAAGTATGCAGGTTTGTTGTTCTGTTCATAATACCATATTACCTTTTGCATCTCCGATTTGAATTATTTTTATTTTTAATTTCCTAAAGCCAATAAGCTGAAGGCAAGATTAAGATCGATGGATTTAGGTTGGATCTGCTGGATATTAGAACTTGTAAAGATTCACAACTCTTGAGCTTTTCTGTTCTTTTCTTTTTTTTTTTTTTGGTGGAAATTGATCAAATAATGTATTTTCAGTATAGAAAGTCATTGTTTCTAACTTCTTAGGCAAGAATAGAGAATTTTATTTAGTGCCGTAGTTGTTTCGTTCATGATTTTCTCAGTCATGCATTGATCGATTTGCAGAGATATAATGATTGATTACTCGAACGCAGTAATAAGATTAGGCCTTACTATATTCGAGTTGCTGTCGGAAGCTCTTGGGCTCGAACCCAACCACCTCAAAGACATGGGTTGTGCCGATGGACTTTATGTTTTAGGCCATTACTATCCACCATGCCCCGAACCAGATTTGACTTTGGGCCTCACCAAACACACCGACAGCACATTCCTCACTGTCGTTTTACAAGACCAAATAGGTGGCCTTCAGGTCCTACATCAAAATCAATGGGTCACTGTCACTCCCATTCCCGGGTCTCTGATTGTAAACCTGGGAGATATGATGCAGGCAAGTAATTTTCATGCTTTACAAATGAAACATTATGATTATAAATTTTAATATATGTGACAAAATGTAAAAAAAATTGTATGATTATGGTTCCTCAATTCACTTACCCAAAAAGATTATTGTTCTTCAAATTCTAATTGGTTCAATTGTACATATATATACCAGATTGACTAAACATTGAACCCAGAGCTTAAATCTGTCCGATGCAAGAACATATACCCTGGCCTTCGGATAAATACATGGGAATGTCTTGCTCCAATCATATGTTGAACTGATCATAAAAATTAATGTTCTCTTAGTTTTGATGTCTCTTTGTGCAGCTGATCTCCAACGATAAGTTCAAAAGCGTGTTTCACAGAGTACTGGCAAAGAACATGGGCCCAAGAGTCTCAGTGGCTAGTTTTTTACATTTCAACCTAAAGACTACCCCAAGGTTGTATGGACCCATCATGGAGCTGCTATCGGAAGAACACCCCCCAATCTACAGGGAAACCACCCTAAAAGATTATGTTATTCATATTTACCCGAAGGGGGAAGATGGGACCTCAGGACTAGAATATTTGAAACTTTGAGGTCGGCTAAATATATGAATATGGTTCATTTATTTGTTGATCGAGCTTCAACTCTAACTTTCGACTCTTGCTCTAAAGTACATGTTAAGACTGTCTAGCTTCACTGTGCTTGCCTATAGTCTGCTTATATATAAAGCGTGTCTAATGTGTAACATATATATTTGAACTTCCGTTGTCCAAAACTCGAATATGGATTGCTGGCAGAAAATTGTTGTTTTTAATGTTATCTGTTTCACTTGAGGATTTAGTGACATTTTTTTTAGTGACACTTAATGCCCAAAAAATTGTCATTAACAGTTTAATATTGCTGTTTGCTAAACGACGTTAAACATAGCGTCGAGAATTTTAATTCACGACATTTACTGTTCAAACTTCAAACGACACCCAATAGTGTTGTTTGAATAGATTAAACGACACTACACTATAATTTTTTTTTTTAAAAAAAAAATAATAATATAATTTTATATTATGAAAATATTAATGGTTTTATTCACACAGATTTGCCTCCGTTTTGTGTCTTGCATAGATCTGGAATTTGAGCTCGGTGCTATATCACTGAGCTCAAATTCGACAAGATAAAATACCGTTTCTTTCGATCTCCTCAAAATTTTCAAAAAATTCCCCAGCAATGGAGGGTTGCTCCCTACAGTCACCAGGACGTTGTAACCACTGTGCCATCTTGCTTATTAATTCCTAAGTGGGTTAGCTGAAAACCCTTTTGCACATGGCCAAGTCTTGATTAATCGTTATTTGCACCAACCCCAATTCAAGTGTCTTGTCCCTGGTAAAAGAAAAAAGAATTGAACGAGTGAAGGGCCGTCGATGACACTGGAAAAACCAGAGACGAATTCTGAAATTTTGGACAAATACTGTAGCACAAAGTTGGCTAAAAGATTGAAGATTTTGAATATATAATTCAAGTTTAAGAAGGGAAAGAGTAGTCAAATAAATATATTATTTTAATTAGAACCAATTAATTACATATACTCCCAAAATGCTAAAAAAAGCATACGGGAGGGAGAGCTACTTGTCTTTCACATGTTGTTGTAGTGTCAATCCGAGCCAGCTGCACGCTGATGCGGGAGAGCTACTCCATCCTGCTGCAGCAGCATCAGTAGATACCACAATCAAACATGCATCCAAGCAATACAGTCATTAATCACCCAGACAAATTAACGGACACAGTTAATGGGCCAATGGGTGATGCACAAGACCTGAAGACTGAAGTGCCTAGGTGTCAAAATATGAGACAAAGTGAAGCCAAACTAGTATAAGTCAAATGCAATGTGTGTGACCATAGTCCATATGAACTTACTGTGCAAAATAGCCAATTGTAATATGAACACAATGTATGATAATTAGATGAAATGATGAATGAATGCATGTGTGCATGCGAAAAACCAATGCAGTGACCAGTACGTGAGACCAATCACAAAGTACAGAGACTAAAGTGATATGAAATGAATACGTTCGATCAATTCAACCAAAATCAGTATGCACTTTGTGTGTTAGTGCTGACACGATCGAGAAAACTCTAACTAGTGATCAGTTTTTTTTTTTTTCCTCTATTTCTCTAATCCAGTTAAAAGACAAAAATGTGATTGTACTTTGTCATTTCTTTCCTGCCCTTATTATCCCTCCTTGAAAAAAGAAAGATTCTTTTTACTCCACATGCAAGAGCCATATACAAGCACATCTATTATTGCTTCCTAGCATTAAGATAAGGAAAAGAAAAAAATGGAGGCCACAAACTCACTAGAATTTCAGGCAGAAAGGAAATCCAAATATGATCGGATCAGTGAACTGAAGGCTTTTGATGAGTCAAAAGCTGGGGTAAAGGGACTCGCAGATGCAGGGATAGCAAAGATCCCGCGGATATTCATCCATCACTCTGAGCAACATAATGATTCAGGCACCTCCTTCTCCGACCCCAAGTTCAGCATTCCAATCATAGACTTTGAAGGCATCGACAAAGATGCTCGTCAACGTGCTAAGATTGTTAAAGAAATCAGAGATGCATGTGAGAGATGGGGTTTCTTTCAGGTTGTTAATCATGGAATTGAGGTAACTTTGCTGGATGAGATGATCGATGGGGTTCGCAGATTTCACGAGCAAGACGACGACGTTAAGAAAGAGTTTTATACGCGCGATGAAACGAAAAGTGTGACATATAACACCAATTTCGATTTCTATCAAGCACCAGCAGCTAACTGGAGGGATACCATATATTGTGCTACGGCTCCTTCTCCACCCAAGCCTGAAGAATTGCCACAAGTGTGCAGGTTGTTGATATATAATACCATAATACCTTTAATTAGTGCCATAATTGTTTCATTCATGATTTTCTAACTCATGTAATATTGATCGATTTGCAGAGATATAATGATTGATTACTCGAACGCAGTAATAAGATTAGGCCTTACTATATTCGAGCTGCTGTCGGAAGCTCTTGGGCTCGAACCCAACCACCTAAAAGACATGGGTTGCGCCGAGGGACTTTATGTTTTGGGCCATTACTATCCACCATGCCTCGAACCAGATTTGACTTTGGGATTCAGCAAACATACAGATAGTGGATTCCTCAATGTCGTTTTACAAGATCAAATAGGTGGCCTTCAAGTCTTACATCAAAATCAATGGGTCACTGTTACCCCCATTCCGGGGTCTTTGGTTGTAAACCTGGGAGACATGATTCAGGCAAGTAATTTTCATTCGATTGCATCAAAAAAATAAAACTATGATATGGAACATAATGTAATTTGCATTTTTGCATGTCCATGCGTCAAAAGGCAAGATTTCTCACGTACGTATATTGACAAGGGGTCTTTGCAATCCAGTGTATGTTACATTGATTATTGTTCCTCAAATTCAAATTGGTTTTAAATTAAAAAAAAAAAAAAAAAAAATGGTTCAATTGTACATATACATCTAATCGATTCAACACTGAACCCAGAGCTAAAATCCGTCCATGGCGAGATAAAATTGGTTCAATTGTACATGTTGTTTTAGTTTTGATGTCTCTTTGTGCAGTTGATCTCCAACGATAAGTTCAAAAGTGTATTTCACAGAGTATTGGCAAAGAACGTAGGTCCAAGAATCTCCGTGGCTAGTCTTTTTAGAACACATTTCAAGGGAGAGATTACCCCCAGGCTGTATGGACCAATCAAGGAGCTGCTATCAGAAGAACACCCCCCAATCTACAGGGAAACCACCCTAAAAGATTATATTACTCATTTTTACTCGAAAGGGCTAGATGGGACCTCTGGACTAGAATATTTCAAAATTTGAAGTCGGTCATGGATGAATATGGTTCATTTATTTTGTTGAACTTCAACTCTGATTTTCAACTGTTACTCCAATGTACAGGTTAAGACTGTCTAGCTTTATTGTGCTTGCCTATAGTCTGCATATATATATAAAGCGTGTCTAATTATGTGTAACAGATTTGAACTTCTATTGTTCAAAGCTCGAATATGGATTACTTGAAGAAATTGTTGTCTTTAATGTTGTTATGTTTCTCTTGCTACGGTTGTTACAAGTGAAACCTTTTCATGATGCAAGTTACTGCAGAACTCTGTAGCAATTGATGGGGCACTTTATATGTATGTCTTACATAGCATTATTTGGGAGCTGTCAAGGCACGACAATAAAAGCATGGAGTCGCAAAGCCTGAATGGGTGTATAACTGCCGTTACAGAAACAACTTTCAACACATCTTGCACATGAAAGTTTTGGGAAGAACAAAACGGGCATACTTTAATACTGCCCGTCATCCTTTTGAGATGTTTATTGATGTAGATCAAACCGCATTGGACTTCATGAACAAAATAGGAGAAGATATGCGTGTTCAAATTTGAGGGTATTCGAGTTTAGTTTTGTTTTGTGCAAAATGCAGCAAAACAACAAAGAATTTTTGGGCTCTATTATATCATTAAGAAATATTTGTTGTAACCCTTTGCATAACATTTATGATGATGACAAATAATTTCTTAATTAAGGAAAGTGACGTTGTAACGTATTTTAGGAATATTTCATTTTTCTACTTTCTATTACTTTTATCTAACATTAAAAGTCCCTAAACTCAACTATATGATCAGATTTCCAAGATTGAAATCTCTAGATAGCCCTTGGATTCCTCTTTTATTTATATCCAAACTCCAATCCAACAAATCACATAACAAGAAGCTTAGTTCCTCACCAAAACTTCAAACTAACTTGTACAATAAACTATCATAGAGGAACCTGTAATTTGCTGTATTCACCATAATTAAATCTAAACTTAATCCTATGATCCAACTCTAAAAAGAAGCTTAGTTCCTCATTCTACTAGAAATTCTAGCAAACACCCATATAACAAACTGTCCTGCTTGTATGTTAAAGGGGTCATGAATTCACCACATTTTTTTTATTAAGTTATCCGGCCTCTTCTAAATTTTTTGATTGAATTTGGCATTCTCAAGTGCAATTGTCCTTGAAAAATACTAGACTTACACCCACTCTCCACTTCCAAACCTATACTCCCTAATGTGGCATATGTCATGCCAATATAGCTTGGTTTGGGAGTGGAGAGTGGGTGTAAGTCTAGCAGCTCTCATTGTCCTTACATTATAATTATTAGAATTTTGAAATGAACGACGTAGGGACACTCTGTTACTTTCTTGGCCTTGAGGTTACTTTTGATGTAGATGGCTATTATCTTTCTCAGGCAAACTATGCTTTTGATATACTTTTCAGGTTAGGTTTGAGGGACAGTAAGATGAGTAGCAATTCTCTCAAGACGAATGTCAAGCTTCTTGCTACTAATGGTGAACCTCTAACGAATGCCACTCTCTACAAGCAGTTTGTTGATAGTTTTATCTATCTAGCAGTCACGTGGCCAAATATTTCCTATGTTGTTGATCATTTGGTTAGTTAGTTATGAGTGTTCTTCACTCTTCCTCTTACATTGCAATTCTCCGAGTTTCGCACTATGTCAAGAGAACTCTATTTCATGGACTTCTCTTCTCTACACATTGGTCCTTTAAACTCCGTGCCTAGCTATTTCGATGCTGATTGGGCTGATGATCCCACATACTACCACTCATCCACCGGTTACTATTTCTTATTTGGAACTTCTTTGCTATCTTGGCGCAATAAGAAACAATTTTTGCACAATCTAACATTGAGGCTGAGTACCGCGCTCTTGTTGATGCTACCTTTGAAATTTTGTGGTTATGCTGGCTTTTGATAGACATGGGTGCCCGTCAAACTGCTATTTCTCCTATTTATTGTGACAATCGGAGTGCCATACATATTTGCACGTACATAATGATTATTTTCAAGAGCATACCAAACATGTCAAAATTGATTGTCACTTCATAAAGCATTATCCTCGATTGGGCACCTTACATCTACGATTAGTCTCATTTGAATATCAGCTTGCACACGTATTCAGGAAATCTCATTTGCTTGGACAACCTTGTGATCTTGTTTTCAAACTCAAGCGGGCTTCGTCACCTCGAGTACGTTTAAGGGAATATTAAAATATTACTATAATTGTGCGAGAATATATCTTCATAATATTCTCAACAAATTATGGTAATATTCCTTATTACCTACCATATTAGCTTCTCTTATTTATTTATTATTTATTTTGTATAGAGTGTATTTCTTTTCTTTCGCTCACCTTTTTCAACAACAAATAGACTAATATATTGTACAGTTTAATACATAGGAAATACAAGCTTCTTTTTCATATTTCTTTTAGCTAATCTTTTTTCTTTCGTTGGTGAGGCTATTTTCCTACATTTTTTTTTTTTTCAATTTATGATGAGTGATTATCTATGGGATAATAGGACTTAGTGTGTTACTGCCGGCAGCCTGACACGATCAGTTAGCTACGTGTATGGGGTCATACACATGGCTAACTGTTAGCCACGTGCAGTTAGCTACGTGGGTTATGCGTAGTGAATCTGGTTGTTGCTAAATGTACATTTAGAGATGTGTCCTTTTATATATGTAGCTATTTAGCCACGTGCCACTTACATGTGGCTAAATGCATTTTATTTTTGAAAAAAATAAAAAATTAGACACTTTTAGCCACATGGAACTAATACACGTTGCTAACACCACATTTTTTTTTAAAAAAAAAAAAAAAAAAAAAAAAAGAGAAGGAAGAACAAGAATTAAACTTTTTTTGCAATTTTTTTTTCCCATGCCGGAAATTTCTGCAAGTCCGGCGAAATCACTACAAAACTTCCCCATGAAATCCGATTCAAAAAATCCCCCAAAAATCCTCCGTCGACTACATTACCAAAAAATACCAACAAAACACCAAAAAATCTCCAACAAAATACCAAAAAATCACCAAAAATCCTCCGTCGACCCGCATTACCAACAAAACACCAAAAAATACCAACAATCAACAACAAAAATCAAAAATCACAAACTTTCAGATCAGAGAACTCAAAGAAACAGAAGAAAGAAAGGAAAAAAAAAGAAAAAGAAAAAAAGAAGAAATAGAAAGAAAAAGAAAAAGAAAAAAAAAGAAGCCGGAAAAACACCCCCTTGGCTTCATCGGCGTCGGGCCATGACCCTCCGGACTCCGGCACCATCGTCGACCACGGCTCTCTCTCAGAATCGCTCCAGTTCTCTCTCTCCAACTCTCTCAGTCTCCATTTCCATCTCCATGTCTGTGAAAAAAAGAAAAAAAGAAAAAAAAATGAAGAAGGAAATGTGTCTGTGTAAGGGAAAAAGGGGAAGAAGGAAGAAAAAAGAAGAGGAAAATGAAAAGAAAAGTCAAAGGGGGCGTGGGGAAATGAAAAAGAGAGGAGAAAATGAAAAGATAGAGGGGCGGGGAAAATGGAAAAAAAAAAAAAAAAAAAAAAAAAGGTGGGGTGGGAAATGAAAAGTTAAATGGGGAGGGGGAAAATTAGAAATGGATTTGAGGGAATTATTTAGCCACGTGGTTTATGTGCCACATGGCCAATTGGCGACGTGGCCAATAAATCACGTGTCTAAAATTTCAAACCTCAAAAAA
Organism: Alnus rubra; assembly: GCA_028654335.1. Classification (NCBI taxonomy): domain Eukaryota; kingdom Viridiplantae; phylum Streptophyta; class Magnoliopsida; order Fagales; family Betulaceae; genus Alnus; species Alnus rubra. The sequence continues at coordinate 2,211,371 of JAJPGS010001619.1, read as the reverse complement.
ATTCAGAAAAAATTTCAATTTTTGAAAAAAATATGAATATTTTAGCCACGTGTCTTCTTATACACGTGGCTAATTGGCGATGTGGCAATAAGCCACGTGGCCAATAAAACACGTGACTAAAATTTTAAATCTTTAAAAAAAAAAATTGAAAAAATTTCAATTCTTGAAAAATTTATAAAAAAATATTAATATTTTAGCCACGTGTAATTTGTACACGTGGCCACGCGTAATTAATACAGGTGACCGCATGGCCACGTAGAATAATTACACGCGGCCACATGGCTACGTGTACAAATTATACATGACCAAATACTTACCTTGGCTTTTCTTAACAACGTGTCTTTGGAAGACACGTTGCTATATGGCCACGTGGCTACAGTATTTTAACCACGCGGCAAATCCCCTGTTTTTTTTGTGTGTACACATCTTTAAGTGATCAGCTCTTTTTTTATTCTTCTTTCTTGTTTTCTAATCCAGTTAAAAGACAAAAATGCAGTTGCACTTTGTCATTTCTTTCCTGTCCTTGATATCCCTCCCCGAACAAAAAAGAAAGAAAGATTCTTTTTACTCCACATGCAAATACATCTTCATAATATTCTCAACATATTATGGTAATATTCCTTATTACCTACCATATTAGCTCCTCTTATATATTTATTTATTTTGTATACAGTGTATTTCTCTTCATTCACTCACCTTTTTCAACAACAAATAGACTAATATATTGTACAGTTTAACACATAGGAAATACAAGCTTCTTTTTCATATTTCTTTTAGCTAATCTTTTTTCTTTCGTTGGTGAGGCTATTTTCCCACATTTTTTTTTTCAATTTATGATGAGTGATTATTTATGGGATAATAGGACTCAGTGTGTTACTGCCGGCAGCCTGACACGATCAACACATGCAACTCTAAGTGATCAGCTCTTTTTTTATTCTTCTTCTTGTTCTCTAATCCAGTTAAAAGACAAAAATGCAGTTGCACTTTGTCATTTCTTTCCTGTCCTCGATATCCCTCCTTGAAAAAAAGAAAGAAAGATTCTTTTTACTCCACATGCAAGAGCAGCCGTATACAACCACATCTATTGATGCTTCATAGCATTATACAGCAAAATTAGATGAGGAAAAAAGAAATGGAGGCCACAAGCTCACTCGAATTTCAGGCAGAAAGGGAGGAATCCAAAGATGAACGGATCAGTGAACTGAAGGCTTTTGATGAGTCAAAAGCTGGGGTAAAGGGACTCGCAGATGCAGGGGTAGCAAAGATCCCGCGGATATTCATCCATGGTGATCAGCAACATAATGATTCAGGCTGCTCCTCCTCCGACCCCAAGTTCAGCATTCCAATCATAGACTTTGAAGGCATCGGCAAAGATGCTGGTCAACGTGCTACCATAGTTGAAGAAATCCGAGATGCATGTGAGAAGTGGGGTTTCTTTCAGGTTGTTAATCATGGAATTGAGGTAACTCTGCTGGATGAGATGATCGATGGGGTTCGCAGGTTTCACGAGCAAGACTACGACGTTAAGAAAGAATTCTATACGCGCGATGAAACGAAAAGTGTTGCATATAACACCAATTTTGATTTATATCAAGCAAGAGCAGCTAATTGGAGGGATACCATATATTGTGTTACAGCTCCTTCTCCACCCAAGCCTGAAGAATTGCCACAAGTGTGCAGGTTTTTGATAATACCATAACACCTTTAATTAGTGCCATAATTGTTTCATTCATGATTTTCTAACTCATGTAATATTGATCGATTTGCAGAGATATAATGATTGATTACTCGAACGCAGTAATAAGATTAGGCCTTACTATATACGAGCTGCTGTCGGAAGCTCTTGGGCTCGAACCAAACCACCTCAAAGACATGGGTTGCGCCGAGGGACTTTATGTTTTGGGCCATTACTATCCACCATGCCCCGAACCAGATTTGACTTTGGGCCTCACCAAACACACCGACAGTGCCTTCCTCACTGTCGTTTTACAAGACCAAATAGGTGGCCTTCAGGTCCTACATCAAAATCAATGGGTCACTGTCACTCCCATTCCGGGGTCTTTGGTTATAAACCTGGGAGATATGATGCAGGCAAGTAATTTTCATGCTTCAAAAAATGAAACATTATGATTATATATGTTTGTTAATTTGAAAAACTGGTATGATATGATATAAAGGTGAAACAATTTTCGTGTTTTGAGGAATCTTTTATGTGTTTTGATGAGTGTTTTATGTTTTAAGAAGCATAATTTTTGATTGCATGCATCAAAAAATAAAATTATATTATGAAACATAATATTATTTTCACTCTTCCACGTTCATGCATCTGAAGGCGATATCTCATGAGCCAACTTGCAAGGGAGAAAAAATGTACGAATAATGTTAGAACTGCTGATTTTGATATACCAATTTCAACCCACTTTTTAACAATGACTGATCTAAAGATTGGTTAATTTGTACTGCCGCGTCAGCATTATTAGATAATTGAAAGATAAAAATTGTAATTTTTAGCATTACTCAAAATGCATATATGTTTATTGCTAAGCCATCCTTGCAATCCATCATTGGTTATATTGATAAGAATAATGATACACATACAACTTTTAACACGTGCCAACATGTGAGATTGAAGTCAAAAGTTATAAGCATTCAACACTCTTCAACACCCTCTAATAAACACGTGTCAAAAGTCGTAAAAAAAAAATTATGTCAAGCATTTTCTATATTGATTATGGTTCCTCACTTCACTTACCCAAAAAGATTATTGTTCCTCAAATTCTAATTAATTGGTTCAATTGTACATAAATATCCGATGGACTCAACATTGAATCAAATCTAAAATCTGTCAACGGCAAGAACATGGGAATATCTTGTAGCAATCATTTGAACTGATAAGAAGGTTCTCTTTTTTTCTTTTCTTTTCTTTTCTTTTCTTTTTTAATGTCTCTCTGTGCAGCTAATCTCCAACGATAAGTTCAAAAGCGTGTTTCACAGAGTACTGGCAAAGAACATTGGTCCAAGAATCTCTGTGGCTAGTTTTTTCAGAACACATTTCAAGCAAGAAACTACCATCAGTCCTAGGTTGTATGGACCAATCAAGGAGCTGCTATCAGAAGAACACCCCCCAATCTACAGGGAAACCACCCTAAAAGATTATGTTACTTATATTTACTCGAAAGGGCTGGATGGGACCTCTGGACTAGAATATTTCAAAATTTGAAGTAGGTCATGGATGAATATGGTTCATTTATTTTGTTGAACTTCAACTCGATCTGATTTTCGACTGTTGCTCCAATGTAAATGTTAAGACTGTCTAGCTTCAATGTGCTTGCCTTTGTCTAATGTACGTGTTACATATATATTTAAACTTCTATTTTCCAAAGCTCGAATATGGAATACTTGAATAAATTGTTGTTTTTAATGTTTTCCTGTTTCACTTGCTACGGTGGTTACAAGTGAAACCTTTTCATTCAAGTTATTGTAGAACTTTGTAGCATTTGATGGGGCACTATACATGCATAGCATAGTCTTGCAGAGCCAGTTGCATTTTTTATTTTTATTTTTCTTCAAATTGATTAAGGGAAAAGGTTACATGAGAAGATCATTTTCACTTTTGATCCAAAAAGAAGAAAATGTGAACAATTTTATAAACAAAAAAGGGGTGGGCTCCCCGATCCAAAACAAACCAAAACAGTGTTGAAATAATTACAAATGATAGGAAATTGGTCAAAAAAATGACTCGATCCTCTCAAGGGACTGCATAAGACAGTTACAAAAGCTAAAAAAGTACGTACAAATTAAGACAAGCATATTTATAACCTCAATTGGGAACAACAACAATCACCCAAAGGAGGCTGAAGCGGTAAAAGTATTGCTAACGTTCGAATTTGGGATTGCAGAAAAAAAAAGAGGCACCAACACAAATTCAAATACAAGAGTCTCTCCTAAAAGGACACAATAACCCAAGTAAAATAAAAGTACATAAAAGCAGCAAAAAAATCAAAAACACTGCAACAACAGGGACTGGTAGGGCGGAGAGCTCCGGCTCATGAGATCCACGTGCTGATGCAAGAGGTCCACCCGTCGGCGCATAGGAGTCACGCTCCGGTGCGTGGATGGCGACAGAAGACATGGCAGTAGCGTCAGGAAGCTGAATCGTCGATGAGAGCGTTAGAGTGGTGCATGGAATGCTGGGACCAATAGAGGATTAATGTTGATCTAACTTTGAAAAAAAACCAAATCTAAGAGTTTCAAAACCGGTCACAATGCGGGAGAGAAACCAACAAACATGGACGAGGAAGAAACCTGCACAGTGGAGAAGCGAAGACCCTGAGGTTTTATAGCCAGGCAGGATAAGTCGTACGAAACAACATATAAAACTTCATGAGAGGTGAAAAGGGCTAGAGAAACATTTAGGCTAAAAGCAACAAAAGCAAAAATAAAGAGATGAGGTCCTTCCCTTCTCCCTTAGCAGCTGAAAGATATGAGGCGTGATTCACAGGGGATGGGAAACCGTCCCTCACCTGCCCTATGCTTGAAAAAAAAAAAAAAAATTCAAAAAATAACTTTTGATGTTACATCAAAAATTACTTTTTGATTAAAAAATAATTTTTTAATTAAAAATGCCGGTTGGGGAACAGAAAAACGTCCCCTACAAATTATTTCCGGAAAGGTAGACAAGCGAAAGGACGGGAGACCGGGAGCTGATACATGGGGGGCACTTTACTGTTCCCCAACCTCCCCTTTTTAATATAAATAAAAAAAATTAAAAAAAAGTGTCATAGAAGACACTTTTTTATTTAAAAACCAAAAAGGGGAGGGTAGGGACGGTAAAGTATCCCACAAATCATTTTCCCGGGGAGGAATGCTACATATCATCCCATTGTCCTCCTTTTATCCTCCCAAAATTGACGTGGCTCTTGAAATCATCATTGAATTTATGATAGATCATTATTGGATTTTGATCCAATGGTGATTTTAAGAGTCACATCAATTTTTGGGGATAAAATGAGGACAAAGGGATGATATGTAGCATTACGAGTAATGCTACACATCATCCTCTTGTCCTCCTTTTATCCTCCCAAAATTAATGTGGCTCTTAAAATTACCATTGGATCAAAATTCAATAACGATCTATCATAAATTCAATGGTGATTTTAAGAGCCACATCAAATTTGGGAGGACAAAAGGAGGACAAGGGGATGATGTGTAGCATTACTCGTAGCATTACTCTTCCCCAGAAGACCATGCGAAAAAAAACTTTCGCTTAGACGGACGAGATCCGTCCAGAGTGCTAGCTAGTTCTTGTTTTGGTTCAATGGATAAATCATTAATGCAATGGTTCCTGGCTTGAGTTTAAACCCTCTTCTTCTTCTTTTTTCTTTTTTTTTTTTATTCAGAGAAAACGGACACAATTTTCCTACAACATGTGCCACTCCGATATCTAATTCTAACGTTTTTATAGAGCATATGCGATTTCTTCTCACTCAAATCTAAAAACAGAACCAAAAAAATTGAGTCAACTTTTCTTTTTCTTTTTAAGCGTTCAAACTTCAAAATAAAAAATAAATAAATAAATAAATAAAATTGACACCCTTATTCAGATTTTAGTTAGAATGATCATCCACATGCAGACCACATTTTCGGATACACCCTCAAGCAAATATAACAAAAATCAGCTATCACAGTCCTATCTATCTTTCCAGAACCCGGACCAGAGCGAGAATAATGACGATCACCGCCGCCGGAGAATCAGTGACCGGGAATTCCGTAAACTATGATCGTCTTCAAGAGTTAAAGTCCTTTGATGAATCCAAGGCAGGTGTCAAAGGCCTTGTGGATGCTGGTATTACCAAAATCCCGAAATTTTCGTCCGACCGCCGGAAGATCTCGCAGGCGACGGCCACAATTCCGGGGAGCCAACCAATACCCAATCACAATTCCGGTCATCGACCTTAGTGACATCGTCGGCAGGCGTGCCGATAAAGTCGCCGGTGTCCGGCGGGCCGTCGAGGAGGTGGGATTCTTTCAGGTGGTGAACCATGGAATAGCTGAAAAGGTGTTGGAGGACATGCTGAAGGCGGCGCGTGGGTTCCACGAGCTACCAAGGGAGGTGAAGGCTGATTATTATACTCGGGAGTTGATGAGGAAGGTGAAGTATGGAAGTAACTTTGATTTGTACGAATCAAGATTCGCTAATTGGAGGGATACTTTATTTTGTGTTATGGGTCCTGAGCCTCTTGACCCTCAAGAATTGCCTCTAGTCTGCAGGTAGTCTTCTTTTATGGAGTCATAGTTCAATGACTATACCTGATCATAGTTTTATTTTAATCTCTTATTCATTCTTGCATTACATATTCTGAATGGTTATTAACACTTGGATACTCTGGGAACATTAAAGGATACTTGTTTTCAGAGTTCTCGGAGCAGTCCAGTTTAAGAATCATGAATTCGTAGGATTGGAAGATAACAACTGAATTTTCTTCCTCCCAATAAATGTTTAATGGATAGAGATAAAGTGATTTTTCTTTTGAAAATTGACATCATGGTTGAATGAACACCAGGTTGTGTTTCTCATTAATTTTGTTAATTTAAGTCTCAAAGTCACTGACGAACTTTTTTTTATTTAAAATGTTTATTTGATATGGAATTGTGACAAAGTTAAGAGTGTCAAAGGAATATTTACAGATATTTTCTATTGGCAGTCTTACTTTTTCTTCATTTCCCATTTTATTGCTCCAGGTGTGTCACAAAAAAATGTTTTATTATGTCTGGAATTCGGTTACCACCCACATAATTTCAAAGTAATCCATTTTCTTGCTTCTAATTGCAACTATGCTATTAAGGAGATATTGACAAACATTGAACATCTATAGAAGAAATGTCTATCTTGTTATTTTTATTATCATTCGTGTTAATACCGTACCTTTAGGAAGATTACAATTGGTTTTATTGATCTTGAATCATTGTTTGATTTGCAGAGACATAACTATGGAGTATTCGAAGCAAGTCCATAAGTTGGGGATCACATTGTTTGAATTGCTATCAGAAGCACTTGGGCTCAAACCTGACCACCTTATAGGCTTGGATTGTGCAAAGGGGCATCTACTTCTCAGCCACTACTATCCAGCATGCCCTGAGCCCAAAATGACATTGGGCACGACCAAACACTCAGATCCTGATTTTCTCACCATCTTACTTCAAGACCATATCGGTGGACTTCAAGTTCTTCATCAAAACCATTACATTGATGTTCCTCCTGTTCCTGGAGCTCTAGTTGTAAACGTTGGAGATCTCTTACAGGCAAGATTTTGACATATATATAGCTAAAATCACTAATGAACAATTGTTTGCTTAAATGCATGGAATTACATTATCTGCTAGCAACAAGACTTATTTTTGTCATGTCATTTCAAGATGCCTTCTCATTCATGTACATGTGGAGCACACATTGGACTATTCTCAGCTTCACATTCATATAAAAGCTACCATAACTTCATGAAAAATGGACCCTGTTCTGTTGCATTACATCAGAAAATGATCTCTTGTTAAGCGTTTGATCTCTTGAGTTGTTGAATGTTATGTACCCTTAGAAGTAAAGGTAAAAGATAAGTTATTGCATGACTGCATGTGAGGATAAGAATAGCTGTGAACGTGGGCTAGGAAGTGAAGTGACCTGGTTTGCATCAATAATTATCTTCTATTGTGTTATGTGTTGAAATTATATTAGGTTCAGAAGTCTAAGGGATAATAAGTTACCTTATGATAATGATAGGGTTGTAGTTCCATCTTTTTTATCATTGTAAGTTTATTTAAAGACCCGTCATGAATAAAGATCATGACATGAATTATTTTGGACAAACACTACATCTTTGTTTTGGGAGGTCCAGGTTTTCCTTGAAATAAACCTAACTCATGTTAAAATTCCCTACTGTTCACTAACCTACTTTCTTAGTTTTCAAAATAGGAAACCAACGGAAGCAAGATCTTGTGTCCTTTCCTTTTTCACTTCCAAATCACCAGATCTGTTACGCGTGCACGTAATGTTGAACATGTGCACTCTAGATGACACTTTTGAGGCATTGTAGGCATATAATTATGAGGTTCCTTATTAGAGTTGTTGTTTGGCCAGTGCTCTAATGGTACCTTGACTTTGTTAAGCTGAGTTTTTCAGCATGCTTTATATGCTCTTCTAGGCAGATTTGTGGCCTTTGGTTAGAAGTGTTTATTTACCCTAAAAATTGAAAGTAGAAAGAAAACCTCACTTGTTAAAATGATCACTATTTTGATGAGGAAAAAAGCTCTTGATGTCTCTTCTGTGATGGTGCAGTTACTTGTTAACTGTTGCATGTTCCCAGGGAAAAACTTCTGTGCTGCTACATGACTCATTAAGCATGTTTACAGCTACCATTGTTTAATCAGTACCACTCAACTATGTTATTATCATTCTTAATCATTGTTTTCATGAATGCACATGGCCATTGCTTGAGTTAAATTTCTCTCATAAATTTTGTTGACACCACTCAGCAATGTAATTATCTTTTTTAATCATCGTTTTCTTGCATGCGGATGGGAGTGATCTTCATGGTGTCTGAAGACTAAAAAACATGGAAACAAGATTACCAAAAAGGTAGGATATACAAATTGTTAACAAAGAAGGAGGCTGGTTCCTGTATTTAGCAGAATATATATCATTATATGATGAATAATTTGGTTATTTTGATTTTTATGCCTGGTAACTGTTCAAGGTTATAGAACCAAAACTATAGGAGAAGAATTTGATTTGCAACTGCTTGTCAGCTGTTTAAAGGATTATTCTGTTGTATTTTTGCAGCTCATATCCAATAACAGATTTAAAAGTGTAGAGCACCAAGTGCTAGCAAACCACCTAGGACCAAGAGTATCTGTTGCATGCTTTTTCACTCCTCATCTTTACCCATCAACAATGATCTATGGCCCCATCAAGGAATTGCTGTCAGAAGATAGTCCCCCTGTATACAGGGAAACCTCAATGCAAGATTTCATTGCTTACTATGATGAGAAAGGACTTGACGGGAACTCTGCCCTAACACATTTCGAGTTGCAAAGAGGTAAACAAGGAAATAAGGGGATTTGAATTATGAGCTTTAGCTCTTAATTATGTATTTTATAAGAACCTAATTGACCAAAAAAAAAAATCATGTTAAATATATATACTTTTATTTGCTTTATTTATGTACAACAGAAAAATAAGTTGCATATGATACAAGATGCCCATGTTTCATTTCATGCTCTTTAAAATGCATAGATGTGTTTGACAGCTGCTTGTTTTCATTCCCGTTATGTTAAAGTGCAAAATAAATCAGGTACACCAGCACAAGTAATATAGTGAAAGCTAGCCCAATTACTAACCAAGACTTGTTGCTATACTGAAGCTTTTCTAATGGAGATGGGTTGTACATGACATCTACGCCGCTCCCTATCTTGATTGGCTATCTTCTCTTTCAATTTCAGAGTCCAAAAACCGGATTAAGTGCAATAATATCTGATCAATTAGGAAGGCCTCAAATGTCAGTTGTTTCTCAACTGGAACTGTGTCTTATTACGGCCAGGCCAAAAGAAAAAACATAATAATAAAGAAAACATCTTGATTGGTGTTAATATTATCATTGATGCCAAAGTAGAGAAGATGCTTCAAATCATGATCCATCCAACAGCTGAACTCTGCATTCCACAATACCAGTTCAAGATGCCTACTTTGGTTCGGTCGTGTAGACCTCATGGCAACGAGGACAAACCCAATACAAGTGATCACTATCTTTTAGAATAAGTGATTTTTTTTTTTTTTTTTTTGAAGTAAATAAGTGGTAATTTAATATGATATCATAAGAGTGGGTATGATTTCAATTGTTAACTCCATAATTTCTTTCTTATTTTAATTAAATATTATACGCATCAAGTCTTACTTGTTGAGGGTTAATTTGCATTTACGTGTAAGGAGAAGTGTTATTCCAAGTATTTACTCATGAATCACTTAAGCTTTTGGATCAATTTTCATTTTATCCCCATTGTATTCATAGCATTTTGTGACACTCAACCTGTTCTAAAGAAAGTAAATGGTAAATCATACAATGAGGGTTACTATATTTTGGCTGCTTGGGCTTTGGTTCAATGGAGTTGCAGTGAGCATTTCTTCAGGCAGCTTATCTGCTGGACTGCCTAAAAAATCGTCATTTTTAATGGCCCTTCTCTTGGGCTATGTGCCAAGAAACTATTGATCCAAGTCTTTTCTTTTAGGTCCATTCCCAAAAGTTAAGGTTGTATCTTGCATTGTGACATTTGTACTAGGATCTATGTTGGAGTGCCTTACTATCTCCTTTAGTACTATCTTTTCTTGAAAAAAGTACACATATCATCTTCAAACTATTACTATATTGTCAATGTGCCCACCAAACTACCAATTGTGTTAATGTCCTCCCTGAACTACCAAAAAATGTCAATGTCCTCCCTAAAGCCATAAAAAAGACAAAGATAATCCTTAAAAAGTTTTAATAAGACAAATATATCATTGAAAAAATTAAAAATAAATAAATAAATTTGGGGTGCCCGAAGCCACCCCATGGAGCATTTGGGAGTGGCTGGCCACCCCATGGCCATGGGGATGGTTCGCCACCCCTAGGCTGGCCAAATGGGGGTGGCTTTAGCTACTCCCATTTAGTCACATGGGGGTGGCCGAACCACTCCTATGGGTCATGGGGATGATTCGCCACCCCAGGTCGGCCGAATGGGGGTGGCCAAATTATTATTTTTTATTTTTTAGTCTTTATTTTTTATTTTTTTTAAAAAAAATGACTTTTTTAGAGATATTTTTGGAAGAATTGGTTACATTTGGTTGGGGTCCATGACAATTTTTTTTTAACTTTGGAGGCAAGATTGAAAAGGCGGTAAAACATCGGAGAATAAAATATAGTTTTCCCTTTTATTTTGCTATGAGACTTTTGGAATCTCCTCTTGCTCCTCGTTGGAAACTGTGCTACACCTTCAACAGCTTCTTTCCAATTATTGTTGCAGCTTTCAAGCGTGCCAATTTCTTGGCTTGCCCCTGAAACCGTATTGTGCAACATTTTTATTTTAGGCTTTTAGCCCAAGATACAAAAGAGTGAAAAGACTATGCTATTTTTTGGCCCATTTCTTAGTTATTGTTATTATTTTTATTTATTGTATTTTCGTTTGAGTTTGTTGCTATTGGGGAGCCGTCCCTTTTTTTTTTTTTTTCTTTTTTCTTTTCTTTATTTTTTTAATTTCCTTGTAAGAAAAGTTGTTTGGCCCAATTTGAAATGCCAATGACATCAAACCGGAGGTGGTCACTCAGTTAGCTTTAAGATATGATGTCTTGCAAACTTTTCAAACAATTTTTTTTTTTTTTTTTTTTTTTGACATATCCACACAAGAGAGGGGAGGAGGAATCTTAAGATAGTTGTGAATTTTTTTTTTTTAAAGAGCCTGTAATTCCCTATTACATAGGATAGTTGTGTTTTTTGTAGTGTGAAAAATTGGCAAGGAATCATATCTCGCTAGCTTTAGGTTTTTTTTTTCTAAAAAAAAAAAAATGTAAAGTAAAAGTTGTCGCGTGGGCAAAGGTGGTCAGGAGTTGTGTCTTGGGGTGCCAATGTATCATATCTCTTTTTTATTAATGTTATTAAAAAAGCATGTAAAAAGCATATGCTATTAAAATAACATGTGCTTCTTACATGCCAAAGAATACATATCAATCTTAGATATGATTTATATGAAATTTCCTACAAACTGATTTGTAGGAAATTTTTGTCTTTTAATTTATTGCCAACCTGAGTTTGGTACCTCTCCCAATGCTATAGAAATTGTGTAATATATGGTAAGCTTTCTTTATATGCTATGATTCATCAAAGCAAGTTATGTCTTAATCTGATGACAGAGATTCAGAGAAGGTTACATGGGTAAACATGTGATTAATCGGACAAAGTTTGGTATCTCTCCCAAGGCAATGCAATGATTCAATTTGATAATTTTCTTTCAACTAAATTTATAAATTTTTTTCTTTTTTTTAAGAAATACATTTTTTTTTTTTGAAGTTACTAAAAAAACAACCAGCTATTAACAAAAATATATGTACTTACATGTAATAACACATAATAATTTTATAGATCAAGTTTTGTTTTTTTTTTTTTTCTATATATATATATTTGAGATTTTTTTTTTTGAATAATATATTTGAGATTTTGAGTTGCAACAAGACGAAACATAATATGCATTTTTGGCATCACGACGCACCACGCCACGCCACGCCACATGCTAATGGTTGTGTTTCCACTCCTATTAGTAAAATAAGATCTTCAATGTACTACTTAGAGCATCTCCAGCAGTTGGAGTTAAAATAACTACTCAAAAAGTACAAATCTCTACTTTAACTACTGTTTTTCCTATATTCTCTCTAACAAATTTACTATTCAACTCTCTACTTACATTTAAATATTATTTCCTATTCTTTTTTTATTATATTTTTTTTTATTCTTTTCTTCTCCTCATTTTCCCTTCTGTCCAATCTCTCTTTCTTGTTCTTCCTTTCTCTTTTCGTCTGAAACACACCGAGAGAGAGATCGAGGGATTTAGGGAGAGACCTATGAGAGGAGAGTCGGAGATGGAGAGACCCGAGAGGCCGAGACTGATCCGAGAGAGAACCGCTGAACTCGACGAACCCAGACGAAACCCATCAACCCGATCCTCCATGAGTCGAGCTCCGGTGGCCTGAGACGAGTTTCGGTTGAGCTAGGCGCGGATCCGGCAGAGTCAGAGGTGATTACCGGTGATTATGAGGGATTTCCAAGAGAGAACCGTTGAACTCGACGAACCCAGACGAAACCCATCAACCCGATCCTCCATGAGTAGAGCTCCGATGGCCTGAGACGAGTTCCGGTTGAGCTAGGCGCGGATCCGGCAGAGTCAGAGGTGATTTCCAGTGATTATGAGCGATTTCTGAGAGAGAACCGCTGAACTCAACGAAACCTATCAACCCGATCCTCCATGAGTCGAGCTCCGGTGGCCTGAGATGAGTTCCGATTGAGCTAGGCGCAGATCCGGCAGAGTCAGAAGTGATTTCCGGTGACTGGTAAAATAGGTTGATTTTGGTTGATGATTTTTAGTTGAACCCATTTGATTTTGAAGCTTGAATGTGTCTCCCCTGTTTCGGTTATGTGTATCACGGCTAAAGCTATATTTATGGTTGATTTTGGTTGGTTGTTCATGGCTGCCAGAGAGGGACGGAGAGGGGGAGAGAAAAAATATTGTTAAAAAATGTGTAAATAGATGAATAGTGAATAGCCAGTGTTGGCTATTCACTGTTCACGATCAAGGAAAAAAGGTTAAAGAAGCTAATCTGCTGGATTAAAAAAAAGTCAAATTTGACTATTTTGGCTAAAATAGCAACTCTGTTGGAGATGCTCTTATAATTTCATAATTTCTGTGATCACCTCCAATAGTAATACTCAAAATATCTATTGAAAAGGTATACCTTTACTTTAATTATTGTTTTTTCTATACCATCTCCGATAGATTTTTATATTATATTCTCTACTTGCTTTTAAAATTTATTTCTTTTATTATTATTATTATTATTATTATTATTATTATTTAACCAACACTCAATCAAAGAAAAAATATTGGATTTTCACATTAACGGAGTCACCTACAATGAATTTCACATTCTTTTGACAAGTGAAGTATCATAAATTTTTTTAAAAAAAAATAATAAAAAAAAAACCAAAAAACAAAAAACAAAAAACAAATTTGACTATTATAAGTTATTTGCCTATTCTAGTTCATCTCAACATTATTTGGATCAAGATCCACTAAAATTTCAAAGAAATTGTATATTTTCAAATTATGCAATTTGAGCCATTTTTAGGCCTCGAAGCGCTTGAAAAAAAAAAAGTTTCTAGTAAAAATGTGGCATGTTACATTTGAGAATTAATTATATTTTTACCAAGTTCTTGCTCTATGTAATAAAAAAGTTTTGAACAAAAAACTGTCTTTTAATTTTATGAATGAGAAACGTATTTGCAATAGTAAAAAAGAAGCATTTTGGAAGGAACCACTACTTGAGGATTTTAAAAGAACCACTACGTTGGATGGCGGGACTAGAGACTCAACAAGGAGGTCAAATAGAAGGAAATAAGGATGTTTGATTTTATATTGGAAGGCGATGCACTGCAAATAGTCAAAGCGATTACCACATATCTTTCAACTTTAAGCAGGTTTGGACATTTCATCGAGAGAATCAAAAAAGTATTGATGTCACTCTGGTCATTTAGCGTGGTACATATGAGGAGAGAAGCTAATACAGCGGTGCACGCTCTAGCCAAAGCAGTTTCTGCTAAAGTCACTGATTCTATCTGGTTGGAAGAAGTCACACATTTCCTTTATGATATTGTTTGTAGACAATCTGTTGTCCCAACCTTTTAACCCAATGGGGTTTATTAATATTATTATTATTATTAAGGAGAAGTGATTTTTCTGTTATTGGGTGTGCCTGTGTCATTTTTCAAGCGCTTTGATGCCTAAAAATAGTCAAAATTGTATAATTTAAGAATCTACAATTTCTTTGAAAGAGTAAGAGATTCCCAATCGACATTATTTTGGATTAAGATTCTCTTAAATTATCTACTCGAATTTGAAAGAATTCGGGCAGGTGATTGTGAGAGACTATTTATGGGAAACACTTGATCAAATAAGTGGTTGGGTAACCCAATTTTTATTTGATCAGGTGGGTCTTATAAGTGATAGGGTTAGCAATTCGGGTTGCCGTGTTGGGTTCAGGTCGACCCGGTCAACCTGTTTTGCCCAACCCGAACCCGACACAACTGGCTAAACGGGTTGGGCAGGTCAACCCGTTTAGCTAATCGCATCACAAAAGGGTCAACCTGTTTATAACCCGAACCCGTTTAGCTTAAACTCAAACCCTATAACTCCGTGTCATGTTTGTATTGGATTTGCGGATCGTATCAAAAATTGTCAACCCTAATAAGTGGTCTCTCACAATCACCTACCCGTAACCCAAATTCTCTTAAATTCGGACAGATAAAAACTCTAAACCCTTAAAAACCATGCAACATACGTCACGTTCATCCATTGTTTTTTAAAGTTTTTTATTATTCTTTTTTTTTTTAGGTGTAATTATATTGAAACAAAGAAACCAGCTACTAACAAGCTTAATAATAGAAATAAAACATAAAACAACTAATAGCTAACAACTACCAATTTATCAGCCTAATAGGGGGTGGGTCTTTCCCACTTACAATAGGGTTGGGGGGGGGGGGGGGAGCAGTGGGAATGCAGCCAGTAAAAGATTTGAGTGCAACCCAATGTGCTACTAAATGGGCACAGAAATTTGCACTTCTATTGATTTTTCTAGCACCCCAGGAGATGGAGACTGAAATAGAGTTAATGATATCAAAAATAACAGATGAGATGCGCCAATCAAGCTGATTCTAGGGATGTTGTAGAGACAGAATAACAACTTGAGAGTCACCCTCAATGATAAAATTCTCAAGATTAAGAGAGATGGCAAGAGAATCTGCTAAGCGTGCAACTAAGGCTTCGCCATAATTTGGCAAACAATGAGGACTGATTTGGGAGATCATACTAATGATATGAATTCGATGATTGCAACAAACTGCTGCTTGTGCTGATAAGGTATCTCGGTTTGCCGTGTCAAAATTGATTTTGTAGCCAGGGCTTGTAGGAGGTAGCTAGTGTTCCATTGGAGATGATATGTTATGCCAAGCAGCAAAATGTTCTAGAGAAATCTTGTTGATATGCTGAGAGACTTGAATAGCATCAAAAGAAAGAGCATCATGAAAGGCCTTGTTGCAATAATGCCACAGAAGATCACACAACATAGTTGCAAAGATTTGAAACTTGTGGTGATCATTTATGGGAATGCCAAGAGAAATTGGGGAGATAATTAGTTTGACCCAGTCTATCATATTAGCGAGACAGCTTGATATTGTACAACAGTCTATCGTTTCTAACAAATCTTTTCAAGCGGAAGTATCACTGAAACAAGACTTGGCTGAGCTCTTTCTACAAGAAGAAACTCTATGGAAAAATAAATACAGAGAAGCCTGGCTTACTTGCAATGACTTGAATACTAAATTATTCCATACTTCCACTCTAATAAAACGGAGAAGAAACAATATCTCCTCTCTTAAGCTCCCCTATGGAGCCTGGACCTCTGATCGTGCTACAATTGGAAGTTGCTTTACAAATCACTTTAGCTCATTGTTCTCCACTTCCTCGCTTGTTATTAATGATGATTTGCTGAATTTATTTGATAGCTTTATTTCTACTATAGAGAACTTGGCTCTTTGTGCCATTCCATCAGAATATGAAATTTTCACAACCCTTTCGAGCATTGGATCTACTAAAGCATTGAAGTTGAATGCCTTCACAACTCTTTTTTATAAGAAATATTGGGATATCGTAAAGCATGTAGTTCTACAATGCGTCTAGGATTTATTTGAGACAAACCATCTTCTGAAAGAGCAAAATCGCACCTTTATTGTTCTGGTTCCTAAGCAACTGGGACCTTTCTCTATCAGCCATTTCCGACTAATCAGCATGTGCAACATTATCTACAAGATTATTTCAAAAATTCTGGCTAATCATTTCAAAGGTTTGCCTTCACCTTTTTATCTCTCCATATCAATCTGATTTTGTTCCTTTTATAAGTATTCAAGATAATTCTATTATGACACACAAATTATTTCATACAATCAAATCAAAAAAATGTTGTGGATGTCTTATGGTTGTCAAGATTGACATGGAAAAAGCCATTGATTGTATGGAATGATCCTTTCTTTTAGCCGTCTTGAGTAAACTAGGCTTTCATCCTACATGCATTAACTAGATTCGGGTTGGTGTCACCTCTCCGTCCTTCTCTATCTTAATTAATGGCAGCTCATTTGGGTTAATTACTCAAGCTAGAGGACTTCGTCAAGGAGACCCTTTGTCTCCATTTTTATTTATCCTTGGTACGAAGGTTATGTCTTGACTTCTTCATTAACAGAATCTCATGGACTTCTAAAGGGCATTAAAATTGCTCGGAACCGCTCTCCAATAAATTGCACATCTTCTATTTACTGATGATCTTATTATTTTTGCTAAGGCCACCTCTACCAAAACTTATGCTATTAAGTCATGTCTAGACCCTTATTGTAGCTAGTCTGGGCAAGCAATGAGTGATTCCAAATCCTTTATTCTATTCAACAAAAATTTCACGTCCCAACTATCTCTAGCATCACAGGCATCATTCCATACCAGCCATCATCTTCTGCTCCTTATTATCTTGGACATCCTCTTATTATTGGCAGATCAAAAAATGAAGCATTTCAACCTATCCTGAATAAGGCTGCCACCATTCCTTCTTATACCTTGAGTTCCTTCCTTCTCTCGGATATAATTTAGGGATAATTGTACCGTTGATCCCTGTGGTATGCCATAATTATTTTTCACTCCCTATGGTTTAAAAAAAGTTCATGGGAGGTCCATGTGCTATGCAATAATTACAAATCGATCCCTAGCGTCAAATTTTGTTAAATTTTTTAACAAATTTCGTCAAATGCCACGTCAGCACCACGTGTCGCCAATAACCATCTTAATAAAAAATATAAATTTATTAAAAAATAAATAAATATACTTATTTTTTTAAAAAAAATTAAAATTCAAAAAAAAAACAAAACAAAAAAAGCAGAAAGGGGTGGCCGCGCGCCACTCCAAATTTATATTTTTTATTAAGATGGACACGTGTCGCCATTTTATTTGCGACACGTGGTGCTGACGTGGCATTTGACGAAATCTGTTAAAAAAAATTAACAGAATTTAACGCTAGGCATTAATTACACGGTATTGGATAAATTATTTAAAGATTTTTGGTAGAGTTTCTCCGAAATAAATCAAAGGAATTTATGCCTTAAGTCCAAGCTCAATGTGTATGGCCCGCAGTTGGGCTGCTTCTCAAAAAGTAGAAGACTAGGAGGTAGGAAAAAGAAGAAAGATAAAATAATATATTTCTCGTTAAATATTTGCCAAGTGTCACACCTATACCCACTCTCGCTAAATAAGTGTAGGACTACGCTCGAAATACTCAAGAGTAGCTCGACCAAAGTAAACGGTGTGGCTTACACGCGACTAAGTTGCGTGTGGAGTAGCATTCCACTTTCCTTCTGGTGTAGAGCACTCTATGTTTGGTCACGCCACCTGACTGTTGCCATGTTTGAACTTTGAAGAGTTGAGAAACGTTGTATGATTGTATGAAGAGTTTTGACGATATATCCAGCTTTGTTTGGCTATTTTTCTTATTTATTAATAAAATTTCATGTCCCTGCGTCTCTCTCTCTCTCACTCACAAACACGTAAATCCACGTTTAGGCATTGCCTTTTCGTAGTTATTGACTGACCCTGATGTGAAATTATACCAACTCTTCAATTTTAGTGATTCCTTTTTTGGGATCTTTTGATGACTTTTTTATGGGTCTTAATGGGTTGGGAAGATGGATCTTTTCTCTGACCCATTGAGAATCTGAATGTGCCTGGTATTGGAGTGAAAGATGAAGGATTTTCCTGGGACGCCTGGGACTTTCACCGGGCTTGTTCTCAGGATTTCACAGTGCATTTTTGCGGCTGGGTCGATTGCTTCTATGGCCACCACCACCAGTTTCTTCAATTTCACAGCTTTCTGGTATTTGTTCCTTCCCCAACTCTGTAATTTCTTTTTTATTCTTTCTTTTTTTTTCCTGTTGTTAATCTCCTGTTCAAAGCCTAGTATATCAATATCATTGTAATGCCTCTTCAGCTTCAGACCCATATGTTAATCTCTGAGTGGTGCCCAAATTAATCATGAGTAATCCGTCCACCAGAATTATATTGACTTGCTTGGGGTTTTGAAATTTACCATTTCATGCGTGGGAAATTGTTATTTAGAGAAACATTTTTATCAGAGGACCAATGTATATCTGCACGAATTAGTTACTAGTGTTTTGCATTCTTAGGCATTTCACTCAGGCTGAGAGGAGAATACCCTAGATTACTATATGCTTCTCTCCATCAAGGCAATCTAGCTTGGCCACTTTGCATATATTTTGCTTCAGAAGATATGGAAGTTTCAATCAATATCCATTTTACTTGTTTGGCTGTGTGTCTGCTCTGTTCTCAAAGGAATTATTCGCTTTGGAGCAAGTTTCCATTGAGCATATGATAAAACCTGTGTGCTTTGTTAAGCTCAACTTTTTAATTTGTTCTATATTTTATTGGAACTTGAAATCTGGTTGAGACAAAGTGTAATAATTACGATTTACGTTTCAGTGTATTTGAGATTCCATTGGTAATGGAATATTTATACACTTTGATGTCGAATCTTTACCCATTAAGCCATGGTATGGTATACGCAAGGTGCTTTTTGAATAAATGCTATAGCCACTATACATGCTTTCAAAATGTGTCTGGAAACTATGGTAAAATTGACACCATGGAACGGCATATGCTTTTATGTTGTGCCTTGAGATATCTCTTTACCTTTGCTATTCACATATGATCTGATTTTTTCTCTTATCTTGTCTCCTATTATTGCTACCTGTAAGTTCCCACAAAGCGTTTCTATCTAAGCCCTACCCTTTCTGTTCTTAGCCACCCATATAATCGTGCAAATGGATTTTGGCGGTTCATTAATAGCAGCAAAGATGTCAATCTTGAAATTTATATAAGATCATAGACACTTGAGTTTACAAAATCTTGGTTCACTATTACTCCATTGTAGCATCATCTGCTTGTCTGGGTACAAAACATAGAGATGTAGTACTTGCACATAATTGATTCACTATTACTCAAGCTTTGCAATTTATGCAGGTTTTTACTTTTTTAAATGCCATTATTTACAGAGGGAAATGCACAATTTTATGCTCTCTCTCTTTTCTTTTCTTTTTCTTGTTGCAGCTACCTGATTGCTTCAATGGGTTTACAAGTCATCTGGAGCTTTGTGCTTGCTGTGTTAGATGCATATGCCTTGGTGAGAAAGAAGGTCCTGCATAATCCTGTTTTAGTTAGCCTCTTTGTGGTCGGGGACTGGGTCAGCCTCTATGAAACTTTGATCAAACTTAATTGTTTCATTTCTTCCAAAAGACTTGTGTTTATAGTGGTTTTCATTTATAACTCGATTGATTTTTAAATTCAACAGGTGACTGCAACACTGTCTCTTGCAGCAGCTTCTGCCTCAGCTGGCATCACAGTGTTGTACTTCGGCGACTTGGGAAGCTGCAAGTTAGGAGAAGAATGCCAGAAGTACCAAATGTCAGTTGCCTTGGCCTACATGAGCTGGGTAACAGTTGCAATTTCATCTCTAATTATGCTTTGGCTTTTGGCTACGGGTTAGACCTTTTCATTGTATATAGGCCACTCAACCCATCTGTCTTACAGAAATTTTGATCTTTTCGTGATGTTGATAGAAAGGGAAACAAGCAAAACAACGTTGCAATGCTTTACAATTACTTTAGTTCCTTCATTTTTTTTTCCCCAGGTGGGTTGGGGAAAGGTACAGTTTGTATTCTTGTGGAATTAAATTAAAAAAATGGAAATATATCTTGTTGAGGAAATGAGTCATACTATTTGTCAATCAAATTACCTTCTTTTTTTTTTTCTTTTTTTCTTTTTAACTTTTTCATGATAATATTTGTGTGCATGAGTAAGCTAAAATATACTGTCATAAGCATAGTAAGACAGCCTGTCGGTGGTTTTGTTCTTCTGTTGATCGCGTGACATGGTTAAATTAATGATTCACCCTTAACTCATCATTATAGTGGGAATTAGTGGGTAATGAATGGCACCCGGATGCTTGATTTATAATTTATATACAAAAGGGGGACCACTGCCTTTTCAAAAAGAAAGGGTTCCTTGCTCAGAAAACAATAAGAAAAGAAAACACTAGGATCCTTTGTTTTGAAGGAAAAGGCAATGACAGTTTGTGGTCATGAGTGGGCAGGGGATTGTGAGAATTATGTCAATCACGTTGACATGGAAGCACCCTCAATGTGGAACCAGCAAAGCTGGTCTGTTGTTGTTGCTTTTAGGACCCACGGGCAGGTAGGACAACAGTTAATAGATCCCATCGAATTGGGGACAAGGATCCTCTCCGGTTCATTTGAACCGGAGAGAGATTCAGTTAGTTTTATTTTAGGGATAAAATTATCCTTCTACATTTTTATAGACAAATTTACTCCTCAAATAACATTAATTGGATCCCCTACAGTTCATTTGAACCGGAGGGGATCCAAATGCTCGAATTGGGGTTGAGATTCTAATTCACATTTGACCTTGTAAATACTAAAATTAAAATCGGGTATGCATGGTTGTTAGACACAGATTAGTTGAGAAACTTTTGCTGGCTAAGTGTGCAATTGGTACATGAAATGACTATTTCATTCGAAAAAAGAAAAACCACTGCTCAAAATAAAAGAAGCTAAAATGGAATAGCTATTCATATTCATTAGTTTGATTGTAACACTAAAATAGAACCATAAATATGTAATTTGGTACAGTGTAATATACTGGTAAATGAAATCAGATTGTAAACAAATTTATTAAAACACCTTTCTCATACAATACTAATTTACCAGTTCATTCCCAACTTCTCGACTCTATCGCCTGTCATGCCAGTGTGTTACACTGCATCAAAGATGGGAAGCACAATCTTACGGAGGTGGACAAGGTGAGAGAGCTCTTCGTAGAGATCGACAACAATGGCGAAGAGTGAGCTTATCGCTAATGCAGGCGGCGACCTTGGCATCTTAGAAGTGGCGGCGGCATAAGAAGTGATTGAGATGGCACGGTAAAGTGGGAGGAGGTATTTCTCGGAGGACAACCCCATGTAGGCTATGCTAAGGTGCCTCACTCGAGCAGTCAAGCTTCGGCACGAGAGTAGTAGGTGGAGTAGGTGGCTCTGGTTGGTGCTCATAAATCACAGAGTGTGTGACAAGAGAGAGGTGGTTGGCTTTTGTGTCAATGTCAATTGATGTGCTATTCCTAACGGGAAAGAAATAGCTATTACTCTCTTCTTGGGAAAGAATTTGAGAAATAGATATTCTTGTATAATAGCTATTCCCATAAATAATAAACTAACCAAACAAATGGAATAGCAATTCAATTCCACTCTTTATTAGGCGTAGAAAACCTTAGTTATCACTTGAAGCCCTAATTTTTACCTTTTGACCTTCACCGTTCGATCTCTATCTAAAGACCAATCTATTGGTCCATAAGCATCGACTGATTGGTGAATGGCACTGTTCTATCGGTAATTGAATATAAATCCTTTTTGGATATTTCTCCATTCAAGCTCCCAACTTCTTACCACCTACTTGTCTTTTATGAGTCCTAGGGTTCTAAAGTCACCTGCTTTACTAGCCTTGAATATATTTGGGTCTCAAAATCTTAACTTTACCTCAAAACCCTTAAACTTATAAAGTTTCCTACCCATTCACATTGTTAAACAACAATGACTCATAAAAGGGTTGAGTGTGTATGGTATTTCACTGTTCTAATCCTGACCATAAGTTATCTAGCCATTCTTTCTCAATAAAAGGCTCATTTTCTAGCTTGATCTATACTTTTGACATGTTAATTACCTTATTAACGAAAATTAAACTTAAATAACATGAAATATAGGTTAGAGTTTCTGATCTTATCCTTGGTAGTGTGGCTTCTCCTTCCTTAACCTTAAAGCACCATAAAAATGGCACATTTCTCTCTCTATCTCTGCTACTGGATAGACGGAAGAAATGAAGTTGCTAGGGTTTTTGTGTTTGTTTTAAGTTTTGAGCGTATTATTTTTGCATGCAATCTAATGTAGTTTGATCGGTCGTACCAACCTATCAGTGGTTTTTTTTATAAGGTTATTGACGTGGCATTGATCGGTCACTTTTGTGCGTCGATTGATAGGTGCACTTGAATTTTGGTATTTTAAGTATTTTTCCAAGTAAATTTTTTTTTTTTTTTTTTTTTGCCTTTTTAGGGCTTCTATTTTACTGGTTCTTTTTTTTAAAAAAAAAAAAAAAAATTTAAGTAATTTCTTTTCTCTCAAATATTATTTTCATGAATTTAATATTTTCCTTTAATTATTATTCATCATACATGTTATTGAATTTTCTTTTATAATCTTATCAAGAGTTTTGTTCGAGAGTATTACAACAGTGACCTTTACCGATTTGGGGTGGCTATTTATGATGCCTCTCTCAAAAAATAAGGTAGATGATGACTCCAAGGATTCATAATACTAGGCCTTAACCCATTAAGATACCTAGCAATCCTTTATGATTCAAACCCATTCAAATTATTACAAGCCAACAATCTTGAAAATTAAGTGGTATACTAAAAATAGACTTACCTCCTTTCCCACAATTCTATTACATTTTTAAAAGATATTGCTCATACTCCGGCAGTAAAAATTTATCCACCAACAATTGATGCATCTTCCTCCATATTATGATCAGGGATGGTTAGGACATAATGTCGCTCCTTATGACCACTCTAATACAGGTCTATTAGGCGTGATGTTGAGGTCCATAAAAGACTTTTATTTGTCCAATTTAACACCAATTGGTTTAGGCGGAATGGTAGCTTATGGTCTGACAGCGCTTTTTCTTAATGCTACATAACTTCTTCATTCTCTTTTGTAATTGATCCTACCTAACTGCAACCTTGCTTTTTAATCGAAAAGCCACGAGTGTTACTATACACTCCTCCGAGAATCTTCATCATTTTAAAAAATCATTCGAATTTCAAGATCCAATCCAAGAAATCTTCAATATACATATTCATTGAATATATTCATTGAATATGAGAATTAGGGGTATACAAGCGATTGTGGGTAGTAGTTATTGCTTCTAACTACCAATTGCAACCGCCTTAAGCAATGATCAAATTGTCATAACCGCAACCACTCTGTCTTAGGCGGTTAACAGTTTTAAAATAACTACCGATTAGCGGTCATTTAAACTTCTAACCGCTTTTTAGAAATTGATCTATTTTGGTGTTTTAGACCTTCATTGAGCCTTTTTTATGGCCTATTTTAGATAGTTTTGGGCTTTTTTAAATAAGTAGAAGGCTTTAAAATGTAACAAAGCTCAAGAATATTATTATTTATGAATTAAGATCAATTTCATTAAACCCAAAATGAACACCCTATAAGATATATCAAACACACCAAAACATTGGCTTTTTGTATATTATTATTATTGTTGTTGTTGTTGTTGTTGTTGTTGTTATATATATAAGGTAGACAGTTAGCAGTTATTAATCGTCTCCATTTTTTTTCTTCGCCTATCCCTAAAACCGTTAACTACCCCGCCGTAAACAGTTAGCCATTTTTTTTAATCGCCTACAAAAAGCATTTATGCAATTAGCGGTTAACGATTATTAGACCGTTAAATAATCGCTCACTTGTACAAGTCTCCCTGATGGGAATATCGCTGTCAACTTATATTCTTCAAAATCCCTATTTTTCCCCCTCATTTGGAATCGATCACCTTATGCCTCATCTTCGTTAATTGTCTACATCAGAATCTTCTTCTTCGTGAGTTGGTTGACAATGATGATTGCGAATATTGCACCTTACATAATACTCTTTAATTAAGGCCCACACTTAATAATTGTACAATAAATTAAGGTTATTTCTAAAACAAATTTTAGAACTCTAATATAGTAAAAATTGAATAAATAGTTTTTAATTAAGGCCTTCAATCATGATAAAAGTAATTACAAATTGAAAGTCTCAAAAAACGTCCATAAATATTTGGAAAGTCTCACTTATATACTCTTTGTAAAAGTCCCCATTTTTATATTCATGAAATTGGTCCAACGTGCATAATTTTTTCTCCAACGTTTATTTGAATTGAATGCGTAGAAAAATATGAAAAAGTCTTCAAAGTGCATAAATTCTCATTATTTGAGTTGTACATAATAGATATATAAAATTACACCCTCAGTGAATCTTCAATATTCAACAATTTTTTTTTCGCATTGTGTTCTATTACAAATCAATAGTTATATATATAACTTATTTCCAATTTTCTCTTTATTTTTCTTTAAGTCTTATTATTTCATGTATTTGAATTAAGTGATAAGTCATTCTATTTCTAATAAGTTTTAAAATACATTTTACAAATAGAAAAAAGTGCTCTAATTGAAATATTAAATAAAAAATATATAATATAAATATTTAAATATAAGAAAATTGTCCCACTTAAACTTGTCACCTTACCCCTCAAAATTTATCGAGCTAGCCCCGACCGACCAAAAGCAAAATCTCCGCCACCTTGATCACCATAAGCATTTAGATTTTGATTAGCATGCAGTGAGCCCCAAATCAACGACGTCCATATAAATGCACGGATATCTCCGGCCGCCCGGCCCCTCTAATATTAATTGATGCCGTAGATCGATCGAAGGTGTAGGATCAAGAGTTAATTAATCTCACGTTAACTCAAAAATTGATTCCATTAAGAATGAATAAAAAGTATTCTACTTTGCAAATTAAAACAATCTGAAAAGAATTCCTATTAAATTCTATGACGCAACGTGATTGTTCTGATCGATGGATATATAGATATAAATGATTCCTCCAGCGAAGAAGTAGCAAAGGAATTGAATCTACTCAGAGACAAATTGTATGCAGATTTCATATAAAGTGCAGGTTCTGGAATAATAATGCAAAAGTTAAATTCACCAATGAAATAATTTTATAATTTAAGAGGAATATTGTACGTGGTTAATTATAGCATGAAAATTTTGACATGCAACTTGTCTTTATAAAAGAGGATATAACAATTAATTCTGGCTAATTCTAAAATATACGAATTAATTGAAGTTGCCCATCAGGCATATATGGCCGGGTTAATATATATATATGATGAATTTTACTTAAGACTTACAAAGCACACTCGTATTATATATATACTAATAATCACATGATAATATTATTTTGGATGCCCAAAAAGAAAAATTAGTTAAATAAAAGAGTCCCAACATTATGCGCCCATTAATATTTCATCAACTAATTATAAATAGATCGAGTGATCATATATATTATTCAATCATTACACCCAGTGAACACGTATATATATATATATATATATCAGAGCCGACTCTTCTAGCTAGGAGCCTGCGCTAGGATATATATATGTAGTGATCGATCACCTGATCATGCATGCCGAGTCAAGAAGCACATAACTTTTAGTTCCAATTGTCACAAGAATCTAACGTCACTTTGCCAAAAATCTGCCACTTTCATGCAAATCTATAGTGATATTATATATATATATATATATAAAAAATTATGCTTTAGAATGTTGGATTTTTAGCAGAATGCATGAGAATATTTCATTTCCGTCCATATAAAATCTGAAACTTAATTATATATATGCGGGAATCGATCGTCAGTATATCAAAGGGAATTTAATCGAGATCGAACACGATGCGGACAACATGCAACGAGCTAGA
The DNA here is from genome assembly GCA_028654335.1 of Alnus rubra. NCBI lineage: Eukaryota > Viridiplantae > Streptophyta > Magnoliopsida > Fagales > Betulaceae > Alnus > Alnus rubra. Next base: position 2,184,818 of record JAJPGS010001619.1, on the reverse strand, counting down.
ATCAAGCTAGCCAAGGCCACCTCTTTCGTCATGCATCTTCTTCGATCTATATTTACATTGTGCCTTCAGTGCTTCTTTCTTCATCAGCTCGATCGTGAAAAAACAAATTAAGTGGATCGGAAGAATTAAGAACAAGGAGAGCTCATGGCACTAACAAATGGCTCTTCCTGTTCCCTTGGGAGCACTTACACCAAGTTCAAGCCACACCTCCTCATGGCTCTGGCTCAGTTGGGCTATACTTTTCTATATTTTATCACTGAAGCTTCTTTCAATCATGGAATGAATCCTCATGTCTATATTACTTACCGACATATTGTAGCTGGTGTAGTGATGCTCCCTTTTGCCTATTTTCTTGAGAGGTACATATATATATATATATATATATATTATTCTTTTCCAGTTCACACGATAATGCACACTATTTTTAGTAAATTGTTATACAATTGTTATGCAATTATGATGATGTGACAATGAAAATCAACTATTGATTTTATGTTTATAAATGTTTATCAAAATATTGATTTTACTGTCAGGTACTTCATCGAGTTGTATGACAGTAGTATAAAGCAGTCTGTTAAACAGCATTACTCTCGATACATAATGCCGTAGCTATTGATCTTTAATCCTCTCCTGCAGAAACATCAGGCCGAAGCTGACATTCGCTCTTCTATTGGAAATTTTTGTCCTCTCTCTCCTTGGGTACGTAAAAAATTATAGGCATGCATATATGCTTCAAATTTACATGGTAAACAATAATAGACTCATTAATATAATATTCACCATTTATCTAAAAAGTTTAAGTTTTTAGAATAAGTGATGATTTAGCATGGCATCAGAGTTAGAGGTCTTGATCGAATTCGAACTCTGAGTCCACGTACAGTTTACTTTTCATTTTAATTAAATATTTCACGTACGTGTTGGGCCTCACTTGTTAAAGAGGCCAAAAGTTTGAACCCACACGTGAGTGAATGTTAAAGTATTGATTAAATTTAATCATTCATATCGGCTTAATTAATTAAAGTATTAAACTTTTATAATAAGTGGGGTGATTTAACAAGCCAATTGTCTTTGATCAAATGATTGCAGGGTGGGTTTGACTCTGAACATGTACTTTGCAAGCTTGAGATATACCTCCCCAACCTTCGTTGCATCAATGGTTAACACCATAGCTTCCATGACTTTTGTAATAGCAGTTGTACTCAGGTTGGAATAAATATTGCTTCTTAATTTACTGGTATTCTTTTAAGAGAATATTTATCACTATTTCCTTCGGTTTAAATATTTAAAAGTTAATCATCTAATTCATGCAGGTTGGAGGTTCTTGATCTCCGAAGCCGTCGAGGGATGGGGAAAGTTTTTGGGACGTTGATTTCCCTGGCTGGTGTAATGACCATGACTCTATACAAGGGGCCTCTGATGAGAAATCTATGGCACCCTCTAATCCATGCTCAAGGGAAAACTGCCACCCACGAGAACTGGTTAAAGGGTTCTCTTCTTACTGTTGCAAGCTGCATAACATGGTCCATATGGTACATTATGCAGGTTTTTAACCCCAATTACTCTCACAACTATGTATATATAGCTTATTGGATTAATTAGTTTCTTGCAGCTAGAGTATAGAATCAAAGAACTATTATCTTCTGAAAATTTTAGGCATTTACATTAAAAAGATATCCTGCTCAACTGTCACTGACTGCATGGATGAGCTTTATTGGAGGAGCACAATCAGCTGTGTTCACACTGATCATAGAACATAAACGAGCTGCTTGGACCATAGGATTCAATATTGACTTCTGGTCCACCATATACGGTGTAAGTATGATTATGTTTTGATTATGATCTGGTAGAGATTCAAAATTCAAAATTATGATTATGTTTTGATCATAGATTTGACATGCATGCATGGCAGGGAGTTGTAGTTTCTGGTTTGATTATCTTCGTTCAACTGTGGTGCACGGAAGAAAAAGGACCAGTTTTTGTGACCATGTTTAATCCTCTTTCAACAATATTAGTAGCAATTCTGGCATACTTTGTCCTTGGCGAAAAACTGTACATGGGCAGGTAATTTTTTCATCGTTCTATCCATATGCACATAATTTTTTTTTTGATAAGTAATCCATATGCACATAATTAAACGGAAGGAAAGAAGAAAAAGATAAGACAGAAGTAGCCATTTGTATATTATATTCTAGTACTTTGATAATTGATATGATCGACTTGTTCAGCATACTAGGGGCAGTAATCGTCATCATTGGCCTATATATGCTGCTGTGGGGTAAAGATGGTGACCCACAAGTTCACAACGATTCGCAAGAACAAAATTATTCCACTTACAAAGAGCAAAAGGATGACAACACGCTGATGGTTACTTCAGCTCACAAGGAAGGATCGAAGTGCGAACCCTAAAAATTAAATCACTCTCCTCTGATCATAAGCATAGAGAAAGGTGTCATCATGATGCAACACCTATGAAAATAACGAAAGAAACCCAATTGAAGGACAGAGAAAGTCAAGGGAGGAATTCCAAAATCAACTTTTGCTTCAAAGATAACGGAAGGGCTGAGAAAATAATCCCCTGCACTATGTGAGTTTATTCAGCAAATTAAGCTAAGTAACTCAGATTGAGAGATGAAAATTGAATATCTTTATGTAACCTTCCCTCAAATTCCTATAAATCACAGAATCTTCTACATCCAACTTTTTTCTTTATGATAAGCCTAAGTTGATCTACATCCACATATATACGGTTCAATGATTTTAACAATATTTAAACACTTTTTTTTTTTTTTGGTCTAAAAGTTGATTCCCAAATGATGCATTACCATCTCATGGGATGGTAACACATCACTTGGAAATCAACTTTTGAAAAAAAAAAAAGTTTGGGAAGTGTAGCATCCCATATCAGAGGCTTTGAAGCATCTCTATCTTTGGCAAGAAAATAGAAAATTCGCATATATGGCGCTGAAAAGTTTCTGGGAGAAAGAATTGTTTGATGTGCACTTAAATCATAGAGACAATTGATTCAAATGATTGAATTTAGAAGATAACGGCCACCAAACTACACACTTCGCCAATGCTGCACGTATTTGCTAATAGTTGAATTTCAAAATCAGCCCTACTGAAACAGCAGCTATATATACATGTCGGCAAGGCAATTAACAAAAATGCTGAATGATAGAAAAGTTGGCATTAAAAATAAAAATTACGCAGCAGGGGGCCTGAGCTCATGATCATGAGATGTATCACGGGCACCTGGAGGCAAGTACTGCCACATTGGGACAAACCCATAGCTTGGAAAAACTGCCATCTTGTTTGGTCCAGCATGATATGCGCCTGGATGCCCCGGCATAAACCCAGCATGTGGCATGGCCATAGCTTTCACTTGCTTCTCCATCCTTTCCTTATCCGTCTTCAGTGTGAGTTTCTCTTCACGAAGTTCATTCTTCTCTGCCTGTTGCACCAGAAAAGAATTTTAAAACTGCCACTACTAAGCAATTTCATCCGAAAGGAAGAGTTTAAGCAACTCAACACTTTACTCAGACACTCTAACAAGCAACAAAATTAGATCCCCACATAATTCGATCAACTTATTATGAAAAAACTATGAACATTGAATTTCAGAATGCTACAAAAGCAGGGACTCAACATATTTTTATTCCTCTTAACTTTTCCTCTATCATACAGCTCGTCCAAACATTCCTTTGCTTCAAAAGGTGTAAAGTAATTATGTCAGCATGGAATAGACAATTTTGAACTACCTGGTTTTTTATTTTCACTAAGCTAGCGTGCAATTCCCAAATATCCTATCCCCATCATTTTCTCGAAGATAAACCAGCAACAACAGCAGTTAATGAATATATATATATATATATATATATATATATATATATATATATATATATATATATATATGTATAATAGTAGCAATAGTAGTAAGATTGTAATTGGCAATAGCAATACAAACTGACCAAGTTAAGTAATTGATGCAATACAAAGGCTGAGAGCCTGAGATACCAAATTTGATGTAAGAGTTTCTGACACAACTTATTTTAGGGTTTAAGAACAGCTAGGATTGGGTTTTATGATGCTAAAGATGGGTAAAAGTAGGGAACAAGGTTTCTAACAGGGTAAGGCATAGGGCAGGGTTTGAATGTCAAACTACGAGGAAACTCAAGTTTTGAACCGCTGTTCTGGATGCTATGAACAGTATCCGAGAACTTTAAAATTGAATACTCGGTTAATTTAAAAACTATTTGATGAATTAGTGGTATAGGGGATAGGGCTTTTGAGATTTTGCTTTGAAAGACAAGAATCAAAGCAAAAACAGGTATGGTAATTTAAGAAAAATTACTGGAAGACAAGAAGAAAAAGGAAAAAGAAGAAAATATTCCTAAGCCTCACACCTAGAGATCCTAAATATCGCCCCTAAAGCTTCCTCGGCATCACCTTTTACAGAAAGATAGCATCACACAAGCATTAAGACCATAATTGCTACAGCAGTCTTAAAACTTCTCTATCAGATTAATAGCATTACAATTATATTTATAGAAAACTAAACCTAACTCTAATAGACCTTGAACTCCTAGTAAGACTATGACTCTATGGGTTTTGACTACTAAGCCCAAACCAAATAACTAAAAAAATAAACAAATAAAATCCCAAAAACATAAATATAAATATAGAACACAGAATATAAGATCTAATGGACCAAAAGCACAATCGATGTCCAAAAATGAATAGATAGAAATACTCTTGACTCTTAAAATTAGATAAAACTAAATTAAAATAGAACTGCCTGCATCATTTATTCATTAATAGTTAGTTATGCAGTGTTGCCAACACCACAGATGCCATGGCCCTATTCGGAATTGATGGACACAAAAATCACATGCTAAAACCAGCATCTAGGTAGATACAACGCAAAACAAAAGTCAGAACAGCAATATTAGCTATCAAAAGAATTTGAACAACGGGGTTTGCTAGATATTTCCCACAATAAAACCATCGCTCTTCGTAAGTGGAATCTCTGGAAAGGGAGCTCATATTGGTAAAAGTTAAACGTAGCAAAAGATGAATCATTAACTCAGTTACTAAAGCCCTCAAGTATGAGAGGGACATGATAATCAACAATTAGCACAACCAACAAAGGCACAAATACAACTTGATAATTGATAGGCAATGCTATAAGTCACCAATTTCGGATCAGAAAAAAAAAATATATATATATATATATATATATACCATTCCACCATTTTCCAGCATAAAAAAAAAAAGAAAAAAGAGGAAGATATTTTCATTTCTTTTGCTTTAAACCTCGCACTCTCCCTTCTAGCACCTTAAACTTGTATCCATAGTATCTAAAGTTAATTCTTCTCTCAAAAGGAAAGCATCTTAAAGTAACTCCATGTCATCTAAAATCTGTAATAGCTTATACTCCAAGAGTATAGTTCAGGTACAGACTTCTGAACATAACGTTCTTTGATGTAAAGTATATGCCAACTGATGACTTCTTCCCACATTCAGATGCATGCATTAAACAGCACTTAATAATATATTGAAAATTTATCATAGAAAGAATCATTTCTATAGATATAATCATCAGGCCAAAAAGTACCTGAATAAACTACGCAATGTCCTCAATAAAGAAACATATAAAATTTAAAAACATGAGCGACAAACTTAGGAACATGGGATCAGGAAAAAGCGCGGTATCAAGTAAAACGGTATCATGAGCATGTGCAAAGCACAAGCTGTCAAAAGGAATGTGTTAACCTTTATTATGCAGTAAAATGCTTTGTATATGACTAACCTTTAGACTTTTTACTTCTTCTAGTAGTTTTTCATTTGTTTCTTTAAGCTCTTGAGATTCAGATTTTAGTTGGTTCAGTAATCTGACTGTATCATCAAGTATGGCGTGCTTGTCAATTTTCACAGGTCTCCCAGGATCCAAAGTAGAATTCAAGTCTAGAAACCTGCATGAGTCAAAAAGAAAACCTGGCATTTCATTATAACCTCATTGAGAGAGAGAGAGAGTAAGAGAATAAAAGTAACAAACTAGTCAAATGTTCATTATTCATGGGAAAATAAGGTGCAAAAATCTCATGACTTCTACAAATCGGCATAATTTTTACTGAAAGTACTGTAAACATCACATATCTTTTCAGGTCTATGGAACCTATAGAATTTAGACAGCTGAGAAGTACGAGGACTTTAAAACCCTTTAGAATAAAAATTGCACATTCTGAAACAGAAGACCATTCTAATGCAAAATGTAATTTGACTATAAATGGAAATTGCTTAAAAGTCGATTAGAAATGCTGGAATTCTTTTCTGGATGAACCAAAAAAAAGGGAAGGAAAAAAATAAACTGTATATATTGAATGCTGAAAACAAAAACCATGAAAAAACACAGAATCTGATGAAAAAGTTGCATACCTGTCATTCAATTTCTCCCTTCGCAATCTCTCACGACAAGCTTTAGATATCGGCCTGCTGCATGAATCGTTGCGCCGCCTAAAAGTAATCAATGTAACAGAATTATCATGGAAATGCAAGAGCACAGCAGATCAAACTATCAATACAACATACAGAAATTCAATTTTTTTTTCTCTTTTACAAGTAGAAATTCAAAATTATATTACTATGCACGAATAATGGATCACCTTTAATGCAAGAATTACATGGGCACTTGATATCATCAGCCAACTATAAACTATCTACTCCTTTTCTTTTTCTTTTTCTTTTTTTTTTCCGCTTTTGGGGTGTCAGATACATTGCATGAAACTGAACATTCGGCTGGGCAAAATTACACTTCATAGGCAATTTTCCACTGCCACTTTGTGCCTAGGCAAATTCATCAGAAAATGAATCATAAACCCAGATTAGCGGTGACAAATGCCAAGGGGCACCAAAATGCAGAAGCTGCAGCTAGTGATTTCACTCTATAACATCAGATAGAAGCTCGAGAAGGAATAACAAAACCTAGTTCACTCACTGAGTCTTTTTGCATCTATGGTTGAATGGTTAAAGCACCCAGCCTATTACCTTAATTAACGATCAGATCCAAAAATGAACCTTGGTTTCAGAAAACAGGGCACAGATTCTATAACATTCAAGAAAGATCAAATGAGGCTACACTTAGCGAGCTGAAATATGGCCAGGCCAAGCCCTTCTTTATTAGTAAGATGGGGCAGAGGGCTAACTACTATATGATTTGTTCGTCTAATCGTCTTCAAAACGGAATGTACCAGATTTTTAGCACTTGCAACCATCAAACCAGAGACAAAAGCAGGCCTAGAAAAAACAGAAAGTCTCGTAAACCTTTCGAGCTCCATAGTTTTCTGCTTTCGAGCTAAAAAAAAAAAAAAAAAAAAAAAAAAAAAAAAAAAAAAAAAAAAATTGAAAAAGTTTTAATTACTTATCAAAAAAAAAAAAAAAGTTTTCTGCTTTCGAGCTGCCCCTTTTTGTTGAATGACTAGTTCAAATGCAACTACGGGAGAAAGGCTGCGGTATAGAGCATTTAAGCTGACTTCGATTGGCTGCATAAGGTACCCATGGGCCACGAACGTAATGTATTCTTCCACCCACTTTGTGTCACTTCTGGTCCATGTCTTCCTTCCTGTGTCCCCAAATTTTGCTGCAGATCCACTCTGGTTTCATCCCTAACATCCCCTTGACCCATCCTCTTTGATTCTGATTGTGGGGCATTCAATCCACTTGATGTAGACCAGAAAGAAGAGGCTATTGCTTATCCTCGACTTGCTTGCTTAGTTCTGCGCTTCTGCTTGCTAGCAGCTCTCATCTTGAATTTTGTAGCCTCCTTTTATTCATATTCAATCTTCTGCTTTCATCCCTCGTAGTTGCTCTCTTCTTAATGCTATCTTCTTCTTAGCCTCGCTGGCACCATATACACGCCCATCTTTCTGAGTTCAAAGCAGAGTTTACACGCGCGAGTCCAAAACGGGAGGATTAGTGTGAGTCCACAAAAGGGGAGCAAGAAAACAGATGTGCTAACGCATCAAATTCTTGGTTGGAACGAATTCTTCAAATGGATGAACGTAACAAATTGAAAAGTAAACGTCATGAGGTAAAGGAATATAATACAAGAAACTGCAGAGCTACCTATTATCGACTAAGGTTTAATGACAGAGCCGCACGTTTATAGAATACCGCACGTTATAGAATACCGCAGATGACAAACGAACAACTACAGAACACTTTAATTTGTACAATATTAGGCTTATATTATGTATGAGATCAAAAGGCAAACACCACAAATTGAAGCCAGGAAAATAATTTGGAGCTAAAATAATGCAATTTGTGTACGTAAAAACCCTATCAAGTAATACCTCTTTCGCGAGCACTCTCTTTCGCTGCCGTCCCTGTCTCGCCCAGACGATAAATCAATTTCAGCGCTACCACTGCAGCCATATATAATAAAATAGACTGTAAATTCTTAAGTGAAACAATCTCAGATCTCTTTCTTACAATCTAAATCCTAAAATGAAACTAAGATTATTCCATTTAGCAATAATGCAATATGGAATTGAAGGAGAAAAAATAGCCCTAAGGAGAGAGAAAAGGGAATTGGATTACCTTTGATTAGGCAAACAGAACTCCGGGGAAGGGTTGTCGTCGATGAAGCTGTAATCGAGAAAATCCCAGCAGCTACCGTCCTCTAACGACGGATCCATTTTGTTTGGGAATTGGAATTGGAATTGGAATTGAGAACTATAACATGTTAATGGCGATTTGAAAAGTATTAGGATGGAAATTCTGCGCAGAAAAGTAGGGAACGTGCGGGGATCGAAATAAAAGAACGCCCCAATAAAGTTGCACCACGTGGATGGAATCTATCGCGAATTCGCGATTGAGGGTTGCTCGCAGTCGCCGCGGCGTCTTTATTTTAGATTTCAAATCTACCGCACGTGGCCCAACTGCTCTACCGGATTGAGGCTAACTGCTGAAGCAGGCCCATATCGGCCCAGGAACAAGCCCACCAGTAAGTGACAACTCTGCTACGAGTCGCTTTTGTGGAGAAGATGTGATACTGCTGGCCTCTATCGCTGTGGAATTATGCCAGGATCATATAAATATGTTTGCTCCCGTAAAAAATATTTTTTGTATTTTTTAATATTTGGTACAATTAAAAATGATGGTGTAAAAAAATTATTTTCAGTTTGACCGTAAAAATTTCTTTAATTATTGGAAAACGATTTACGGTTTTAAAGTAAATTGTTTTCTGGATTTAAACTCTTCATTTTTGCAGGCACGTTTATGGGAATATGCTACCGCCAAGCATTAGAGTTTGTTGGTAACCGGAATATACCGTCGAAGGTCCCCAAACTTTGGTATTCGATCGCCAGATTCCAGCGCCGGCAATTGCCACCAGATTCTGACAAAACAAGCTGAAATCCGGCCGGTGCCGCAATTTGACACTGGTCCGCCAAAATCCAGCTGGTCGGAAATCTGGCGAGTATGCGCCAAATTCCTGCCAATTTGGTCGGAATCCATAACAAATGGCCAGATTCCAGCGAAATTGGTCTGAATCTTTTCGGCAAATTACGGATCTCGCCACCAGTGATTTTTCATCGTTGGTGATTTTTTCGTACGAGCCAAACGCCGAAAAATATTTTCAAAAAAATTATTATTATTATTTTTTCTAAAAAATGATTTCATTTTTACGACATAAAACATTTTACATCGAAACAAACAGAGCATTTACCTACAATCAACTTATCTGCTACCCAATGACTACATTATGCGAATAATCCAATTGGCTAAATTATAATGAACTTTAATAATATAATAATTCTCTGTTTGCCTCCAATTAATTATCCTACTTGTAAATAACACACCTATGAATAAGATTTTTATTTTTTTTTCTTGATAGGTGATGAGTGCCAAATATTGTGTATTTAGACCCCTTGATTTGCACTAATTAGACCTTTAGCCTTGCTATTTTCTAATGTTTTGGTTAGTTTTTGTGTTTTCTGCTTCTGTAAGGACAATAAGAGAGGAATGGCAAATTTCATAAGAAGATAACTGAAAATTCGTAGACCCTGAAAAGTCGATCGATCGAACTTAAAATTCGATCGATCAAATATTTGCCCGAAGTCGATCGATCGAAACAAAAGTCGATCGATCGAATTTTCCCAGAAACTGCTTTTGCAGAGCGCGCCAGAACGCCCAATCAGAAGCCAAAAAGCAGTCCTCCCTCTGATTTCCGCTGCAGAACACGCTGGTTTCGTGTTTGGGGTTGTCTCTAGCTGCAGAAGAACCCTAGAGGAGGGTAGAGAAGTCATTTCTTGCCATGGCTTTCTTCTATAAAAGCCATAGCCATCCCCTTGTTGGGAGAGGAGTAGAGAGAGTAGGAGAGGAGAGAATAGAGCAGAAATTCTGTAGTTAGGTTTAATTTCGTGCTTCTTGTAGTGTAATTTAGTAGTTTATTTTCATATACTTTCTCTTTGTAAAGCTTTTCTTTCATTTCCATGGTTGTTCATCCTTTTCTTGTGGTGTTCTTAGTCATGGAAGGCTAGTAACCTCAACTAGGGTTGAGGATGAAGCCTTTCCATTGATAACACTCACAATCTTGCTGTACCACTTGCACATTTAATGATATATCATGTTAGTTGTTCAAGTTCCATTCATTTAACGCTTTATCTTTTGCAATGAATGTGGTTAGTGGTGGATAGAGAACATTTTATGTGTTTCAACCAACTAATACATTGTTTTATCGGTTTGAATGATGATATCCATTGTGATTGAATGATACATTGGATGTTTTGACGTCAATCGGTACTCTTTGTGATTTGTTAATGTGTTGGATTCATTTAATGGTTCTTGGGTTTATGGTTAAGAAACTTGAATAACACCCTAAGCTTAATGTTCTTTGGGTGTTCAAGTGGAAACCAAGAGTGTGAGTTGTAAGATTTGGTTTGATGGATTCCTTAACCTTAGTTCCTTTTAATTTACATATTTACTTACATCTCTTTAATTTAGTCTTTTGTTCTTCAATCATTTCTCAAACCTTTGGAACTAGGTTAAAATAAGGTTGATTAAGCAAGATTCCAATATTTGACCATTTCCCTGTGGGATCGACCTCGCACTTGCATAACACTATATTGCAAAACGATTCGTGCACTTGCGAGTACTATTTAAAACACACATAAAGTTTTTGGCGCCGTTGCCGGGGAAATCGGTTCAAAAATTGGTTTTTGTTTGATTGATTTTGTTTTTCTACTAGTTAGATAGATTTTTGTTTCATTTTTGCTGTTTTTTAGCTTCTGTTCTGCATTCTAAGTCTTTTCTTTGTTTTTCCCGGATCTGTTCTGCAGCTTCTGCAACTTACTGGGTACACTGAAGAATCGATCGATCGAAAATAAATTCGATCGATCTACTTTCGATCGGTCGACTTAGAATCTGCACTATAAAAAGACGATCGATCGACAATATATTCGATCGATCGACTTTCGATCGATCGACAATATATTCGATCGATCTACTTCCTGCACAGCAGCAGCAGCTCGGAACTAGGTAAGTATCACTGTTCCAGTACTTTTTTCAGTCCATTTTGTTCATTTTTTGTTCATAATTTGTTTCTGTTTAATAGTATTTTGCTGTTTGTTTAAATTTTCTTTTAGTTCACTATAACTTAGTTCAAATTCTGTTTAGTTTGTGTTTTATATTATCCTCAATTTGTTTTATTTTGTTCTAAAAAAAAAAAAAAAAGGAGATTTTCTGTTCTATTTTTGTTTCTGTTCCTGACCCTGCAAATTTCGAACATTCGATCAATCGAATAAAAATTTAGATCGATCGACCATTACATTCGATCGATCGACCTCAACTCAGAAGGCAGCTCCTGGATAAGATCAGTAGCAGAAAATTTTTACCGAAAATTCTTTTTGGTCCCAACTTGTAAGTATTCTTATCTTTACTGTTACTGCTATCTTAGTGTAAATTGTATGCATTTGTGTTAGTCTTTACAGTTTATCTGAGTTGTGTTATTTTTCTTTGATAAAAAAAAAAAAACAAAAAAGAAAAAGAGAAAATATTTTGCTAGTAAGGGTTTACTTAGCAATCTAAGGGCAATGACAAGGTAAATTCTGGCAATGATTGGTCTTGGGATTTAAGTGTGTCCATTGTGACCCCCCTCACCTACCTGGGAATTAGCCTAGATTGTATTTTGGAGAACTTTGTTCCCTGTTAGCAACTTATTTTCTTTATTTTTGTTTGTTTGTCTTTTGGTTGAATATTTGTGTATGTTTGGTGTATGCTTGGTAGAAGATCATTGAACTTAGACTTGACATCTTTGGATCCCGAAATTGAAAGAACTCTTAGGAGAAATCTTAGAAATTCTGTTGAGATGGGAGATAACATGCATGCAAATGAAAATGAGAGGAATCGGGGAGAAAACGTGGATCATACTAGGACACTTAGGGATTTGTTTGCACCCGTGGCAACAAATTCTCCTTCATGTATCGTATTACCCCCAACCAATGCCACTCATTTTGACCTCAAGCCTCATGTCATTCAACTCCTACCCGCATTCCATGGCTTAGACCTCGAAAATCCTTATAGTCATGTGAAGAAATTCAAGGACATTTGTGCTACCTTCAAATTTCAAAATTTTTCTGAAGAGTCTGTACATCTTAGGCTATTTCCTTTCTCACTCCATGATAGGGCCAAAGCATGGTTGGATTCAAACATGCCTGGTTCCATCACTTCTTGAGAGAACTTGCTCAACAAGTTCTACAACAAATTCTTCCCCATGTCCAAAGTCAATGAGTGTAGGAAGGAGATAAGCTCATTTACTCAAGAAGAAGATGAGAAATTTTCTGAGAGTTGGGAGAGATTTCAAGACATGCTGATTGAGTGCCCTCCACATGGATACGAGAAATGGAGACTGGTGCAATTTTTCTATCAAGGATTAACTCAATCCAATCGTAGCATGATCGAGTCGATGAACGGAGGCGCATTTCTGAGTTTGATGGGAGAGGAAGCGTATAGGACCTTAGATCAGTTATCCGACAATTCCCAACAGTGGGATTTTTCTAGCTGTCAAGATAGAGCTGCTCGCATTCAGAAAAAGGGAGGCATCTATAAGGTTAAGGAGGATATAGAATTAAAAATGAAGATAGATGCCCTTACCAAAAAGGTCGAAGCCCTAGTTGTTAGCAAATCCATGAATACTGCCAACCCATTCCATGTTGACTGCTGTTCCATCTGTGCTAGTCCCTTGCACTTAGCACAGACTTGCCCTTCATTGCCTGCTTTTGTCGAGTCACCAATAGAGCAAGTGAACGCTTTCAACGATTATCGAAAGCAAGCCAGTGGACCTTTCTCCGAATCATACAATCCAGGGTGGCGGAACCACCCTAACTTTTCTTGGAAGCAGAACCAGCCTATGGCTCAAGGGGGAGTTCCTCACCAATCCCATACTCAATACCCCCCTGGATTTCATCAGCCGGTCCACCATCAAAGCCGTCCATCCCAACCAGCACCATCATACCAGTCCCCCACTCAAGCCCCTGCCTCTTCTTCACAATCATCGTTGGAAGACACTCTTAAGGCCTTCATCCAGATTACCGGCCAATCCATCAATGACGTGAAGAATGCTACCATGGTGAACACTCAAGCTATTGCCAAGATGGAGACCCAGATCGGGCAAATTGCTAGTCACCTGGGGGAGAGAGAGAAGGGAAAGCTCCCTAGTCAGCCTGTGCCGAATCCGAAGTTGCAGTTTCATGAGGGAGGATCGTCTAATGCAGTGCATGGGCAGGAGCATGTGCAAGCCGTTGTCACACTTAGATCAGGGAAACAAGTGGACAACCAAGTGGTTCAACCAGAAGAGAACCCTGTTGCACAAGGAGAACAAGGAAGTAGGAGCGCCGAGAAGAAAGATGCCGAGCCGTCTACATTAGCTCCTAGAGACTCCTCCTCCTAGGTCGTTTATACCTAGGGCGCCTTACCCTGATAGAATTCTCGCGCCCAAGAAAGGAGGAACATTCGAGGACATTCGAGAGGTATTCAAACAAGTGCAGATCAACATTCCATTCTTGGATGACATCCAGCAAGTGCCGTCTTACGCCAAGTTCTTGAAGGACTTAATCACCGTCAAGCGGAGGGACAATGTCCCGAGGAAAGTTTGTTTGACCGAGCAAGTCAGCTCAATCCTCCAATACAGGCTGCCCATCAAGTACAAGGACCCAGGATGTCCTACCATCTCTTGCACGATAGGAGTTAGCCACATTGAGAAGGCCATGCTTGACCTTGGAGCCAGCGTCAATCTCCTACCCTATTCAGTTTACCTGCAATTAGGATTAGGAGAATTGAAGCCCACCTCCATGACATTGCAATTGGCTGATCGGTCAGTTAAAATACCACGATAGTGGAGGATGTTTTGATTAAGGTGGATAAGTTTTACTTCCCCGTGGATTTCATAGTGCTTGACACCGAGCCGATACAGAACGTTGGAGTTCAGATACCGGTAATCCTAGGGCGACCATTCTTAGCTACGGCTAACGCCCTGATCAACTATAGGACGGGGGTAATGAAGATCTCCTTCGGCAACATGACGGTAGAGCTGAACATTTTCACCATCAGCAAACAGCCGAGGGAGTGTGATGAGATCAACAATGTCTGCTTGATAGAGGAAATCCTGGAGGAAAGCATTGAAGAATCAAGCATTCAAGACCCCCTGGAAGCATGCCTTGCTCAATTTGGAGAGGATCTGGACTTGGATGTCCTGTTTGAGCAAGCAAATGCTGTTTTGGAATTTGCTCCTCTGGAGAGCAAGAAGGAAGAGGAGGCAGCAGTACCTGAGCCTCCAAAGAAGGAACTTAAGCCCTTACCGGACAATCTCAAGTATAAGTTCCTCGGTCCAGCAGAGACTTTGCCTGTAATCATAGCTTCAGATCTTCACGCCGCTCAGGAGGAGAGGTTGTTAGATGTCTTGAGGGAGCATAAGGAAGCTATAGGCTAGACCATTGAAGACATTAAGGGAATCAGCCCCTCGGTGGTGATGCATAGGATACACTTGGAAGAAGACACCAAGCCATCGAGGGAGCCACAGAGAAGGCTCAACCCAACCATGCAAGAAGTCGTCAGAGGAGAAGTCATCAAGTTGTTGGATGCTGGCATCATCTACCCTATCTCTGACAGCAAATGGGTGAGCCCCATTCATGTCGTGCCCAAGCGAGCTGGAGTTACAGTCGTGCAGAACAAGGAAGGCGAGTTGGTTCCAACTCGAGTACAGTCTGGATGGAGAGTCTGCATCGACTACCGCAAGCTAAACACCGCCACCAGGAAAGATCACTTTCCTCTTCCGTTCATTGATCAAATGGTGGAGCGGTTGGCCGGGCACGAGTATTATTGCTTTTTGGATGGTTATTCTGGATATAACCAGGTCCCTGTGGACCCTGAAGACCAAGAGAAGACGACCTTCACTTGTCCGTTCGGAACGTTCGCCTATCGACGCATGCCCTTTGGCTTATGCAATGCACCAGCTACTTTTCAGCGGTGCATGATCAGCATCTTTTCTGATATGGTAGAGCGTTTCCTGGAGGTGTTTATGGACGACTTCTCGGTTTTCGGGTCATCTTTTGAAGAGTGTTTGCACCACCTCACATTAGTTTTGGAGAGGTGTAAAGAGAATAACCTAGTGCTCAATTGGGAGAAGTGCCATTTTATGGTGCAACAAGGAATTGTGCTCGGGCACGTCATCTCTCGTCGGGGGATTGAAGTCGACAAGGCGAAGGTAGATTTGATATCCAACCTTCCTCCCCCACGAACGGTGAAGGAGGTTCGCTCTTTTCTGGGCCATGCAGGATTCTATCAGCGATTCATTCAGGACTTCAGCAAGATCGCCCGGCCCTTGTGCAAACTGTTGGTAAAGGAGGCCCCTTTTATTTTTGATGAAGATTGCAAGAAGGCATTTGGGGCCTTGAAGGCAATTCTGACGTCCACACCCATCATTCGGCCCCCAAGCTGGGGTACACCTTTCGAGATCATGTGTGACGCGTCCGATTACGCCGTTGGAGCTGTGTTGGGGCAGCGCATTGACAAACTTCCCCACGTCATTTATTATGCTAGTCGGACTCTGAACAACGCCCAGCATAGAGAACATTTTATGTGTTTCAACCAACTAATACATTGTTTTATCGGTTTGAATGATGATATCCATTGTGATTGAATGATACATTGGATGTTTTGACTTCAATCGGTACTCTTTGTGATTTGTTAATGTGTTGGATTCATTTAATGGTTCTTGGGTTTATGGTTAAGAAACTTGAATAACACCCTAAGCTTAATGTTCTTTGGGTGTTCAAGTGGAAACCAAGAGTGTGAGTTGTAGGATTTGGTTTGGTGGATTCCTTAACCTTAGTTCCTTTTAATTTACATATTTCCTTACATCTCTTTAATTTAGTCTTTTGTTCTTCAATCATTTCTCAAACCTTTGGAACTAGGTTAAAATGAGGTTGATTAAGCAAGATTCCAATATTTGACAATTTCCCTGTGGGATCGACCTCGCACTTGCATAACACTATATTGCAAAACGATTCGTGCACTTGCGAGTACTATTTAAAACACACATCAGTTGGATTGGAATCAGATATGATGCTATGGTTTCTACCTATCTTGAAAGTAAGGGTGTGCAAAACCCGCAAAACCCGCCCCGCCCCGCAAAACATCAGATTTTCAATTTTTTTTTGCGGTTTAGGGTCTAAAAATGATATATTTGTGCAGGGCAGGTTGTGGGTTTAGAGTTTTAAAAAATTCGGATCCCCGCCCGCCCCGCCTCACATCAATGAAAACAATTAAAAAAAAAATAGAAAACCCTAGTCCCTAACTCCCTAAGTCCCCCATTTACCCAATTATCCAGCCCTAGCACCGCACGCACACTACCCCTTCGACCTTCACTTCAGTTTTCTTTCTTCCGTCTTCGAGTTCGAGCGCCGCACTTCACTGTTCTTCTCTCTGCATCTTCCCCTCTTCATCAACCTTCTTCAATCTTCACCTCTCCATCTTCTTTGGGTTTGCATTTGCAGGTATTATGTGCTCAATCTATTTCCTGTGCAATATCTGTATGTATAGTTTATATTGAATCTTTATATGCATATATTGAATCTCCATTTGAAGTTGGATTTTTGATCTATTGCTTGTAGCAGTCTACCACCACGCCCCCACCTCTGTCTCGGTGCTGGAGACCCGGAAATGGCGTCGCCATTTCAGTTTTTCTTCGAATTTCGGATTCAGGGTTTGGAAAACGTAGGAGTTCTCTCCGATTAATTTGATTTTTCGTGTCTGTTTTTCTCTCTATTGCAAATGCCTTCTCTCTCTCTCTCTCTCTCTCTCTCTTTGGTTCTTCGTTGTGTGTTCTTCAACGAGAACAGAGAGACAACAAAAAGGGTGAGAGATTTGAATAGGGGTGGAGAAAGAACTTTTCATTGTTGTGTGTATACCCGCCCTGCCCCGCGAAACCCGCAATTCCCGCCCCGCACGGATTGCCTATTTTTTGTGCGGTTTGCAGGTTGAAAATTGTCAACCCGCAGGGGTGTGGGGCGGGGCGGGGGCGGGGGCAAAAAGGGCGGAAATCCCCCCACCCCACCCCGCCCCGCCCCGTGCACGCCCCTACTTGAGAGAGTACTTGTGGGCCGGTCTACACTCGTCCGGACTAATGCTCAGCGGGTAAGATGCTACTATGGTTATCGGCTAATAAAACAATTCTAACCCGTAAGAGATTTTTTGTCATCCCAATACACAACTCCTAACTATCTTTACCAACGTGACAAAGTATTCCCCTAACTAGCTTTAAGATTTTTTTTTTCTAAAAAAAAAAAAGAAAAAAGTAAAAGTAAAAGTTGACACAACAAAAGTGGTCCGGAGTTGTGTCTTGGGATGTCAATGTATCATATTTCAATCTGTAATCCCCCTTTACCCATTTCGCTTTTAAAAAAAAAAAAAAAAAAACTTCATTTAACTCTCCTAAACTTTTACTGCTTTTACAATTTATCCCCCAAAGTTAAAAACTCTCAATTTAATGTAACCAACTTTTAATTTTATGCAATATCAGTTTGAGGTTAAATTAACTTCTATATCCATGTAAACTTTATAAAAATACAAAATTACCCATAAATTATAATAATTTTTTTTTAAAAAAAAATACAGTAGTATTTTGGTAATTTCCACGCCTTCTACCAGGATTTAACAGAAAATCCTAACGAATGTGTGAGATAGAAAAAAAGAAAAAGAAAAAGAAAATTCGATATACTAAATTAGGAGTTTTTTTTAACTTTATATGAAAATTGCAAAAGCAATGAAAATTAAGAGGAATTAAGTGAAGTTTAAAAATTAAAAAAAAAAGAAAAAAAAAAAAGAAGAAGAAGCTAATTTTGGATGAAGCAATAAACAAAGAAGAGGATGACAACAATAAATGAAACTGATTTAACTTTCATTATATGAAAAATCAAATTTTATTTAACTGGCATTCAGAGTTATTCTATAGTTGCATTTCTGTATATTTCGGTGTTGAAAAATCAGCATTTAACATTTGGTGAGAAAAAAAAAAAAAATGCCCAGTACATGACTTTTGATCAAGAAGCTATCAAAAAATCAAATGACGTGAGCTTCATTCTTCAGCTTGTCAAGAAGCTCGTCCACCGAAGAGACTATTACACCTGCTTTTCTCTTGGGAGGTTCCGTGACTTGAACAACCTCTAAATCAGATTTGATTTCCACGTTTAACTCCTGTGGAGTGAATTTCTTTATGACCTTCGACTTTGCTTTCATTATGTTGGGGAGTGTTGCATACCTCGGCTGATTCAATCTCAAATCAGTGCTGCATGAGAACAAATAAATTTATCATTTTAAATGTACATGTGCATGCACATAAGAAACATCAAAAAAAATCATTTCCTAATAACCAAAACCACAATGTCTTAAGGATTCTGTGTTTCACTACTGGAAAAATGACACATAGTAAGAAGCTAGCAATAGAAGAAGTCAATATTTTCTGCATATGGGAAAGATAGCACCTTGAACAGTCATCCCAAAGTGAATATTACAAACCAAAAGAGAAGCATGAACTTGAACGATGATTTCGGCAACCACACACACTTGATAACGATTATGATGATAATGAAAAATCATGAGAATTGCATGATGATGATGACAACAATTGGTATGATCATCACTATCATAATTATGTGAATAATAATGATGCAACAGCAGAGGTCAAGACAAACATGTAAGCCACTTCCCACAAAGGCCCGCTACAATGGTGGTTGTATCCCAATAGAAATTAAATATAACTTTCTATTTTTTTTTGCCCTTATTGGGGGAGACTAGTTGCATCCCAGAAAACAGTTATCCAACACAAGCCGATTGTAGTTTGGGAAGATCTAGAAAAGTTACGCAATCGACCTTCCCAATACAACTTAACCATAAAAGATACTTGATCCGGGAGATACTCAGGCAAAGGCAGGTATCTACTTGAAATAAAATTAAAGTAGTTACAAGAATATGAGCACTTTAACAAATACATTACTGCTTCTTTCTACCGTAGTTATTCTTGAATATATCTCAATAAGGAAAAAAAAAAATCTCACTCCATTGGCTTCCCTAGAGATTCCCTAAACTACCATTTGAGCGACATAGCACCATATATTTCGATTGGCACTGTAGCTCATCCAATGTGTTCTTTCTTCACAAAAAAAAAAGAAAAAAAAAAAAGGCTTTCTCTCTCCCTTGTCTTTCTATTTTTTATTCGCAACTTTTTCTCTCTCCCTCTTCCAGTCTCTTTCAAGACATTCCTGGCTTGGTTCCCCTCCTCCCTCCACCGACAGTGCCATCAGGTGACCCGTTCTTGACGGCTCAAAATCCGCTCTATCAACGGCAACAACAGTGTGAGTTTTCCACTCTTCCTGTTCATTTTCTTTCCTTTGATTTTCATCATGTTGTAGAATGGAGGCAAATCACTAAAATTAGTAATTTTAATATGATTGCAAATGGCTAAAATCGGAGATAAGTTTGCACACAAAAACAGACACCATAGCTTTCTTCTATGAAATTCACACTGGATTTACCTGACTTTATCCTTTGTCAAATACCGTCTTCCCGGAAACTATTTTCGGTCAAAACAAAGAGAGCATCGGAGAATAGTTTTGGAAAAAAAAATTAATTAATTAATTGCACAGCTTATGGTGATCGCTGACCTATGCTGACCTATGCTGGGGTGCATAACTGTCTGCATTTGTTTTCCATTCTGCATTTCAGACTGGCCTTATTAAGACCTAAAATCTAACACACCATTTAACAGAACGGAACACCTGTTTGGCGTGGGACTTGGTGATTCTATCATTAAGGAGGCATGAATATGTATATCATGTATTTATTTTGTCTGTGTTCACTATCAAGGGGGAAATCCTAGACTTTTCTTGTTAGATCTGATGTTTGAAATTGGTTTCTGTGAATGTACCTACAACTATAAGCAGTTTAAAAAATCTCAACAATACATATGTGATACATAAGGAAGTTTTTATTGATGTTTTATGACCAAAACTGGGATGTCTGCTTACATTCTCTGCTGAGGATTTTACTAAAATTATTGGGCGAGAGCTTATACTTAGATCACTTCTTTTCCCACCCCCCTTCCCCTGTGCCAATATTTTGGACTAGATTATAAATAAGCCACCACATTATTCATTAAAAAAAAAAAAAAATTAAGCCACTACATGCTGTAAAATGTGGAAATTTCTGTGAAGCTTTGGGTTTTTTATACATACGAATTCTTTCAGCTTTCTTAGGTATTATTGATAAGTATTGGGTGTGTTTGGTAAAGATTATTGAGTTAATTTTTATTTTTTATTGACCAGTAGCAAAAAGTGATTGATGTGATATAAAGTAGAAAGAATTTGTATGGAAAAGTGACAAAAGTTTTAAGTGAAAAAGTTTTTATTGATATTTTATGACCAAAACTGGGATGTCTGCTTACATTCTTTGCTGAGGGGAAAAAAAAAAGGGTTAAACCCTCGTACATGAAAAGTATACAATAGGGACTCGACCCTATAAGCTGCTACAATGAAAAAAGCTAATCAAATCAACCAAATTTGTAGAGACAAAGTTAGGAAAATTAACAAGAACCCAACCCAAGAGAGATTTCAAAAAAGAAGATTTTAGAAAGAACATGTTTGTCTCACTATCCTCGAAAATACGATGATTCATTTCTCTCCAAATGCTCCATATTAAGAGGGCAAGAATAACTTTCTAGATAACCTCTTTGGGATGTCCCCTCCCGTGTACTAGAATTATTGGGCGAGAGCTTATACTTAGATCACTTCTTTCCCACCCCCCTTCCCCTGTGCAAATATTTTGGACTAGATTATAATTAAGCCACCACATTATTCATTATATATATATATATATATATATATATATATATATATATATTAAGCCACTACATGCTGTAAAATGTGGAAATTTCTGTGAAGCTTTGGGTTTTTTTTTTATACATACGTATTCTTTCAGCTTTCTTAGGTATTTTTGATAAGTAATAATTTACACCGTAGCTTTCTCAGGTATTGAAGCAGCTTTGGACTCGAGGTTTTACAAATTGAGTCTGGCTTCACTTTTAGGTTTTGAAGCTAAGCTAAAATTGTAAAATGGCCTCTGCCATTGTATTCATGGAGTTTGAGTCAGAATTTCATTGCAGATGTACCTATCAAAAGAAAAAGAATTTCATTGCAGATGCAACACCCAAATTTTGTATGACAAACACAACCAACACTGAGTCGCGTGTTAGGTTGTTCAGTTTGTCTTGGTTGAGCTTGGATCTAGATCAAGTGAACTGAACCACTGAAGTTTGACCTGAGTTTGTGTATCTATCTAAGCATATTTTTCAATTTGTCTGAGCTGGAGCTTGTGACCAAGCTTACTTGTTAGCTTAATTCTACATACCTACATGTCTCTGAACCCAGCAAATCTTACCTATTCCAATGAAAGTTTGGAGTTCTATTGAATGTTTGTAGTTCACTATGCCCTGAAGTGAGCGGGAATTTTACTGTCATCAAGCAAGATAGTCTTAAGGTTCTATAAACAAATTTGAATTTGCTTGCTCGTTGTGGCTGGATTCTCAACAATTTGGTTTGTTACACGCAGAATTGCTGAATCTTTATCACGTCATATGAAGCTTAATACTTTTTTTCTTTCCTTGTCTCCGTAATTGCTCGTAATTTGCAATTGCACTTTCTGTTCTGAAGCTTCTCTCAATGGTTCTTTAATAGACAGCAGATTTCCTGTTTTCAAATTTTTTTTAAGATATTATTTGGCATAGTTGTGTTTCAGAAGATAACTTTGTTGCTAGATTGTCCATCACTGCTTTATGTGTGGTTTGGACAGTCAAGTTTTCCCCATCAATTTTTCCCCTATCCTTCCTCACCTCTCTCCATTATTACCCCTAGGTAGCTTCTACCAAGTCTGTGAAAAGATGCATGGTGAGGGCGTTGAGGGATGAATAGACGATTTCTGGTGGAGGCAAAAGCATTTGTCTTCTCGGTTATTGAAGGGGCGTCAGTGCTAAGGGTGGAAGAAAGTCGGAAATTTTATTCCGGTGCGGTACTCCTTAGCAACCAGTGCATCGAATGGCTGGTTTCGACTATGGAGGTGCTGAGGGATGGTCATGGTATGCCCGATTCTGTCAA
The DNA here is from genome assembly GCA_028654335.1 of Alnus rubra. Classification (NCBI taxonomy): domain Eukaryota; kingdom Viridiplantae; phylum Streptophyta; class Magnoliopsida; order Fagales; family Betulaceae; genus Alnus; species Alnus rubra. The sequence goes on along the minus strand of JAJPGS010001619.1, from coordinate 2,162,121 downwards.
ATCTTTCAGGGAGGGGGCGAAGGTGACGATAGTCCGCAATGGAGGTAACATTAATGGCCGGTTCATGGAGGTAGCGGTCTATGGGGTGGGCGTTCAGAGAGGGTTCCTTCGTATTCCTGAGGGGCGGGGTGGATGGGGTTGGCTCAAGTTTCTTAGTGAGCTGCGTAAGGCCTTAGATTTGCTTGGTACTGCGGTAGGGTGCGGGTTCGGTGGTTCCTCGCCGGAGGAGAAGTCAAGGGGGAAGGAGGTGGGGGTTTGGTTGGGAAAGGCTGCGGGACCTTTGTCTTTCGCGGAGGCGGTTCGCTCGACGCCAAACATCACTGCGTTTGAAGGCCGGAATCTGGTCTCGCAGGTGGAGGCGGCCTGGTGCGAGGAGCAGTTCCCATTAAAGGAGCGGTCTTGCGCGATTGTCCGGCAGGCGGTGGACTGCTACGCCTGGGAGAAAAGCCTTTTGGATCCGGCGGGTAAAGACCTCTGTGGCGTTGGCTCCAACGTTCGAAAAGTCAGAAAGTGCAGCATAAGGGACAGCGACGTAAGCGTCTGCAGAAAGATTCTTGAACGGGTTGGAGTTTGGCTGGATTGGGTGAGTGGGTCTAACGTGGGCTGGAGCAGGAGCTATTCTGTTGGGCTGAAAATGGGCCGGTGCAGGATCGCTTCAGCTGTGCTTAGAAGGCCACGCTGTAGGGATGGTTCTAGGAAGTTGGGCTCTAAGCCCAACCCCAAGAAGGCTAAGAGGTTTCTCCCGAATAAGGTTTGTGGTCTCGACGAAGCGAGGTTGGATTATGGAATATCGGGATTGGGCTCTTCGGCGCCGGAAGCCGTGGACGGGTCGAGTTCTACCTCTCCGGGGCTCAAGTCAGGCTCGTCGTTGATGGGAGGTTATTCTCCGGTGGAGATTCCGGAAGGGTCTAGGTCGGAGAAGATGACGACTGGCATGGGTGGAGGGCTGTCGGATTTTGGGGAGTTTCCTAGCGTGTGCACGGCGGTGACTGAAGATACCTCAGTGTGTGCGGCGAAGCCCAACATGCGATTAGAAGTGTCTGTGTGTGACTTAACCCCGTGTCTGATTGGGGGACTGAAGTCGGGTTCTAAAGGATTTGAGTTTCCCTCTTTGGGGGCGGATGCGTTGGGAGAGAGGATTTGTTTGTCTCTTCCAGTGATGACGGACAGTGGGGCCCCCATTTACCCGTCCGAAACAAAATCGGTCATGAGGTATCAGCGGAAATCGAAGGCCAAAGCGAGTAAGTTGGATATTTCCCTGATTGAAGAGGCAGTGACAGCTTTGAGTTCGCCGATGACGCAGAGTTTGGGTACTTCCCAGGCTTTGGACGGGTCTGTGGTTCAGAATTTGCCGTTGCCAAGTGGGGGAGTGGGTCTTCGGCGCGGGTTCCTTCTCCCGAGAGTTCCCTCCCCCTTGAGCGATTGCAAATCGAAGACTGGTGACAAGGGTGAGACTCCCATCTCGAATGGCTTGATCCAATCTCAGGAGTGGCCGGTAGGGTTTAGCCCATCTGGGGAGATTGTTTTGTGGGAGCAGGGAGAAAAAGGTGACTCTCCTAACCCCTTGGGCGTTATTCCTCCCGACTTACTTTTGGAGTGGGAGTCGGATGGTGCTGAGGATGAAGATTCGGCCCTGGCTTTGTTGGATAACATTGAGGAAGAGTTTCATCGGGATAATATGGGGAAGCGGCATAAGATCAAAGGAAGGAGAGAACTGCAGAATCTGAAGAGTTCCATAAACTACGATGGTGCGAGTGTGCGTTCTTGGAGTAGGAGAGGAAAGGCTCAGGTTCTGTAGTTTGTGGGTTATGTGTGGGGTACGGGTGTTGTGTTTTAGGGTGTTGGTTTCTGAGGGTTCTTGGGTGGGTTTATCGTGTGTTTTTTTGAGGATTTGGATTGGGGTTTTTTGTTTTTGTAAGCTTTGGCTCTCATGGGTTGGTTTTGGTGGGTTTCTTTCTTTCTTTTTTTGGGTTGTTTTTTTACTTCAAGCTTTGCGTTTTCTCTTGTATACTGCCGGTGTACCAAGGGGCGCCTGACGCTTTTAATAAAGTCAGTTTATTACTTATCAAAAAAAAAAAGATCGTTGTATGATAGGCTTCATTTCATATCCATCATTGATTTTTCTTAGTTGTGTTGTTCAAAGGATGGATTAAAAAATGAGCAAAGACCCTTTCTTCACTATGCTCTTATAAGAAGGGGAACAAGGCCACAACGAAACTCCACCCCAAGCTAGAATGAGATCCACTACTAAGAGGGGTGGAAACTTCTTCGTTGAAGAAGACAATCTACTAGTATCGGCTAGGATTCAAGGGAATGAACAAAAATCCTTGAGAAGCGTAGGACTAGATATATTTATTCACATCAAATGGAAATCTTAACTAAATAGTCATCACCATTGGAATGTATTTATTAAATGAATTAATCATATCATTTTTGTATTGTGCAAGGATTCTATTATGTTTGTTAAGTACTTTGTTAATCATATACTAAATTACTAATCTATGGATCTATTCTAATCTACTCTTGATTGTGCATTGGTATTTGCCTATGGGAAAGTGGTGCAAACATTCATTTGCCTATTTAAAAAATTGATGGTATCACACAAAATTAAAAATTAATTGAAGACTAACATAAGTATACATAATGTTATCACCAGAAATTTAAAATGCTCAATGTGGTCCGAGTGGAGTTGAGAATGGGTTTCTCTGTCACCTAATATGATAATAATTTTGAATGAAGTCCACAAGTTTAGATGATTTTGGGAATAAAGAAATCATAAACAAAGAATATTTAAATGGTATAGAGAAAAAATACATAAGCCATTATGAAGTGCATTTGAAGAGGGAAACAAAAAGTAGCTTGGTTCCCTTCAATTGGGAAAACTATTGTGAGTGCCCTTACAACCAAGGTTTAAAACTTTATTCAAAAGGCGAGTTTTAATTGAATACACTTCACAAATACATTAATTTTGTTTTTAAAAAAAAAAAACAACAACAAACAAGCGTCAAAATTCAAAAACACCAAAAATGCTTCAAAAATAAGTTTTGAGATTCAAGAGAATGACTCAACAAGGTAAAGAGAAGTATGTAAAGGAATGGTATGTACAAAAGGAAGCACATAGAGAATTACTGACCATAGTCACTATTGTGAGGAGCAACCATATTGCAAGTGTTTAAACTCAAAATTACGAGAGGATATGTTACTTACGTGATTACAGCTGGTAAGTCTATAGACAAGGTCTCAAGACCACCATCCACTTCTCTATCCACTGTTGCTACTTGGTTCTCCTTGTCCAGCACAACCTACTAGATAGCAGCAGTAAATCATAGTAAGACAGATTTTCTAAAAAAGAAGCAGAAGAAACAGTGAGAACAACAGAAACATCAGGAGAATCCCTTGCACGGAAATTAGCCCATTTTAGATGAAAAACAATAAACTTCATACAGCAATAATTAGGGGACAACACCAATTCTTTTACATTCATGTAAATTCTAACGCTTCCATTTGATGCTCAAACAGACAGCAATACAAAAAAAAAAAAAAAAAAAAATGTTGTGCTATACAGTTCAGTCACAAAGAGCCACAACAACAAATTAAGAAGGCATGAATTTGTTTATCCTCGTGGAGTAGCAGCTTATACTTTCACTACACTAAATAATGGAACACTCGTCATGTAGAACTTTTAAAGAGTTCAGACTAACCTTTGAAGCAAAGGTCCCCTGTGGCCAACCAAGAAGCCCCGCGACCATTTGCCCTGTTTGATTGCAATCATCATCAATGGCCTTCACAAGAATTTGTAAATGACGAGTTACTCTTCCACATGAATACGGAGCCCCAAAGAAATGAACAAAATTGAGGGAATAATAAGGACCTTCACAGATATAACACCCAACAAATTCAACAGCATAGTTAAAATGTTCAATGCCTACTTCAAAATCCTCCCATTTGATTCAGAATTGAACATTTAATCTTCAGAAAAAATCTCAAAATCCACCAATCAAATTGAAATTCCAATACAAAAAAACAATAACAGCCCAAAACTAAAATCCCCCAACCGCAGTTTATCCCTAAAACCAACCTCAAGCCGACAATGTTCTGCAATAACTTACAAATCCGTAACGTCGAGCAAAACCAAAAATCCATTTATCTAAAACTCAAATTTAATAACCCGTTCGCCAAATCTATAAAAGAACCACATCATACACAATTACTTACGGAACCTCGGTAGTTTCAAACAAAACAAAAGCAACCCATTTCTCCAAAACTCAAAATTAGACAAACCTGCTTGCCCAGAATGAGAAGCCCGGGCTTCTCAACCTCCACAAGCGCCTTCAAAAGCTTGGCAACAGAGAGCGGGTACAGAGCCCCAGTGGCCTCCACATGAATGCCCCGATCAGCGCCCATAGCGAGCCCGGTTCTGAGAGTGTCCACACACTGCGCTGGGCCCATACTGACTGCCACGACCTCCGAGGCCAGGCCCGACTCCTTGATCCGCAGAGCCTCCTCGAGCGCTATCTCGCAGAAGGGGTTCATCGACATCTTCACGTTCTGGGTCTCCACGCCCGTCTGAGAAATGAAACGAAATATTCTCCGAATATCACGAGTGTAGGAATCACAAGAAAAGGAAACAAAAAATAGTGAAAGTTAGAAAAGCATGTGTTTGTGTGTATTGCTTACTTTGTCGGCCTTGACTCTGATTTTCACGGCGTAGTCGACAACTCGCTTTACGGCCACCATTATCTTCATCTTTCGAAGGGTTTCTGGTTCTGTTTGAGAAGGCTGGAAAGACTTTGAAGGTGAAGGTTGGAACTTTTGCCACTGCCAGAGCTCGAAGGAGTGCTGTCTGTTTAATTAATCTTTTCAAGTGTCCACGCATCACTAGGCTTAAAGCATATAAAATTCTTATCTAGACCCAGAAAAAATATTTATTTATTTATTTATTTTATATTTGTGATTCTTATCCAGACACAACACAACATTGTTTTGACACAATATGTTTTTTTGCTTGTTTGGATCGTGCATCATGATGTTTGCTTGTTTGGATTGGAATATATGGTAATTAGTTGTCCAAATTCCCAACAATTTAAGTAATTATTATTTAAGATTGCATGGTTAAAATTACACTAAATCGATATAAAATACTTAGGATCATAACATACCACCACGCTTTTAAATTCGATATTTTATTATGACCCACTTTATTTTATAGGTCGGCCCTACCATGATTCGAACCGCATAACGTGGTTATTAATTCTAATACTAAATGATACAACTCTCAAATCCAACTTTCCATTGAAAATCAACTTATGAGGAAAAAATATCAAAGAACTTATATAAGTATTATTAAATTGCACTAAACTATTATGGGATAGCCCCATAGGATCATAATAGCGGCAAGGAATTAAAATGAAGAAAAAAAAACATATATGAGAGGCTCAAGTCAAAATTTACACCTTTTTTATTTTTTATAGGGACATAAATTTTCTAGAAACTGGATTGTAGGAAAAAATTTCCAACTTAGTCTCTATAAGTGTTATGTGTCACTCAACATCTGAAAAAAAAAAAAAAAAAAAAAAAAAAAAAAAAAAAAAAAAAAAAAGAAAAGAAAAGAAAAAAAAGAGACCGTGTTCTTACATATTCAAAAGACACATATAACACTTTAGAGAATTGTTGAGAATAATATTGTATATTGAATCACACATAATACTGTACATGATGGGGCCTATATATATATATGGGCTAGTAACACAGATATATACACCAATAACCAATGTGGGATAAGGTATATACATACACGCAATATAATATAACGTATAATCTAATAGCCTCCCTTAAACTCAAGATGGAGTGCAATAGATCATCTTGAGGTTGGACACAAGATTGTGGAACCACCCTAGAGGATGAGACTTTGTGAAGAGATCCGTAAGTTGATCATGAGACTTAACAGAATGAAGTTGTAGAGAGCCATGAATATGAGATGATAACGGACAAAGTGACAATCAATTTCAATATGTTTAGTCCATTCATGAAAAACGTCATTATGGGTAATCTAAATAGTACTTATATTGTCACAGTAGACAAGAATAGTTGAGGGAAAAGAGATACCCATATCTTGTAGAAACCATCACAACTAGGAGTGTACAAGCGGGGCGGTTATTAATCGGAAATAACCGATAACCGTTAATAGCCGTCAACAACCACTAACCGGGAAAACCGAAAATAACTGGATAACCGGTTATAGCATTTAAAAAAATCAATTAATAATCAAATAACCGGTAACCGATTTTTTTAAAATATATATATATTATATGTGCTTCAATCCCTGAGTAGATCTTGTTATGTGATTCACTATTGCTAGCTTTGGCTTTGGATGAGCCGGATCCTAATTTGGATTTTGCAAGTTTTGGGAATTATAGAATATATGATGTGGTATGTTAAAATCATAATTGGCAAGGGCGACGATATCATTGAAGCACTTCAAAATTGCAAGATTTCAAAGCGCCGAGTGTGCGTCAAATGGTGGAAGCTTGGCCAATGGTTTTATGGCTTTTACATGCTGGACGAGTCTCATTCTCGTTGGGTCTCTCTCGTAGATCTCGCAATGGCCAAAGAACATGAAGTTCTTGTGGTGCTTCAGCGAGGAGGAAGTTCTTGTAGGGCTTCAGCGAGGAGCCTTGCCTCTGCAAGGCCAAATATTGGAGTAAAAAAAAAACTCAAAAAAGTTAACAATATATGAAAAGTGAAAACCGATTATCTAGTTAATAACCGGCTTTTAATAACCGGATAACCGGCGGTTGGTAAAAATCATAACCGGTCTACCGGTTGCGGTTATTAAAATGGGAATAACCGGGTACCCCAATCGCGGTTGCGGTTATGACCAAATAACTGCAGCTGCAACTGGTTATACACACATATCTTGTAGAAGCCATCGTAACCAAAGGAGCTCTGAGGTGGTATAAGCTAAAGCATGATATTCTACCTCGGTGTTAGATCGAGCAACAATAGACTGTTTCTTACTTTGCTAAGAAATAAGAGAGGTGCCAAGTAGGGAACAATAATCAGTAGCGGAGTGACGATCTATAGAATCATCAACCCAATCTGCATCAATATAAGCATGTAACTGAAGAGAGAACTGAGAAGAAAAGTGGAGCCCACGAAATAATGTCTACTTGAGGTAGTGAAGGATGCCAAGGACGGCAGAAAAGTGAGTGGAGCGGGGAGCAGCTATGAACTGACTCACCTGATGGACATCATATGAGATATCAGGCCTACTAACAGTAAGATAGACAAGATTGCCAACCAACTGCTAATATAGAGTGAAATCACAAAGAGGCTCACCATCAAGGAGATTAAGGCAAACATTGAGCTCAGTTGGCATGTCGATGGTCTTACAGTCTGTGAGATTGGCCCGCGAAAGTAGATCGTAGATATACTTTGCTTGTGTCAAATAGTAACCATCACAAGAAGAAGAAATCTCAAGACCAAGAAAATAGGTCAGAGTGCCAAGATCCTTCATCTCAAAATGCAGACTGAGAAACTGTTTGAGCTCCAAAATACCAATGGAATCATCGCCAGTGATAATCATGTTATCAATATATAACAAAAGAAGAATGATGCCTCGGTCCGTGCGACGAAAAAACAAGGCAGAGTCATAAGAGCTAATGGAATAGCCAAGGCTAGAGGAAATGGCACTAAATTTAGCAAACTATACTCGATGAGCTTGTTTTAGGCCATAGAGAACTCGACCAAGACGACAGACCTTGTTTGAAGGAGAAGAGACACTACCAAAAAAAAAAAAAAAAAAAACGCAAATTCTAGACAGTTTAAAACCGTCCAGAAATTGAGAAAAATCGTCTGGAAACAATTCCAGACAGTTTAAAACCGTCCAGAATAAAAAGTTGCGAAATGGATTTCTTGACAGTTTGGGCAAACCGTCCTTTTTTTTTTTTTTTTTTTGTCTTGATGTATTGCTTATATATATATATATATTTTAATTATTTATTTATTTTCCAGAAAATTTTAGATAATTATGTTTTTCTCTTTCTAAGCAAACCCATGCCGCTGTAGTTACAACAGATCGGGCTTGGCCGGGTTGACGACGGAACGTCGACAGCCAACGAAGTAACGTGACGGCGTCGCCTGCGGCGCTCTTGACGGGATGGGCGGTGGCATGATCACCGACGTTGTACTCCTCAACCTTATGCGGGACGTCGTGAGTGCCGAGCCTGTCGCTTCCAGGATTTTCGCTGGGGACGCGTCGGTGCCGTTGTTCAGGAAGGAATGCACCGATATCTGGGGATGATATGTTTGATGATGACAGATCTGGAGGAATGCACAGAACGGACCTCCTCATCTTCGTCTCTCTTGGTGGTTGTAGTTGACACACTCTCGCTCAAGCTGTAGACCTCAGAGATGCCGTTGTCGGTGGCAGCATTAATGGGCAAGTGAAATTTGTCGCCGTCATCGTCGTTGTTCTTGTTGGCTTTCAGACCCAATAAAAACATCTACCTCCCATATTCCTTTATTTTTGGGCTGGGAAATTTTTTGGCTATCAAAAGAAACGAATGGTTGTGATTTTGGCTGGGAAAAAAACAGTCCATAATAAATTTTTTACAAACAGTTTCGGAAAAACCGTCTTGAAAAAAAAAACCGTTCATAAATGCTCTTTTTTTTTTTTGTAGTGAGAGTCTGGGAGATGGTTGCATATAGACTTTCTCACTTAGATCGCCATTAAGAAATGCATTTTTTACATCCATTTGAGAGAGTGACCAATATTGAGAGGCTGCAACTGCCAATAGAGCACACACAGAAGATAGACGAGCGACCGGAACAAAGGTCTCCTCATAATCCACACCATACTCCTGAATCAAACATCGAACCTTGTATCTGTCAACAGTACCATCAGAACAAGTCTTAATTTTGTAAACCAACTTATACTCAACAACAGACTTCCCTGGAGAGTTGCCACATTAGCAGAGTACAACCCCATAAAATGTTTTCATCATTTAAAAATCACAGAAGTTGGGTTTTATGGAACTTCCCAAGAAAAAAGTATGATATGTTAACAACAAACCATGCTTTACATTTTACAACCCTTAACCCTTACTCCCTCCCTTTGCATTGGTTGGGAAAAAGAAAAACACAAATGTTCTGTACAAGCACATGGCATTTTTTTTTCTTTTTTCTCAAATTTTTTATTTATAATAATTATTATTATTTTTAAAAAAGAAAAAAGAAAAAAAGAATCAAGCTTAGGAACTGCGCTCAAAAAACACAATATCCAAAATACATGGTGAAAAATCCTTAATAAAGACGACTTCCTCATAAGCAAAAGAGCTTCATTCGCAAGCCGGTGCCTCAATGAGGTTGCCATACAAACTCAAATTCTTGCCATCTCGTTATAACGCCTACAATATCTAAAAAGTATTACCTTCCAGTTCTACCCTTTGCACTCCCAATTCAAGGCAAAAACAAGCAGCCCTCAGAGCTGCTTAAGCTTCAGCTATAACCAAATCAGTGATATAATATTTTGGAGCAGATAATATAGCCAACACCTCACCCAACCTATCTCCGACTATCTCAACGAAGCCCATCATTTTCTTTAGCTTATCCACAGTCGCATCCTAATTTTTTTCTCCATAGTTTAAATTATGCATATCTTGATTTATTCTGCTGCATAAAATATTTCTAACACCTTTCATACCACACACATCTGTAAAGCGTCTGACAGATATGTTTTCCATGCCCATACGTTTGAGCACATGTTATCCCATATGGCTTTCTCAGGATTGACTTTTTTTTAGATTGAGGCTAGACTTGCCTATTTGGAAGTGTGGGCAGATTCAGATATGGTATATATGAATGTTTGACAAAATTGAGGGAATTATAAGAAATTATTCTTGAGATGACCCTTCAAATTAATGAATAAGTCTCCCACATTGCTTGCAAATATTTTTGATACTTCAACAACTAGCTTTGCAATAAAACCACGTGAGTTCAATAATAGTACTAGTTTTTGGGCAATATAGCTTCATTTTTTGGACGAAATTAAGGAAATACAGTCTTGTGGGGATTTTTAATATAATATAATTTCAAAATATTTGTAATATGTTTTTTAGATTAATGGAAAGTATAAATACAAATATTCAAAAAGAAAGAGCATAAATTAACACTTAACTAATTAAGGCTACACCTAGTAAAATGCCCTCTTTTTGGTACATTTCATCTCTTATGTTTTGGCTCATTTAGTTTTGAAGACCTCAACTTTTAGATTTTAATATTAGGAATAATTACACCACTGGTCTCTAAATATAAATAAATAACATAACTAAAGCAAAAAGCTAAAATACAACAACATTGGCGGCATAGGGCAGCGATGGGGGGCATTGGCAGCCACACAAAGGGTGGCATGAGGAAGCGCAGAGGGCAGTAGATGAAAGCGGAGAGGCCGAGGAAGATGTAGGAGAGGCATGTGGGTGGCCAAGACTGATGGAGGAGGGCAAATCTAGCTATAAAGGACCAAGATATGGACTCCAAATCAGTTCCGAGGGAGGCATAATGCAGAGCAGCAAAGGGGGAAGCGGTGGCCAGAGAGGGGGGTGGAGCTGGTGCTATGATTTTTGGTGGCTAGGGGAACGAAAAGGAGAGAAAAGGGGGGGGGGGGGGGAAATAAACAAATAGAAAAATAAAGACAAAGCAGAAATAAAAGAAATAAACACAATGAATTTTATATGGCTCGGTTTATGATCTATATCCACAAGATAAATTTCAAAGAACTACATTTTGCTTTTACTCCTTGATATATTTAAAATGAGAGCCCCTTCTATAAGGATGTGTTGTAAAAGTGATGTTTTACAGTTTTCAATAAGGAGTTAACACATCATCTATGAAGACTAAATATAATAAACACGTAAGAGGGCATCGAATCTTATGAAAAAAAAAAAAAAAGACTTTCTAGTTTTTTCATTCAAGAGCCCAACCGGCCCTAAAGAACCACCACCTCCTCTCAGCCCAGCACCGTTGCCGGATTCCGCCGAAAGCCACCTCCATCATCTTCTACACCTGGCCAAAGCAAATCATAAAACCCACCAACTTCCAAACACCCAAGACAGCTTCCGTTCAAAAAACAAAATAAAAAAAATCCCCCCAACAGCACCACAGCCAAGCACCCATGCAATCCGCTCACCCCACGCTACTGTGCCACCGGCACCAAAACCCACCACTGACTCACCCACCTCCAACAAATCTACACCTCCCTTCACCAAGCCCACCATATGCCAATTCATGAGCAGAGACAAAGTTATCGGATCAGATAAGCGCACCCCGCCCACAACGAATGTGTAATAATAGTCACAAAAAAAAAATCAATGATGTGATTATAACAATGAAAATCATTGGAGGCGAAGGCAAACCGGCCTCATTCTCCTATATAGCAAATAAAATAGAGTCACGGCACAACATAGATAGAAGAAAGATTTGGTAATAGCCAAGGGAATTTATGCTCAGATTGTTTCTTAGAAAATTGAAAATTGGAATCTTGACCAAAAACATGACCACAATCACATGCAAGTTTTGCAGGAATGAAGGCAGGAGCTTCTAGGTTATGGATGAGACCTTAGTATGTAGATGTTATATACAATGGTTATGAAATTTTTGTGTCGCATGTGGTACGTATGTTGTTATTTGAATGTATTTTATTATATCAGAACAAATGGTTATTATTTTACATATTGAAGTTATTCAGTCAACTTTGATGTGTTATTGTAAAAGAAAAATGTATTCCACTGTCAATTTATACTCTGATGACGTCGTTGTTGATGTCATAACGATACGTGAAAATCGAAATTTTCACTTACGCCTTTTTCTAAAAGGTGGGTCGTTACATCTGGAATATTCTGGAATATTGGATATCGTCCGGACAAGTTGCCATGTCATCCGGACGTCTTGCAGAAAACTTCCCAAATAAGTGTTGACTAAAATCTAACTCTGAGTAGAAATTGGAAAAGCTTGACCTAGCGTCCAGACGTCTTCAACGCTGAAGCTTCTAGACACTACGGGTAGTCTATGTGTCATAGAGAATAGAGTTCAATGGTGTAGTCTAACGCTACCATTGTTTGCAAGACCGTGTCGTGATTGGAGACTTCAACGTGTTCTCCAATGTAGAGTTCAAGTAACTAGGACACGGGGAAAATGTTGGAGTCATGAGTCTAATGCAGCCAAGGTGATATTTTACTCACAGAGAAACTATTATTTTTAGGGGTAATTACCTTTTTCCTCCATGAACTACCAAAAAATGCGCGATGCCCCCATGAACTACCAACTAGACCAAAATAGGGAATTCAACTACCAAAGACAATCATTTTCCCCCCTTCCGTCAGTTAGAGGGGTTAAAAGAAACAGTCAACGAGTCATGTGCCATTTTACATGGGGGCATGTTGGAAGATGGTGGTAGTTCATGGGTGAAAAGAGGAAGATGGTGGTAGTTCATGGGGGGAAAAGAGAAAGAAAATGAGGGTAAAATGGCGTGTGACGGTCACGTGACCCGTTGACCGTTTGTTTTAACCCCTTTGACTGACGGAAGGGGGAAAAATGGTTGTCTTTGGTAGTTGAATGCTCTATTTTGGTCGAGTTGGTAGTTCATGGGGGCATCGCGCATTTTTTGGTAGTTCATGGGGGGAAAAGGTAATTACCCCTTATTTTTATGTATATTAGAATTGCAAAATATATAAATTGTATTGTAAATCTGAACCAACTGTATGTTGAATATATTTGTTTTGGTTAATTTGGGTAGTTTCGATTATGTTCAAATAATATCAATGATATTATGAAACAATGCATGAATGAAAGGTGTTGAATTGATTTAAAATGTTTGAATGTCTATTGAGGTTGGGATTTAAATTATGCAAAGTAGAATGATAAAATTACATGTTGATTAGTTTATCGTATTTGAAGAAAGCGTGATTTGCAAAGAATAGGAGTATAGAGTTTGAATTGTAAAGCATAAAGCATGAACATAATAATAAAAGGGAGGGTAAGCCTCATAAGAACGAAAGAGAGGGTAAACTTCATAAGAATGAAAGGGAGGGTAAGCCTCGCAATGAATGAAAAGACAATCATGAGTATACATAATATTGTTTAAATTGTGTGATATTTTCATGATATAGAATATTGTAATTTTTATGCTAGACATATTAGTATGCCTAAGAGTTGTTTATATTGTTGACTCTTTTCATTATGGCATGCTAGATTAGGTCATGTGAATTATGATTCTGTTAATAGTATAGTTAAATTAGGTTTGTTGCCTTCTAATTTGCATGATAATAGAAACAAATGTGAAATTTGTGTTAAAAGAAAATTAACTAGAAAACCGTTTCCAAGTGCTAATAGATCATCTTCGAATTTACATGAATGAATTCATTCTGATATATGTGATTTAAGTGGTAAAATAAAACTAGAATCAAAAGGTTTGTCCCAAGGAAGTTTTGAATTCATTAGAGCATCTTCCAAAGACTTAATTTTTTCGATAAACACATCTTTTTTAATTTCAAAAATTTTAAGTCTTTGTAAATGATCAATGGTAGAATTTTTAAAATCTTCAAATTGTTTAAACAATTCAACACACATCCTTTGGAGTTCACCTTTTCCATCAAATCAAAATTGATATACATGAAAAAAAATTAGAAGTCAAACAAAATCACACTTAAGAATTTAATCTTCTTAGAGTGTACCAAGCTCTGATACAAATTGAAAACTAAAGTGACTTTTAATTTGCGTGTGTGTAACGTATAACAAAATATTGTAAAAGCGGAATTTAAATGACACAAATATTTTGTTAACAAAGTGTGAAAATAAATTATTGACTTATTAAACAAACCAAGTGTGTGTGTTTGTGTGCAAACAAATATCTTAAATACATAATTTAAATGAGACAAGATATTTGTTACGAAGTAAAAACTCTATGAAGAGAAAAAACCACTCCGGGGCAGCAAAAAACAAAGCTAGTTAAAAGACACTCGTACTCACATAACCCTATGCAGTAGTCATACCTTTAACTCTGACGTGTAACCCAATACGAACGTTTCCCAACCAGATCTTTCACCTGAAGGGGTTTTTTATGGACTCCTTTACCTTAGGACTGACCCCTAAGATAGACTTCACACAAACAACGAGCACACACCGGCAACGGCTTGAGAGCTAGCGCATCTTCAATTCTCCCTAAACACCCTCTTAAAGCACTATGGAATCCACCACCGAATTCTGTACAAAACACAGACCTAGAGCCCCCTATTTATAGGCTTCAAGAGACCTCAAAAACTGCTGAGATTCAGACTATCTGTCGAGTCCGGACAGAAGTTAGCGACGTCCGGACGGTTTTATACGATATACTTCAAAAAAAGTACCCTAAATCTGCTCAAAATTGGATTCTGACTACGAACCGCCCGGACGGCATTTAGCCCCGTCCGTACGGATTTCTACGATATCTTTTCAGGAACAACGCAATCCTGGAGGCCGTCTGGACGCTACTCTCTTTCCATCTGGAAGGTGGGGCCGTCTGGATGCCGTCCGGAAATTTCAAGTTGTATGATTTTTTCTTAGCTTTCCAACGACACCAATTTTGTCTCAATCCGATACTCAAGCAGAGAGTTATGATAAAAACACTGAGACGTGCGCAAAAATCTTCTTGGAAGCCTGAAATGCGTCCGGACGATATTGCCCTTCCGTCAGGACGTCTTCAAAGCTGAAGCTTCTAGACACTGTAGAGCGTCCGGATGCCTTCAAAGGCCCGTTCCGACGGTTGCACAGGAACCGGTTGTTCTGACTTTGGAAATTGCATGGAATCTTCATGAACATCTTCTAGAAACTTGTGACCATACACATGGCATGAAATGAGACATTGTCCATATAACATGAAGACTCTGAAAAGAACCGATCATCCTGTTAAAAAGCAACCGTTACATAAAGTGTTTTTGTTAACCAGAATGTTGCCAACATAAAATACTAACAAAGTGAAAACTCAATTAAGAGAAAAACCATTCCGAGGCAGCAAAACCCAGGATATCCACTATTCAGAAGACAAAGCTAGTTACAAAGCAGTAGCACTCACATACCCTTAAGTAATAAATAAATAAAAAATAAAAAAGAAAGAAAGAAAGAAGAACAACTGAAAATTAAATAACTTTAAATTAAAGCGATGAATTAAATAACAAAGAAAATAAAGAAGAATGGAAAATTTTCAATTAAAAGAACTAAGAACAAAGTAACTTACAAAAGAAAAAAGTTAAGACAAGTGCTTTGAAGAGAAAAATTGATGCTCTAAGTGGTGCCTAGCATGGGGTATTTATAGCAGAAGATTAGGTTAAACCTAACTTTTACAAAATGACACATCTACCCCTCTAAACCCTAATAAGAGAAAAGAATGCTAGGGTTTAAGCAAACTTTTACAAAACGATGCCTCTACCCCTAGAAAACCCTAATAGGCTTGTCAACAATCGTCAGAGCATTGGAATTCGCGCACACGACATCAGCCCTGATTGTCGCTCGATCGACTATTTTGGTCGATCGATCGACAACGCACTTGATCGAATTTCTTGGTCGATCGATCGACATCGATGCTTGAGCCCTTGTACGCCTTTTAGGTGCTTGATTCTCCAAAGATGCTGCCATGTCAGCCCTAACACCTGTACTTTGATGGCTCTAACGATTCCTTCTCTTGTTTCTTTGCAAGTCCCACAGAAAAGACTGCATTTTATCTCAAAGTCTTGTAAAACACTGAAACACCAAAACTAACCAAAAAAATCAGAAAATAACAAAACTAAATATCTAACTAATGCAAATTAAGGGGTCTAAATATACAATATTTGGCACTCATCAAAGACCCATATAAATATAGGGCATCTGTTGTGGGAGATTTTTTGATGTTTTTCATGAAATTTTCCCTAAATATAGTGAAGGGAACGAATATAGGGTAACTGCTGCTAGTGTTCTTACCATAGATTCCCAACCTATTATTTTAATAAAAAAAAAACCATCTCTCTCTCCTCTCTCCTTCACACGCGTCCTCCTTGTTGCCCTTGTCCTGCAACCCAACACAACGCCATTCCTGACGAGGTGTTCCGGACCTATGGCGAGTTCATCGACGAGGAGAAAGGCCTAACCTATGAGGGGTTGTAGCATACTTACGACCACGGCGCCGAAAATCATGCCCAATCTGTAACGGTGACAACAAGTAGGAAGGTGAACCGGATGGATCTGGTGTGCTTTTCTTTTCTTTTTTTGCCCTTTCAGTATCCCATATCTTTTTCATCTATTTTCCTTGGCGTTCTCTCCATCAATTCTTCATCCACCAACTCTTTAGATGGACTAGAACCAATATTACAAACAAAGACCCCGAAAAATCACAACTCGAGATACCAGGAAATCACTAGTTTGCTACTCGAGAAGCTTGTAAACCTCGAGAATGTATCTTACAAGTTCCTCCTATGATGAGAAAAGCACCTCATTTTTTCATCTAAAAATCCTAAACCCATTGGTCTACATTCTTTCCTAAGACACCCTAAACCCTCATCTCATCAAAAAGTATATGAAGAGGCAAGAAGGACTTTACCTCTAAAAACTTTAGAGTAATAAACCAAAACTTTGTGAATCTCGACTGTTTTAGAGCCGGCTTTGATCATCGCTCGCCCTTGAGACCCACCAATCACAGAACCTCATGAGCCTTCCCATAGCACCTGTTTATGAACAGAGACTGCATGGCAAAAACACCACACAAAAAATGTTATTATAATACGGAAAAATTCCATACTTTTGGCAATCTAGTCTACATAGATTGCAGATTCTTATTCCTAGAGCTTAATATCAAGAAAAATTATATGGAGGTTTTATTTGCCTTGCGAAATAGAATTAGAAAAGGTAGCAAAAAACTATTCGACTTTCTCATATGTATATTGACTTTAAAATCTTTGTATACATAATATTTCACGTCTACACCCCCGACTCTACCCAGTTTCCAACATGGTTTTACGCGACTTTCTATATAATTGAGTTTTTTTTTTTTTTTTAGATCTTTTCATTTCCAACGTAAAAAGGATGATAAAATAATTATAGTAACATCTTTTTCTGGGTAAGCGATGATAAATTTAGCACTTTTGAGGAGTGATTCTTTACAAGTCACGACCCATTTCGAAAACACTTCCAAAACTTCCAAAAGAATGAAAAAAAAGGAAAATCTCTCCCAAAATTATCCAAAGTTATAGTCATACAAAAAAATTCACAAAAAGATTAGATTCTTGTTAGTTTCAAAAGAAAATTCGGCATTATAACGACAGTAAACATGACTTTTCCAAAAGTTACAATCAGCAAATATCACAATACAGTCTAAAATGATACTGAAACACAAAGTCCCAACACAGCAGATATCACAAATATGCAATTCATATTCTCAAAACATATTCCCAAAAGAGTCAATATTCTAACAGTTAGCAAAACACTGAAAAGAATAAAGAGGAGTGAAAAAGATACCTAGAATGGATAGAAATAAGCACAAGAGGACAAAATAAGCTGAGATTTTGCACTAACCCACGATAACAGAACACAAAAAGACAAAATTTTAAGAGAAAAACGAGTCGGGTATGCTTGAGATGCGCGGCTAGGGTTTTTAAAACTTGTGGGGTCCCTGTCCGGACGGCTCACTAACCCGTCCGGACGCGCGTTGCCATATAAGCATGCGACCGGCATTGATGAAGATGCAGTGACAATGTTAGCAAAGAACTCCGAGCGATTCATGAAAAATAATAAATTCAAGAAGAAGTTCTCTAACAGATTAAAGAAGACTCCCCACACAGCTGAGCCAAAATAAGCTGAGAAAAATAATCCAAGGGGTCCCCAATGCTTTGAATGTTCAGGCTTCGGGCACATCAAGACTGAGTGTGCAAATTTGAAGAAACTAAAAGGGAAAGCCTTTAATGCTACTCTAAGCGATGAGTCCGAGAAGGAAGAAGAAACTCTTGAGAAAAAAAAATTTCTGGCCTTCGTGGCCCTATATGAAGAAAATGAGGACTCGCAGTCTTAGTACTATGAGAACAGCGATGAAGAAGATGTGCAGAGAGCCTATCAACTTCAATATGTAGAGTTCTCGAAGCTGAAAGGGAAGTACAAACAACACTTGTTTACATAATCATATCTAGGCTATGTAATCATCACACATGTATGGAAACCCAAGAATAACACAATCAAACCATGGCAATTGGAAGGAGTTTCATCAAAACCCTATAACTAGTTTAGCTACTCATGGAGATATGAGATTCACTTATAGAAGAAGAAGAACCCATTTCCCTAAGAGGTTTAGAGACTACAATTCAAACTAAAATTAGGTAAAACAACTTAATTTAATAAAAGAACTAATCTAAAAACTAATGACAAGAAACAACAAGAATTAAGGAAAGGGAAATCTAAAGAAAAGCATTAAAGAAACTAGCTAAACTCTCTAGAATTTTCGGATTCCAGGGTTGTATCAAACATAAAATGAAACAAACAAGAAAAAGAAGAAGAAAGAAGTTGCTGGAAAATATTTAGAACAATTGCATCAACTAAATTCAACCTTTACTTGAATAAAAACAAATTAAAGTGAGTTATAGAACTAGAATACACTAAATCTAAGCTCTCTGAAAAACATAAGGGAAAGAGTGCATCAAATAAATGCACCAAAAATTAAAACTAAGAAAATAACTAAAAACTCTCTCTCTCCTCAACTCCAATAAGGATCACACTCAAGAAATAAATCATTTAAACGGAGTGTAACAAGCTCTAATACCAATTGAAAAATAAAATTGACTTCTAATTTACCAAGTTTGTGATAGTGTGCAACAAAATATTTAAATTGGGGAATTTAAAAGAGACAAATATTTTGTTGATGAAGTGGAAACTCAGTTAAGAGAAAAATCACTCCGGGGAAGCTAAACTCAGGATTTTCACTATTCAGAAGACAAAGCTAGTACATAGAAAGTAACACTCACATACCCCAATGCAGCGATCATTCCTATTACTCTGACACGAAACCTGTTGGTCTGTAATTGGCTACATTCTGTTGGACAAAATCACCTCTATGTAATGATGCTTATTATACATGGATGTTGTTTTATTCGGAGTCGACACTTCAGTTTGAGCTTCACGGAGACTCTGTGCAAAATTCAAAGAAGTTAGTTTAGTTCCCTTGCAACCGTCCGGACTACGTGGTATACCGTCCGGACGCTCAACTGTCCAAGCATCATCCGTTCGGACGACAAGAACTTTTCGTCCTGACCTTCCTCTATGTCAAGAAGCTTTGAATTGTTCCAGCTTGCATCCGTCCGGATGTCTCAGCAACACGTCGAACGTCGTTCAATGTTCGATCAGCTATGGGATTTATTTCCAAAACACAGATATGAGAAGACAGCTGCAACCGTCGGAACGATGTGTATTCCCATCCGGACACGCTCATTTATAAGGCAAGTCATGCATTCAAAGTTCAACCGTCCGGACGTCTGTCTTCATGGTCTAGATGCTCAAGCTTCATATATAGAAATTGCGTGCATCAAATCAAACATACGAACGACAACTGTTATGGTTTGGATGCTCCAAGCCTTGATATGGAATTGCGTGCAGCTAAAGTGCGATAGTCCGGATGCTAGGGCAACACCGTCGGACGCGCTCAAATCAGGAAAGAATTTCAGCAAATTTGGAAAGCCAATCGTACAGTTGTCCATCCGGACGCCCTATGTCAGTTCCTGCCACACTTAAGAGTGAGGAAATTGTGGATGATAATGAGGAGGAACAAAAAGAGGAGCAAGTTGAGCACATAGAGCTAGTTGAGCCCCCAGTAGATACAAGTTTGTCCAATGACAAGGAAGTGAGTACTGAAGCTCATTCCTTCATCATTGTCCCTCTTGAGACACATCATGAACCCAAAGCTTTAGAGGACTTTCTAATTTAACAAGTGTGTACAATAGTGTGCAACAAAATATCAAAATGCGAAAAATAAAGAGACAGATATTTTGTTGATGAAGTGGAAACTTAACTAAGAGAAAAACCATTCCGGGGCAACCAAACCCAGGATATCCATTATTCAGAAAACAAAGCTAGTTACAAAGCAGTATCATTCATATAACCTAATGCAGTGGTCGTACCTTGAACTCTGACATGTAACACAACACGAACGTCTCCCAATCAAGTCACCTACTTGAAGGGGCCTTCAATGAAATCCTTTACCTTAGGGCCAATCCCTAAGATAGACTTCAATTCAGCACAGCAACAGCACTTGGCAATGGTTTTGAGAAAGACTAACTCAGCACAATAATTTTAAAATATAACTCTCTAAGCACTACGGAATTCAATATCGAATTCTTACAATTATCAAGCCAAGGGGCCTCTATTTATAGGCTACAGGTTCAAATGAGCGTCTGACTTGAAATACCTAGGCGCCGTCCGGACGGTAGACATAAGGCGTCGGGACGGACAACTGAGCGATTGGCTTTCCAAAATTCACTGAAATTCTTTCCTGAATTGAGTTGCGTTTGGACGGTGTTGCCCTAGCATCTGGAAGGTCGCACTTTAGCTGCACGCAATTTCCATATCAAGGCTTGGCGCGTCCAAACCATAACATCTGTCGTCTGGACGGTTGATCTGATGCATGCAATTTCCATATATGAAGCTTGAGCGGCTAATGGTTTTGAATTTTTCATTTGAACGAATTTCTTTATGTCATTTTTCTTGTGCTATGCTGGCTGTGATCCTTTAAGTTAGTCTTGTGGCTAGCTGGGCAATTTTTTTTTTGAAGGTTTGGTTGTTGGTAGTTTGTGGCGTTCTTGTGCCGTGGGTTTTTGGCCGGGTTTTATTAACTCAAAGCAAAAATATGTGATCCAAGTTAATTGCTTTTTGTGAATCGGATTTGTTTATTTGTATTCTTTTGAGTTGAGAATCATCTTCTTATTGACTGGTTTCTCAATTGCTTGATTTGAATATGTGGAACTATTAATTTCTGTCCTTATTATTAATAGCTTGTGTATAGGAGAATACCAATAGAAATTAGGAAATTCTTTTAGCCCACATTTACATAAGTGATTATGACTGAAACCGGGCGAATTCCGGCTGTGGACCCCGGCGTACTTCGGTGTGACTCTGTGGATTCCAGCGGCGGCGTTGGCTCGGAGAGGTGGGGTGGTTTCACTAAGGATAGAAGAAAATAAAAAGAGTGATGATCCGGTGCTTTAGGCTCTAGCTAGTATATTTAGTATCTTTTAAATGACGTGTCAAATTCTTATTGGAGGCTATATAAATGGTATTTTACAGATGGTCCGAATTGAAGGTTTTCTCATTTCCAATAAGTACATGAGACTCCTATTTATATGAGAATTGTTGTAGATAAATATGGTAATCAAATCTAATAACAATCAAATCAATCTCATATATTCTCATACCATATTTAATCATAATTGGAGAATATATTCTCTAACAAAGATGAGAGAAAAGAGAAGTGACTGAGGAGAGAAGAGATCCCTCTTCCCTGGAACAGCTGCCCAAGGAGGAAGAAATTAGAGAAATGCTATAGAACATCTTCCAGTGTTCTCCTGGTGTTCTCCTGGAATGGCATAGATGTAATTTTTTAATTACATCTATGTCCTTTTGGATGTCACAGATGCAATTTTTTAATCAAAAAAAATTACATCTATGCCATTTCAGGAGAACACCAGGAGAACACAAGGAGATGCTCTAGTATTCCTCAAGAAATTAATGCCTCGCCAAAGAAAAAGTAAAAATATAAAACCTTAAAAATGTTGGAAAGAGAATGAAGCTGATGATGGTTATCTAAAATCTTGGTCCATCTTAGGTGTCATTCATTCAAGAACCAATCAGCAAGGCCACCAAAGCCAACCAACCGAAGCCCACGCACCAATCACCATCTATAGACTTAACTACTAAGATGACTTTAAGGGTAGACTTTCGAAACTACGAATTTGAAATCAATATAAGAGAAACAATAAATAAATAAATAAATAAAAAGACTTAAGCGTAGATACATTTTAATTGAGAAGACATAGACTTATAGCAATAAGAGGTAATTTCCATGATTCGAATTATAAGCCAATCACATAAAATAAGTCAATGGCCAGCCTAAAAAGAATTGTGCATTACCTTTCTACTATATATAATTACAAAAATTTTGGAATAGGAGTACGTACGTACCTAAATTAGATATGATTATGTTTTTAATCATCGATAAATAGATCGATGATTAATATTGGACGCTGAAAAATAATGGGTTATTGATCAAGAAGCATTACCAACCGTGTATGTCGACCAAACAATTATTCCTCCGTAACAACAACATTATTGAAACAAGAAGTTGGTGGCCTAGGTGTAGCCTGTATGATTGTTTCAATGGAAAAGGACCTTTCTTTTCCTCCTCGATCCCCAATCAATGGAAAACTTTATTCTATCCCTCGGATGCTCCTTGCTAGTTATAGTTTGGTCAATGGCAACGGCAATGGCGGGCCTCTCCCTTTTAATTTCTCCCCCGCCCAATATATGCTCCAACATTGTCATTCTTTGTCATCTTCTCTTTTTTTCTTTGTTTCTCTAAAGACCCAGATTGCGTAAAGAAGCTTAAATTATTTTTAATACATCAAAAGTATTTTATTTAAACAAGAAGTTGTCCGTTTAGTAAAAATATTCTTATTTTTTATTTTTACTCTAATAAAAAGTCCAAAATTTCGTTTTAAGAAGCTTGAAAATGAGCTCCCTGTTCGGCAATCTTTTTTTTTTTTGGTCATTTCACCTTTTTGACCCTTTGGGTTGGCATTTGGTAATTTAAACATTTGTTTTTCAACTTTTTTTATTCAACTAGCTTTTTAAAATTAAAAATGCTAGAACATTGACCGTGGTCATTTTTGAGTCATCTTTCTATCACTCTTTTTTTTTTTTTTAAGAAAGAGACATGAGGAATAGAGAGAACCCATTTTAAGTTGTAGTTTTTTTTTTTTCATTAAATAGTTGGTGTCAAGCCAGTATAAAATGGCTGGAATTTAAATTGAATAAAAGTAGAAAAATAATTAAACTGAAAAAAGTACTTAAAAAAAGGTGGTGATTTCAGCAATGATGCTCATAATCATGGCTGTAAGTCATTTGGAGCACATAACGGGCCTAACCCCATGCCATCACAATCTCAAATAATCATCAAATAAAGCTACTTTCTTTCAAATTTCCGTTGAATATGTTTCTAATTTTTAAAGAAAAAAAAAATACTATATCCTCTCAATAATACATCCGAAATCTCTAAATTAAATCACAAAAAAAAAAAAAAAAATACACTAACGAAATGCCAAAAGAAACAAAAAACAAAAAGCAAAGAGGTACGTTCTATGGCTGCAAAGAAACTGGTAGAATGGAACTTCTGGATCTACTACCATGGCCAAAAGAGAAAAATGATCTTCGCACTCTACTACTGCAGCCTTCAATGGGGCTGACCTCATTGTCATTGACTTGCCTGTTTTGCCTTAAAACCTCTTGAATGGCTAAGTAGAGCTGCCGGTCCGTGGATGAGTCCATCGAGAAAGACCTCCTGATGGGTTGGATGGCAAAAAGATCATCTTTGCCTCTAGTATCAATGCATTCGTCACCCATGCTTGTAACCTTATCAAACTTCCTTGACTTCTTCTGCTCAAACTTCCTCGGCAAAGGACTAATGGAAATCGTCGATGTTTCTCTTGAATTCACTGATCTTTGTTGGGTTAATCCAAGCAATGTTTGATTGGGAGAATAATCGTTACCCAATTCAATCACCACGAAGTCGTCATCGCCGCCAATGAGATTATCCGTATACGGTGTCGGATCTTCAGGGGTAGAGCTCGGAGCAAATACCAGATCGGTTTGGAACCGGGACATGGCAGAAATGCTTGTTCTACAAAGCGGGCAATTAGCATTGCTTTGAAGCCAAACGTCGATGCAATCGATGTGAAATACATGGCTACAGCTTGGTATTATTCTCAGCTTCTCGTCCTCTTGAAATTCGTTCAAGCAAACGGCACATTCGCAAAAGCTTCTTTCGCCGAAGCCTCTGTTGCCTTCTTTCTTGAACTGCATTATTGGGATTGATCGGATCACAGACTCGTCGAGCCCTCGAGTCTCTATCCCCGGAGAGTAGACAATCAGAGGCTCTTCCCGGCGTCTCGAGAGCGAAAACCGTCGCAGAAGATCAATACGATGCCAGCTAAGGCAGCATTTGATGACAAAGACGTAGTAGCCAACAAGCAAGAAAGCTGTGGCCAGGATTCCTATCACGGCAATGGCTATGATGGGGAAACTGGTGTCCGAGGAATGCATGGTAGGCCGAAGGATAGAGCTTCCGGAACTTGTGATTGGAGAAAGAGCTTGTGAGTCATGGATCGTGTAGCTTTTGCTTACAAGATCCATGACAAGATGATTTAAGGAAAATACAAACAAATGGGTTTGCTTAGATCTTGAATATATACAAAAACTCAGACAGATTAAGTAGAAAAGATAGCATAAATGAAGTTGTTCGGAAGGATGAGTCAATTAAAGAGCTCAACAAGAGAGAATCAGAAAACCCACTTTCCAATTGATGAAGAGAAAGGCTAAAGGAGCAGTAGAGAAGAAACCCAGGTGGGTTTTAATGAGGGTGGTGTTGTGGGGAACACGAAAGGCTTCCGAATTCAATGAAAATGGTGCTCAGCTTTTACTTTTTTAATGGTCGAGTCTGAGCTCAGACTACGTAGTTGGTGAATTTCTCTCGGGTTCATACGAGAAGATTGTCGAGAAAATTGTTGAAGCTCCTCGATTATTGTGCGCTTTTATTTATTTATTTTTTATGTAACAGACACGTATGGGGGCCGCGGGCTAATACAAAAACGAAATTGCAGAATGGTTGGCTCTCTATGACGAATGATAGGGGGCTTTGCATATTCGCATGTCAAGATGGTGGGCGACCATGATGGATGAGGCAAAATGTATGATGCCAAATTCTATAATAGTCTTGTTATTTAGTAGAGTAATTGTCATATAATTAGGATGATGAGGTGTTAAAAATTAATTCTAAATATTTTTAAATACTTATTTAATGATTGATTTTTAGTGCAATATCATCTTAATTATGTGGCAATCATACATCGATCTATTAAATAGCATTAATCTACCGTAGTTTTAAGGCCGCAATTTTTGCTAGGGAATTAGATATTACCAAGTGGAAATAGAGGGTGACATCATTAAGATTGTACATGCACTGTTAAAAAAAAAAATAGTATTAATCTTTTTATATAGACTAGGGAGTGTCTCACTGTAGCATTATCAAGATCTTAAGTATTATGGTTCTAATTGTACGCCAAGCAATCAGCAACATATCATGATCAATATTGTTGGTTGATAATTGATCTACCCGAAGGGGTGA
The DNA here is from genome assembly GCA_028654335.1 of Alnus rubra. Lineage (NCBI taxonomy): Eukaryota > Viridiplantae > Streptophyta > Magnoliopsida > Fagales > Betulaceae > Alnus > Alnus rubra. The sequence goes on along the minus strand of JAJPGS010001619.1, from coordinate 2,136,689 downwards.
CAGTGCGCTTTTGGAGAGATTTTTTTTTGGAAAAATAAACAAAATAATATGTGTTGAATATGTTTGTACTACATTAACAATGTAACAGCTAAATTATAGTAAGAAGACAAAGCCAATCATCAAGAAACACGAGTTGTCAAAAGAGAAAACAATCAAAGGTAGGGCAAGGGGTTAGGAGTTTAGAAAATGATTTTATAGGCCTTTGACTTTTAATCTCATCAATCCCAAGCCACCTTTGAATTTCTTGACCACTTGTAGGGGTATAAATCCGGACCGAGTATAACCGGTCGGGAAACCGGATCCGGGCATTAACCGGCTCCAAAAAACTTGGAAACCGAAAAACCCAGCTAGTACCTGGGGACCGAAGCCGGAGCCGGAGCCGGAGCCGAGTATTGATGTTATAAATCCTGGTTATACCGGACACCCGCTCCAGGTAGCTTAGTTAATGAAAAAAATAAAAATTTACCCCCTACCCCTTTACCCTAAAATTGCACACGGCTTATGAAGGGGTTTTTTCGTCTTTTTAGTAGTTGTTGCCCTAACTCCTTACTTTTAGTCTTTTACGTTTTACCCTAACTCCCTATGTGCATACTGTGCCGCCGCTGAGCCGTTCCAAGTGCCTCCCACTTGTTGCCTCATTCAGCCCATTGAAGCTCCTGCAGAAATTGTCTCCTTCACGGCTTCACGATGTTCAGCCAACGACGGTTCGGCCCACAGCCGCTCAGCGCTCACTCTTGACTCTTCATGTTCGCTCGTTCGCTCACTTCACCAAATCACTCCTCCAGTTCTCCTTCGCCATTCGTTGCCGACTTCGCCAAATCACTCTTCTCCAGTCTTCTCTCAGGTTTTTTTCTCTAATTTTTTTTTTTAAGTATGATATTTCATTATTTCCCAAGTTTAATAGTCCTTCGATAATTATTTGACGACTCACGACTAGCCTAGTAGCCTTGTAATATTTTGTAATATAGATCAGGTTTTGTATGATGTGCATTTTTTCGTTTTTAGCATTTTTCTTTTTTCAATTCTTTTTCTAAACTTGGTTACACAGATCAAATTTTGTTGTTTTATTTATTTGTAGCTTATGAGAATCAATATAGACGATATTGTCAATGTCAATTTAATATTGATGATGGGTGTTTGTTTGGATGAGAATCAATGTGGCTAAACATTGAGATAAGTTTGTGTTTGTTTGGGTTCTTGTCATGAAGTTTGTGTATTCCTATTATGTCTGTGAGAATTTTGAGCTTATTATGCCCCTTGTCAGAGGATTATCTTTGTCAATTATTTAGTTTGACATAAGTTTGGTCAAATGCGCAAATGTCTTCTTATATGAATAGGTGGATTGGTTGTTGAAGGAGGTTGGATTTTATGCTGACACATTTTTAAAAATGTATCTAACCTTTCACTTATTTTCCTCTACGATTTTCTTTTTTATCCTGCTGTGATTTTTAGTTGTTTGTGCCTTAACTTCATAAGTATATGCATACTCTGTCGTGTAGGCTTTTGGGTTTGAGCAATGTTGTTTTATATTATTATGGCTCTTAATTGTTTGGTCAACACTATTAAATGTAAAACTGTTTTTATGCTCCAACTATGCCTATTATGGAAAATATCAATGAGTCACATGACAAGCCTTCAACTACAAAAGTTGAAACCTCCTCGCCTTCCTTGCAAATAGAATTGTATCCATAAAAAAAAAAAAAAAAAACCACAAGCTGTGAATCGGTCAAAAGTATGGTTGCACTTTATAAAAAGTGGAACCAATTGACAATGTAAACCCTAAGACAACCTGCAATTATTGCAATTGGATGTTAGGGTGTCACCGGAAATATGACACTTCGGCTTTAATGACCCACCTTACCTCTAACTGTCTAACCTCTCCACTTAGAAATTTGAAAAAATCCAATGTACCAAAAGGTTAAACTCTCTTACAACAGTCATTTAAGAAAATGTCAGAGAGTAGTAGTTGCAATACCAACCAACTGCCATTTGTGAAAGTATGATCCGATTAAAATAAGGAAGTTAATTGTTCAATATTTCATTAAGGAGGAACTGCCTTTAGGCATGTGGAGAGTTGTGGGTTTAGAGAATTGATGAATGGAATTGAACCAAGGTTCAATTTACCATGTCGCATTACTCTATAAAAAGATTGCATGAAACTTTATAAGGAAGAAAAACTTAAATTGAAGGCTTCCTTGAAGGACAAAAGAATTTGCATCACTACTGATATATGGGCATCTCTTCAAAATTTGAACTACATGGTTGTTACCGTTAGCTACATAGATTCTAATTGGAGAATGCATAAGAAAGTAATTAAGTTTAACTTGATTTCAAGTCATAAGGGTGAAAATATTGGAAGAATGTTGGAGAATACTTTGATAGAATCGGAGATTGAATCAGTGTTCACTATTATAGCTGATAATGCGACAGCCAATGGTGTGGCGATTGATTATATGAGAAGGAAGTTGAAGGACAAAAGAGATTCTATTTTAGGAGATGAATTCCTTCACATGAGGTGTGCTGCTCATATATTAAATCTTATTGTAAATGAAGGCTTAAAATGATTGGGTGATTGTGTTTCTAATATTAGGAACGCAGTGAAATTTGTGAGGTCTTCACCGCAGAGATCGAATGGCAAAGTTTAAAGAATGCATAAAGTGTGAAAAAATTCAATGTACGAAGACAGTGTCTCTAGATGTTCAAACAAGATGGAATTCTACATACTTAATGTTGAGTGTGGCTGAAAAGTACCAAAAAACTTTTATTCGACTTGGGGAGGAAGATAGTAATCATTTTGTTGTTCCTAGCTATGATGAGTGGGAAAATGCTAGGGAATTTGTGACTTTTTTTAAACCTTTTTATGAAGCTACATTGAAGTTTTCTAGTTCAATTCATGTCACCTCCAATGCATATTTCATTCAACTTTGTATTATTATAAAGACATTATCTGATGGGTGTATGAATTGTAATCCTATCCTTAATGCAGTGAGTTGGGATATTAAAAAAAATTATGAAAAGTATTGGAGGATTATGGAAAATGTTAACTTATTGTTGTATGTTGCTCATGTTCTTGACTCGCTTACCAAATTGAAGGCATTACAATATTACTTGGTAAAATGCAGTGGCCTTGAGTGGGCGAAACAAATCGAGACAAATGTGAAAGACCTCTTTAACCGTTTGTGGGAGCAATACAACAAGTTATATGAGAGGCGATTGTCTAACTTTGATGCGGGTGTGGAAAGTTCAATTGTTACTTCTATGGATGTTAGTGTTGATGATGATAAAGATACACTCACAGAAACGAAATATATGAAGGGGTTTCATCCAACACCTTGAGGAATAGAACAACTCGGAGTGTATGTCGGAGGTGGATCGTTATTTTTTGGATGGGTGTGAAGCATCAACAATTGAATTTGACTTCTTACTTTGGTGGAGGGTTAATGCACCCAAATATCCTATCCTCACAGAGATAGCCCGTGATATATTGGTCATTCATATTTCTACAGTTGCATCTGAGTCTACATTCAGCAATGGTGGACGTATATTGGACCCCTTTAGGAGTTCATTATCTCCATTGACAATTGAGGTCTTGATTTGCATACAAGACTAGTTAAAGGGTAATGAAGACTTGGACAATGAGAATTTTATTGAAATATTTGATGAGCATGGTAAATGTTTATAAATTCATTTTAGTTTTTATTATTATTAATTCATTTTAGTTATTTATTCATTGAACTAATTCTTTTTTTTTCTTCAGTTGTAGTTAAAGATGATTGAGAGCAGAGCTACAAAAAGCCAGAAACCAAACTATGCTGGGATATGTTTAATATATGTTTATGAACTTTTGATTATGAGCCTTTTTAATATGTTTATGGACTTTTGGGTATGAACTTTTTTAATATGTTTATGGACTTTTGGTTATGAACTTTTTTAATATGTTTATGGACTTTCGGGTTTGAACTTTTTCAATATGTTTAATTCTTTATGGACTTTTGGTTATGAACCTTTTTAGTATGTTTATGGACTTTTGGGTTTGAACTTTTTTCATATGTAATATGTTTATGAACTTTTATGTTTTTAATATGTAATTATGTATGGATGTGAAGTTTTCGCGTTCAAATCTACAGCACAAATGAGAAATTTTTTCTCTTGTTATAGTAATTGAAATTTCTTGATTGAATTAGGTCCAATACCTTAAAAAAAATGGGCTAAAACTTTTAAATAAATCCTAAAAAGGTTTAAATGAGGTTCAAAAAAGTAGGTCCAATACTAAAAATAAGCCTAATAATTATTATTTTTTTTTAAAATACCACCCGGCCCAGATAATCGGTTTTACTCGGGGGGTACCTCGATTAATCGAGGTACCTGGGTCCGAGGTCAGGTGTTGAAAATGAAAAAACCAGGGACCCCGGAGCCAGTTCCAAATTTATACCCAATACTCGGGAACCCACTCTGGGTTTACACCCCTAACCACTTGCATTCAGAATGTAGATTTGGCCCCGTTTAAAAATTCTCTTTCCCTTAAATTATTTTTTGAATGATTAAATATATGATTAATATGATATAAAGTTGAAATAATTTATATGGAAAAGTTTAAAAAAAAAATTGTATTGTAGTGAGTTTTTTATTTAAAAAGTAATAAAAAAAATGTTAATGTGATATAAAAAAAATGAAAAAAGTTAAGAATGTTTTGAAGTTGATGTTTTTTGGGAGAAATAAAAATAAGGAAAGAGGAGGGAAAGAGGAATTTCAAACAGAGCCTATGTTAACCATTTTTGTGATGGGCAAATTATTCGATTACAGCACGCTCAAAATTTATTGACTGCCATCGAATTGCTTTCGTCCGCCTACCGTATAATAATAATAATAATTAAAAAAAATCAGAATAAATAATTTTTTTCAAAAATTTAGTTGGTTGGTAATCGGTAAAAAAGTTTTCTGTTGATTACTGACCTGTCAGTCTCTAAATGACGTTGTTTAACTTGTTACCAAACCAGCGTCGTTTTGATAATGAGTAAAACGACGCTGTTTAGGTACTCTGTATATAGTACTCACTCAATTCCCCACCCCCCACCCACCCAAACCTATTGAACAAACAATTCATCGATTTGCCATTTCCCTCAACTAACCTAACATTAGATTTGCCATCTCCCTCCCGTCGTCCATTCCTATCTGCAATGTTGTCCTCACTGTCTCACCCAACCGCTCGTCTTTCTCTCTCTCTCTCTCTCTCTCTCGCCTTAGTCACTCCACTCTCGTCTGTCGTCTCTATTTATCTCTCACTCTCGTGCTCAACTCAAATTACTGAATCAAGCAATTCCTCCCAAGAGCGCCCAATAAAATCAAGTAAAGTTCTCTCTCTCTCTCTCTCTCTCTCTCTCTCTCTCTCTCTCTCTCTATATATATATATATATATTATATATATATATATATGTTTATCACTTTGTTAGGGTCTTGATTTTTTTTATTTTCTAAATCTTTTTTAGCTCATTTTTCTCCCAGCCCGCCCTCGCCCAAAACACCATTACCGATTTTTGACCAAATAATTACCGAATTACCCGTCTTATCCGATTTATCAGAAGATTCTGAAATTAGGCTTCCACGAAAAAATGTCGGATAATTACCCGATTTTACTGGCTATTTTGGTCGAAATTCGAAAATGATATTTCGACACCGATATGCCCAATATCCTAGCCTATGGTGTGTTTGGTTCGAATAGAAAGTAGAATAATATTCTAATTTTTTTAAAAAAATAAATCATATTTTATTCAAAATTTTCAAATTTTTTCAAATTTTATTTTATAAAGTCAAACTTCTTAATTCGCCCAATGAATTAAAATAATAATCGAATTCAATACCTAAACGGACCTTTAAAGCATTCACACATCTTTTCTGTCTCCTCCGCTACTCCAGTTTGAACAAAAATATCCAAATACAAAATTTCCTCAATTTGAAAAGAAATTCCAGTACAAATTTTCCTCAATTTTAAATCATCCAAATACAAATTTTCCACAACATCAAACTTCATAATTTGCACAATGAATTAAAATAATATTTGAATTCAACACCCTTTAAAGCATTCACACATCTTTTCTGTCTCCCCAACTACTCCAGTTTGAACAAAAATCATCCAAATACAAATTTTCTCCAATTTTAAAGGAAACTTCAGGACAAAATTTCTTTAATTTTAAATCATCTAAATACAAAGTCAAATCTTGTAATTCATACCATAAGTGAAAATAATATTCAAATTCATCACAAAAACTGTCATTTAAATTATTCACACATCTTTTCTGTCTCCCACGCTACTCCGGTTTGAACAACATTCATCCAAATACAAATTTTCTTCAATTTTAAAAGAAAGTCCAGTACTGGGCCCCAATCAGATACATCTTTGCAGATAAGTCTACGTACGAAATCCTAAAAGATAACACACTAAAAGCAGAGCCGACATCATCGACACTTGCGTGTTGACAATATGTAGGAAAAGAAAGGCACTTAGGTAAGAAAGGCACTGTGACTCTGTGAGTGTTTTTTCTTTTTTTCTTTCAAAAAGGTACGTGGTTTGGTTCTGCAGTCAAAGGTTGAGGGCTCGGCCAAAGAAACTTCCCCGACCTTTTGTCCAAATTTTCCACACGGTTCAAGCTTTTTGTTCACATCACAATCACATCAACCCGAACGTTTTAGAAATCATCATAAAGCTGAAACTTGAAAGAAAGCCTTCTTTTTTTTTATTTATTTGAAGAATGTTTCCGTCATTAAATAAGGAGGTACTTGTCGGTGGCTAATGTATACTTTTTTGAAGCATTTCTTCCTGCAATGGTAGTGGACTGCATGCATGTCACCCGTTGATGGTGTCTAGAAGAGCTGGGCATATATAATTAATTAGTTGTCGCGCTATAAGGAGAATCATAACATGTATTACATTTTGATACATTCATTGTATGAAGTATATATATATATATATATATATATATATATATAGCAGTATTCATTTGTTTATCTTTTTTCTACTTTACAAAAGAATATAGTTTATTCATCCCAATATGTGTATAGTTTAAAAAATTGCCCACTTCTCTAAGTTCTCTGATGCTGCATGGTTAACATGCCCCTTCTTAATTAGTTCGCATTTGATACTCAATTTTTCAAGTCCAATTCAAACAACCATGTCTTGGTCTAAGTTAGTAGTTGACTTAAAGCATTTCAATTGGCTTAATCATTTTCACTTTTTGCTAAAATGACCAACTAATTTACTAAAAAGTCCTTCCATTTTATTATGCAAATCAAATGCAAAATGCATTTGTGAATAGTGCATATGCATCTCTCTCTCTCTCTATTTGTTTCTTTTTCATTCTCTCCCTCACCAAAACACATTTACGCCATACCAATATTCTAATATATCTCTGAATCTGAAAAATTGTATTTCAGAGTAAAGAAAATTATTGTAGATAAAGAATAAAGAAAACTATTATAGAGTTTATTTGAATAGAATTCTATAAATTTAAATAAAATTTAAAAGAAGTTAATTAATACTAGTTGTCTAATAGATTTGAGTATATTTTATTTGAGATATGATTCTTCATCGCCTAAATATACAATTTTTTACCATATTATATATGTGGTAAGGTGGTCCCTCACTAACTTTAGAGTTTTCTTTTTAAAAAAAAAAAATAAAATAAAATAAAGATATGATTCCTTGCCAACTTTTCATACAACTAAAAGCACAACTATCCTATGTGGCAGATAATCATATGCTTTTTGAAAAAAAAAAAAAAAAAATCACAACTATCTTATAATTTCTTGTCGATCACATAGGATAATTGTGTTTTTAGTTGTGTGAAAAATTAGTAAGAAATCATATCTCAATAAAATAAGAGAGGAAACCACTTTATCACATAGACAAAATAATAAAAAATTGTATATATATTTAGGGTTGGAAGAATCATTCCTCATTTTATTTAGATGCTTCTGCTGACTGTGTTTAATGGGTAATTATATTTATCCAATCATAAGTACCTCTTCTTTTAGTTAACCAATGGTGACGCGATGTTCTAAAAGGAATCAAATGGGTGCAACTAACGAATGACGTATATATGATATGGTAAAGTGTGCAACAGGTGAAGTGTACAAAAACCCCCAAGTTGAAAATTAATAATGTGAGTACAAATTGAATACCCAGTACTATTAATTGTTTTAATAAATACAAAGCAGTGAGAGGCACATGGGTGTAGGCAACAACTGTTGATTGGCAGTTTCATTGGGGGCAGAGTTGGAGACATCAGAAAATCTGATAAATCCTTAAAATTTTCAAATTACAATTTAACGTGTTTGTCAGTTGACTAGGTCATTTCAAAGAGTGCCCCTTCTATACGGTTTTGACAAAAAGTAGTGGGTTTTTGTCCACCAATAATCACTTGACACATCAACTAAAGACAAAAAAATAAAATGTTGGTGAAGTACCCAATCCCTCTCTCCCATTCTGATTCCCGCTTCTGAAGTAGCCTACGTTCTAAACAAAGAAAAGAAAAGCCACTGCCCAATCTGCCTGAATCCCGTCCGCCCCTAATCCGCCCAAAATTACTGCACGTCCGCCCGGAATGGAGCACGTTCGCCCGAACTGGAGCACGCCACCGAAGTCCCAGCGTGGGCACCCCTAATCCACCTCAAATCCCGTCCGTCCGTCCCTAATCAGTCCCAAATCTCATCCGCCCCAAATTCGTCCGTCCGTCCGCCCCAAATCATCGTCTGTTGAAGATCATGAGAAATGGCTGGATTTACCTCAAAAACCATCCTCTTGGCCGGAACCATCTTCTTCTTCTTCTTCTTCTTCTTCTGCATTTTCGGTCTCTCTCTCGATTTGCATCCTCTCTCTTACGGTGGCTCTCTCTCTCCGATGATCGGTCTTTCTCAGAATTCCCAGCGTGGGCGGCGGCAGTGTTCATCTTGGGTGGAGGGAGCGTTCGTCTCAGATGAGGAGTCGGGGAGAGAAGAACTGGAGAATATGAGGAGGCTATAGCAGAATTGAAGCTAATCGGGTGTATTGCATCTCATTGGAAGAATTGCGCCTTTTTTGTTTTAGGCTTACGTGTCAAATTCTCATTGGCAGACAAAAAAACCCAACTTTCAGCCAGGACCGAATTGAAGTTATTCCCCATTTCAAATGCTTTTTCTTTCGCACAATAGAAACATATGTTTTTATTAGGCTATTATTTTATTTTATTTTATTATGAAGGGTCATTAGATACCAAATGTTGTCCTTAAAGTATTTTTATTTCAATATATATATTATATAGGGTCAATAGCGTTGACCCCTAATGGTTGCCGCTATTAACCCACTATCAGTGTCGCCGCTAATGACACATCATTAGAGTTGACTATTAGCGCCAACTTATAAGTTATCGCTAATAATCTCAACGTTAATGAGACAATTCCTTATAGAGACAATTTCTTATAGTGAGTTACAAACAAACAAAAGTAGAGAAATGCAAATTAAGGTTAAAGAAAATAAAATAAAATTGCACTCTATAAAGATAAGAGTTATAAGAACTCAAGAGACAAGAGTTACAAGCATTCAAGAGACAAAAGTTATATACACTCAAGAAACAAGAGTTACAAGGTGATAAATTATTGTTAGTGTAGAAATAGAAGATACTTGTAATGTTTAGATTATTTTTCTATAAATAAATTAGTCTTGTATACAATTAAATATATCAAGGAAAAATGTAGTTAACAAAAGGTTTTGACGTGTGGATGTAGGCCATAAACCAAATCACCTAAAATCTGTGTTTCTTCTATTTCTTTTATCTCTCTTTAAATAATTATTAGTAGTTACACGCTCCCCATTTTTGAAAGAGTGCTAGAAAATTTCGTGTTTCTAGGTCTTTCTCCATTTCTTGGTCTCCTGCGGCTAGAACTGGGCGGATGGCCCCTTATTCGATTATATATGTTTGTTTGAGTTCTTAACTACCCCTTTTTCCAGTCTCAAAGATTTGTGCTTACCCACATCAGGCCTTTATGCTCGTAGCTTTTCTCACTCGCCCCATATCTGCGCATAACCTCTCTTTTCCCCCTTTCATGCATGGTACTCGGCATCCATAGAAAGGAAACCTATATAAACATCTCTGCACCAAAAGGTGTGGCCTGACAGCAGCAACTAGCAACCAAAATCTCAACGAAGCAAAAGCTCAAGCTCAACTATGGAAGAAAAATGCAGAGCTTTCGAATCGAGATCCAACTCTGACCACGTACACGAAGCCAACAACAATAACCACGTTAACAACGCTAGCTAAAGAGTTCAATGTGCAAGCTTGTCGTTGTGATAGATCTTGATGCTGCTCTCTCTTTTTTTATCTCAATAAATATTAAATAAGTTGGAAGCTGTCTCCGTGTAAATTCAAAATTTGATGAAGTTACAAACAAAGTCTAGCTATTGCGGCAACAAGAATTAAACTAAAAGTTGCACAGAGTACGTTGCATGTTTTCGATTGTTTCCTAGTGATGGTGAGAATAGTGGTTTTCAAGGAAACGATTTGACATCCTAGGCCTATTCGTGTTTAGAGGGAGCATCATACATTGTTTCAACTAAGAACTATGCAGACGAAGAAGAGGGTAGTCTACAGGCCAACACTTGCCCGACACCTGCCCGATGGTTTACGATTTGCATGATCTGGATGTATTATCACCTTCCTCACAATTGATGTTGTAATGTTGTAAAATTCTCTTCCATGAATTAACACTACCACAACTTTTTATCCTAGCTAGCTAAGTTTAACGTTGGTATCAAGTTTATTTGGACGAAGAGTTAATTAGAACCTATTAAATTAATTATTACTTATCTCAAATTAAAGCTTAAACTAATATAAAGAAGTAAATTTAATCACTTTATCAATACTTTAACACACTCTCTCATCTGTAGGCTCAAACTACCTTTTGATAGGTGAGGTGCAACACGTAGAATATTTAATTGAAATGGAGGGCATATGACGGAGTCAATGTTCGAATTCAAGACCTTTGACTCTGATACCATGTTAAATCATCATTTGTTCCAAAATGTTAAGCTAATAGGAAGAAGTAAATTTAAACTTCGAACTTTATGCAACGTAAGTTTTTTAGAGTGATATATGTGAACTATGATTGATCAAGAATTAAATCCAATATAATAATATAATCATGAATAAGCTCTTCAATATATAAATCAAACTTAAACATAAATTAATAAGCAAAACTCAAAATAATGACATGATCAATAAAATTGATATATATATTAAATGAGTAATGCTATATACCACAACAATATCTCACCACAATCCCATTCTGCTTACGTGGTCCATTCTGCTTACGTGGTAGCTAGCTAGTGCCAATCCATCCTTGGATCAGCCCATGCATGTTAAAAAAAAAATTCATATAATTTGACTTATTAATATAGATTTATGAAATGGTACTGAAAAAATTTAATTTATTACTTTAAACATGGAATGGAATTCCACACTCCCACCGGCTTAGTGGACAACCAGCCCAAACACAACCTTGCGTGAAGCACACGTCCAGAAGAGAAATTTAATATTAAGCAACAATCCTTTATGAAAAACAACATATATATGCACCTATCTAAGAATGAGAACTCACTTCAGGAAGACAAATCACAATCACCCGCACAATTGAAGGCCAAATTAATGGATGATTGATGACAATTGCCTTATGAAGGCACACAACATAAAATTATACTTAGTCTATATAAGGTCAGTAGGATGCTAGGCTCAGATATACTCTCATGCCATAATCTACATCTATTTTCTCATTCTCATTTTTATATTTTAATTTTATTGACTTAATTAAGTATCAGGGGTAGTGCTGTCGCCCCCTTCTTTCTTGGCGGTACAGTACTCTGACCTTAAACTATATTGCATGGATCTCGGATAAAGGACTAAGCGTGCGTAGTCATTGTCAATTTTCGGCATTAACAAAACATATAATCTAACTTGTTAATACATGCACTTGAATTCAATTAATTTTAGAACCAAAATTAAATAGACTAATGTTGAGCCTTTAACATCTATCCCATTTGATTCTGGTTTGATTGCAATTTGCAACAAACAAGCTAGTGAAGAAAAATGACATTTTTGCATGGATTTTGAAAGTCGGTAGAACCAGTAATTATATATATATACACTGCCACGTCTATTACTGTGCATGGTCTGTGGTCTGTGGTATGTGGTCATTGGTCAATCATATGTGCAGTCAACCCTGCGCATCCCCATATCACGTGGGTGCTTCCTTTGGCGGGGTAATCACGTGAGTGCACCAGTACGTTGAACAGATCGACCGTCACATGTTTTCCCTTGGTAGATATTTTCTTGCAATGTACGTATTATTATGTACCAGTTACCACCGAATTGCTTAAAATGGGTAAGAGACACGTGCTATCACGTGTTTCAGAAGTTGTCCATATATACAAGTTTAATTTCCTACGCATTATTCATATCATTGAACGTCAACACATGCAGTCAAACGTTGACAAAACCGAGCATCTCTGGTATGTTCTTATATAACACCAAGGATCTTTTGTTATTCTGTCGTCCATATATTAAACTAATTAACAGACTAAATTTTCAATCACAATAGCTAATTAAGTATGGTTAAAATATGTCCATATACTCTAATTACTCTGATTAAATCCCAAGAAGCTTATTTGTCAATTAAACAAAATCAAATGGCGTAGATTGTTTAACTTTGACCGGCCAGTGCATATAATATGTGGACGTACTATATATACTCATTCATGATTTAGGTGTGTTTAGGGATCATGATTTAATCCGGCAGATAATTAATCACTACAAAAATTCATGGAATTTGCAACGTGCATTTCGGCACGTGTATGGACACCGTACACATGTCGAACAGGTTGCCACTTGCATTTTCCCACGCATGCGACTCGTGTCAGATATGAAAGTCACTAACTACACATTTTGACACGTGTATCTTAATACACGTGTCAGATTAGACACGTGTATTTAATACACGTGTCTGACAGTTGGACACGTGTATATAAATACTCGTGTCCACTTAGACACGTGTAGTGAAATACACGTGTCTGACAGTTGGACACGTGTATTTCAATACACGTGTCCAACTGTTAGACACGTGTATTTCAATACACGTGTCTAATTTGTATTTTTTTTAAAATTTCAAATTGTATTTTTTATTTAATTCTTTAATTGTATTTTTAAATTAAATTAAAAATACAATTAAAGAATTAAATAAAAAATTTAATTAAATAAAAATTACAATTTGGAATATTTTTTTTCAATTTAGTTTTGTTATTGTCTTTTTAAATTTGTTTGGGTTAATTAATTTTCTTTTTTTTAAAAAAAAAAAAAAAAAAAATTCTTATTTCCGACCACAAATAACGCAATATTTATTTTACTCAAAAATATCACAAAATCAAATTACACAAACCAATAATTAATAACGTATTTGTTAACTATGCAAATCTTTACAAACAAAAATTAATTACACAAAATATCTACAAATCTGAAGGGCGTCCCTGCGAAGCACGAGGTACCGTCCCATGCGTGTTCTCGCCAACCGGCAATTGCTGCGCAAGGGATGGTGTAGCGACAGGGGAGTGTTGATTCAGCCGTCGTCCAATAGGCAACAACGTACCAACCGTTGTCGCATTACCTGCAAATAATATAGACAATTAAAGTATATAATATTACTTGCAAAATTAAAGGAGTAATGAAAACAAATTGAAATTAATTTTGTCCTATACACAATATAAATCATACCTGCAGATGTACTACGAACTGAAGACGTACTACCTACGTTTAAAGGTGAAGACTGAGCACCAAGACATAGTTGTGATACTCCCATTGAGGACATGAAGATCTCGAACTGTCGCATGCGCTGCTCCATGGCGTCGAACTGTTGCATGCGCTGCTCCAACGCGTCATTCCTCTCTCGCTCAGCCTGTAGCTCCGCTTGGGTTTCTTCCATCTTCCGGGCATGTTCGGCCCAATCCCGAGACGTCCCCTCAGATGGTCCCCCCAATGAGCGAGGCCTGTATGAGAAACATGTCCCCCGAACAGGTGTAACGTTCGGCCCAACCTGCCGAACCCTTCCCGCGTACTCAGGCCTCCCAATCGCCTGTTCGTATGCATCGTTCGGTGCCCAACGCACCGTGTCTGCTGAGACGCTCTGTGTGGCGGCTGGATCACTGGATAAACTCTGCGTCATCCTCTCCTGTACGTCGTCAGCATGAAAAACTCATATAATGAATAATGACATATCACACATAATTTAGAAATATTAGTAAATTAGATCAGTAGCATACGCATATGACCCGTGTACGTTCATTCAAGTAAGTGCCGTCCTTCCTTGTGTGAGTCTTCACAAATGACGCGGTGCGAGTGGGGGGTGTGCCAGATGTACATGTCTGTGAAATATATAACAAACAGAGAGCGAGAAAATAGTGTAAAGAAAAAGAAAAACAATTAGCAACAAATATTAAAAACATAAACACATATTTTTTCATACCTCCTCGTGATTAAATCTGGCATAACTTTTGGATCCCGTACAATGGGGAAGGTCATTCTGCTCCCACAACCTCTTCATCCGTTCAGAGGTCGCCTACGCATTGAACATGAAAATAAAAATGTAAGCATTGACACACTTAAAGTAGTAATAAAATTAAATGAACTGTTATTAATAAACCACAACATTTTTTTGTCATACAATTAAAGACCTACATACCCTTTTATGCTCAGTGCACCAATCGCTCAGCAGGAACTCTACATTTGCTGCATCATACTTCGCAAGAAATTGTCCGGCACTCTCGTACGGATAATCTCGGGCGTGTCACCGTCTTGAATATCTAGCTTGGTTTTGAACCTCGACTTCCACGAGCGGTGCTTACGGCCAATATCATTCCACGCTTCCTGTTGTGCCCTGCGCTTGTCTATTGATATAGGTAGATAGAACTCCTCCTGCACATTCAATTTAAGCATTATAGGTTTAAAAACTTCAAGAAAAACTTAATCTTAAGTTTAATTCAAATAAATAAATAAATTAGATTCATAAACATACCATCAGCGCGTCCCACATAGCCTGCTTAATCAGCTTATCTACCTTCGCCAATTCGTCCCGCATATGAATGTAGGACCCGCTCCTGATAAGCATGCCCTCAGCCCACCTAAAACGATTGTAGGCTCGTCCTACAGGTTGTAAAGCAGCATTGTACTGCAACACAACCTTCTTCCCCATCGGGAGCACCCAGTTTCTCTTTGGGTCCCTAATCACCTCATAATATATGGTTCCGTCTAGATTGTACCCTAATGAAAAAAAATATACAACATTTAATTGGTTAACACTAAAAAACATAATTATATCAACAAATTGTAAATTCAATTTATTTTTCTTTCAAACTTAATATTTATTTTTGGTAACATAATATGAGTTTTAAGGATGTCTAAATATGTACTTACCCATAAACCGAATCTGGTCAATCTGTATGTGCTGGGTCGCTGGGTCGCCTGCGACCTCCTCGCCAACCCCTCCCGCTGGTGGAGGCTGCTGATCATCATCTGAAAGCATATCCTGGGGGCTATCGGGGGCCAACTGATCGGTACCCAACATCGCAACGTCCCCCTCATGGAGAATCTGACTCCCCCTCAGATCTGGCATCTGACTCTCACCGGAAAGTGGTACCTGGCTCTCTCCAGATATCGGCCCCAGGCTCTCCCAAGATAAAGGCACCTGGCTCTCTCCAGGCCCCAGGCCCTGACTTGCTGCCGATGCTAGCCTCTGTCTCAACCGCATAATCTGGCCCTGCATCGCTACCTGTGCTGGCATCTGTCTCAACCCCACAGCCGGCATCTGCATCTCCCCGATCTATGGCAGAGGAAACCTATCATCCTGTATCTCACTATCAGATCCACATGGCATAGGTCCAGTATATGTATACGGAAAGTACGGCGCATAACCATGTGGCCCCATCCCCTCTCGCACCCACCATCGAGCCATGTTACCTGGGGGGTGAACCCTATCTGAGATAATGTCGGCATCTCTGAATATGGAGAACTGGAACATTCGGCTGTGCTGGTCTGCCCGTGATCTGACGTGGGCACGGCCACCGTACCCGGCAACAATGGTCTATAAGCAGCATCTGGGTGGTGTGGCCACGGCGCAGTATATAATGCGGTCGAATCTGTGGGCGTGGTCATGAGGGGCACGGGTGGGCGGGGTGCCCGATATGCACAAGGAGGGGGTCTCTGGTCCATCAATAGCTGCGAAAAAATGTAGACAAATTAATTAAAATTTGTATTTTATATATTATTAATGAATATGCAAATTATACAATAAAATTTATGCAAATAAAAAAAAGTGTATTGAGTTCAAGCGAATTGTACCAACAATAAATATATCAATCATTGTATCACAAGAGCTTCAATCGGATCAATGTCGGGCCTGTCGTACTCGAATTCATCATTCGTATCGGGTAGGTCATCAGTGGCTAGTATGAGCGGTACGCACTCATGATAGGTTGTACCTGCCTCATTACTCCTTTCCCTCTGCCCAACGTCGTACACGTTGCGCGGTTTGATCCTAACTGCACAAACCCAATTTGGGTTCCTTCCATCTTCGACGTAGAATACTTGATCTACCTGAGATGTAAGCACGTATGGCTCGTCCTTCATCAGTTCTTCCCTGTGGACGAGGTGATTGAAGTTGACAAACACTAGGTCATACTCATCTATTCTGAATCATCTGTCCATCGTGGGGTCTGCCTAATTGCACTTAAATAGGACGTACGTAGTCCTGTCATAGTACTCGACCTCAACTATATCGGTTAACTGCCCGTAATATGTTTCGCCTTCAACGGTTGGAACAAATATGCCGCTGTTCTGAGTCCTCCTTCCCACATCATGGGCAAGCATGCAAAACAATTTTCCATTTACCACGTACCTGTTGTACTTGATTGCTGTCTCCTTAAGCCCTCTACAACGCATAACCAATTTGTGGCCCAATTCCTTCCTATGTTGATCGTCCAGACCATCGACCTATGTTATAATTTAAATTATTAAAGATCACATTGGTTAATTACATTGAACAGGCATAAATTTTGCCAATTTCAAAATTACCACGATTTCCTTACATATGCATGATACCATTCGCAGAACTACTCATGTTGTTGTGCTTCAATAAGAGTCTCCGTAATGCGACCCCTAGTTCATAATCGCCTAAGCGCGTCTTTGTGCATCCTACTTTCAGCGTATACAATTATGTAATAATTGTTATTAATAATTTTATTCGAATTCTGTTAAATATATAAACACTACTTATATCCGCAAATTGTGAAACTCTTCTGAATTGAACACAATATAACGATGAATCTGGTGCATTGTTTGTGACGTCCCACATCGCCTGAGAATGATGATGTGCTTATATGTATAAATGCACCATTTATGATACAACGTGTTTTAAAGCAGTGATAGTCATGAACCTATCAAAACTCCGCAGTTAAGCGTGCTTCTGCGAGAGCAATTCCAGGATGGGTGACCTCCTGGGAAGTCTGGTTTGAGGAGCCAAAAGCAGACAATATTGTGTCATTGGGGGTGTGTCGTTACAAATGGTATCAGAGCCATTGTCCAGCCTGAGATGGTGGGAGCGTGCACAAGCCCAATGAGGGACGCCAGCGGGGACGCTAGGTCCAAAGAGGGGGTGATTGTGATGTCCCACATCGCCTGGGAATGAGGATGTGCTTATATGTATAAATCCACCCTTTATGATACAACGCGTTTTAAAGCCGTGATGATCATGAACCTATCAGAACTCCACAGTTAAGCGTGCTTCTTTGAGAGCAATTCCAGGATGGGTGACTTAATGGGAAGTCTGGTTTGGGGAGCCAAAAGCGGACAATATTGTGTCATTGGGAGTGGGTCGTTACATTGTCAACCGGTTCAGGGTAACTCGCGTGCCCGCCCCCTTGGATCCATCAGGATTTCTCTAAGGTCTGTTGTGGAATGTTGGTGCGTTATCCAGATACCTTGAACAGAACGTTACCAGCTCGGTCGCTATGTACCCCTCTGCAATGCATCCTTCAGGAGCCGCTTTATTGCGCACAGTAGACTTGAAACTCCCAAGACTCCTAGTGTACACACATACATGACATTTTTTTTGTCGTCAATTAGGGAACCAATTAAATCAAAATATATATGTATATATTACGTGAAATTTTACCTCTCTGCCGGGTACATCCACCTATATTGCACGGGTCTGCCGAGTCTACACTCGCGCACAAGATGCACGACCAAATGGACCATGCTGGTAAAAAATCCTGGAGGAAATACCTGTTCTAGCTTGCACAAAGTGATACAGACGTCACCTTGCAGTCGATCCATCTCTTCTTGTGATAGCTTGGTTGAGCATATGCCTCTAAAAAATGTAGAAATCTCCACAAGAGGTCAAACAACTTTATCTGGCAATGACTGACACAATACAATTGGGAGAAGCTGTTGCATCAGTATGTGGCTATCATGGCTCTTCAACCTGAAAATTGTACGGTCCTTGAGCCGAACACACCGTAAAATGTTCGAGGCGTATCCGTCCGGGACCCTCACATTTCGAAGAACCTTCAGAAAATTTTCTTTGTCCTCCCTAGACATCGTGTGACAGGCAGCAGGAATATACATCTTACCATTTGCGGCTGTGGACGGATGCAACTTAGGTCTCAACCCCATTTCCTGCAAGTCTAGCCGAGCTGCCAGGTTGTCCTTTGTTTTCCCTTTGATATCCAAAATAGTGCCAAGTATATTATCCATGACATTTTTTTTATGTGCATAACATCAAGATTGTGCCGAAACAAATTGTCTTTCCAATAAGGCAATCTGAAAAAAATACTTTTCTTCTTCCACATAACATCATCGGAACTCCCTGCACCCTTCTTCCGCTTCTTCCGTTTCTTCTTCTTACCCGTGTTCTCATCCCCAAACGCAACTCCGTCTAACTGTTGGAGGATCTCGTCTCCGTATGGCACATTTGGCGCGCTGTCAAATTCTTCAGTATCGTCAAATGTTCTTCTGTTCATCCACCACAGATGTTCATTTGGCAAGTATCTCTTGTGCCCCATATAGCAAAATTTACATCCGTTCTTTAAATGTTTAGAACGTGTCGATTGCATACAGCAATGACATGCCTTCACACCCCTGTTAGGCCAACCAGATAAATCTGCATACGCTGGTAAGTCGTTTATTGTCCACATCAACTGGGATTGCATATTAAAATTTTCCTTCTTTGAAGCATCGAATGTTCGTACCCCTACATTCCACAGTTCCAGCAACTCATCAATCAATGGCTGAAGGTAAACATCAATATCCATACCTGGTGAGCTCGGTCTAGGGATAACCAGTGACAGGATGAACGATGTCTATTTCATGCACATCCAAGGTGGCAAATTGTACGGCACAAGCATTACGGGCCATGTGCTGTGGGATGTGCTCATGTTTCCAAAATGATTAAATCCATCTGCTGTCAAATCAAGCTGGACGTTCCTACTGTCTGCCATAAAATCTGGATGTAAAATGTCAAACAATCTCCATGTCTCACCGTCGGCCAGATGCCTCAATACGCCATCCCTAGTGCGGCCTTCTGCATGCCATCTCATATGGGGCGCAGTATGCTCAAACATGAATAACCTCTGTAACCGTGGGATGAGTGGAAACCACCTCAACATCTTAACCGGGTATTTTTTCCTCGCTGATATGACCTCACCATCCTCATCTATATGTGTATCAGCCATCCACTTAGATTCTCCACATACGGTACATGAATCTAATTTTTTATTGTCTTTCCAGAATAACATACAGTCATTACGGCACGCCGGAATCTTCTCATACCCTAGACCTATGAAACTTAGGAACTTCTTCGCCTCATACGTATTAACTGACAATGTTTCATCGCAAGGAGGCAACAGCTGATTGATAAACTCGAGAATGTCTGAAAAATTTTGTTACTAATACCTCCAACGCACTTCAAATTGTACATGTGTACAGTAGCACTCAATTTACTATGCCTGGTACTAGGGTTAAGTGGCTTCTCGGTAGTCTTTAACAACTCTTGGTACTTCAATGCGTCCTCGCAAGAGGTTCATTCGTCAACTTGTTGCGAATTTGTACTAATGGCTTCAGCAACATCATGCATGCCGAAGGCGTCACGCAACATGGCGTGCATGTCATCATCCTGTTCCAGGGCCCCCCCTGTTCTGTGAATTCACCCTGTTCAGTGCTACAGGCAGCGGAATCTGTGCCACTGTGATGACTCGAACACTGACCACGAACAGCAGACCCGCTCGTGGTCTCAATGTGCATATACCACAAATTGTATCCCGGGTTCATCCCCCTACCTCCTGTCAGGTGGGCAAGAACGTAATCTGGAGTGTGACGCTGGTTATTTCGACAATACTTGCATGGGCAGTAAATTTTGCCATCTACAGCCATACAGTTACTAACGGCAAATGCCACAAACGCTATACACCCGTCGTTATACTGTGTCGTACCCCTACGTGCTGACATCCAAGACTTGTCCATATTTCTCTGCATAGGGTTAAGAGACTGAGACAAATCATACTTTTTACAATGTGAACTTGTAAAAAAAGAAAGAACATGGGTTACAATTTTACAGTTATGGTTTTAGGTTTTACGGTTTAGGGTTCTGGTTTTTGTAATTTTTTTTTTTTAAAAGGGTTTAGGGTTTAAGGTTCATGGTTAGGGTTTTGGATGCAACTTAAGGGTTTAGGTTTTATTTTTTTATTTATATTTTTTGAAGGGTTTAGGATTAGGGTTTACTTTTTTATTTATATTTTTTTAAGGGTTTATGGTTTTTTTTTTTTGAGGGTTAGGGTTTAAGGTTAGAGTTTATGTGTTTTTTTTTTTTTTGAAGGGTTTAGGGTTAGGGTTTTGGTTTTTTCTTAAGGGTTTAGGGTTTAGGGTTAGATTTTTTTTTTCTTTTCTTAAAGGTTTAGGGTTAGGGTTTTTGTTTTTTCTTACGGGTTTAGGGTTTTGTTTTTAAGGGTTTAGGGTTTATGGTTAGGGTTTAGGTTTTTTTCTTAAGGATTTAGGGTTAGGGTTTTTTTTTTCTTATGGGTTTATTGTTTTTGTAATTCCTTTTTTTTTTTTTTTTAAGGGTTTATAGTTTTTTGGGTTTTTTTTTTAGTGTTTAGGGTTTAGGGTTAGGGTTAGGGTTTTTTTTTTTTTTTTTTTTTTTTTTTTTTTTAGGTTTAGGGTGTTTGTATTTTTTTTAGGGTTTAGGGTTAGGGTTTTTGTTTTTTCTTATGGGTTTAGGGTTTAGGATTAGGGTTTTTCTTTTCTTTTCTTAAGGGTTTAGAGTGTTTGATTATAAGGGTTTAGGGTTTATGGTTAGGGTGTAGGTTTTTTTTCTTAAGGATTTAGGGTTAGGGTTTTTTTTTTTTTTTTTCTTAAGGGTTTATTGTTTTTGTAATTCCTTTTTTTTTTTTAAGGGTTTATAGTTTTTTGGGTTTTTTTTAAGTGTTTAGGGTTTAGGGTTAGGGTTTTTGTTTTTTCTTACGGGTTTAGGGTTTTGTTTTTAAGGGTTTAGGGTTTTTTTTTTCTTAAGGATTTAGAGTGTTTGAATATAAGGGTTTAGGGTTTAGGGTTAGGGTGTTTGTTTTTTTTAGGGGTTTAGGATTAAGGTTTTTGTTTTTTGTTTTTTGTTTTTTTTTTAAAGGGTTTTTTTTCATTAATTATTGATTTTAATTTTGGTTGAAATTGTCGGTTACGGTCATTTTATTATAAAATGATATGGAGTTTGTTCTAAAATGGTTTTTGTAAGAAATTACCAAAAATGATTCATTCAATTTTATTTTTCTCTCTATAGCAAAAAATGTTGAAATAGTACGATATACTTGTTTCAATTTTATTTTAAACAATTCCATAATTTTATTTTTAAAAAGTGATTTTGTATATGAGGACCATTTTTATGAGTCATTTTTCCATATTTCGGTTTTTTAGAATTCCCAAAAACCAAAATATGATAATTGCCAAAATGATAATAACAACACAAATTTGTAAATGGTAAAATATATCACCAAAAAACATAAAACTGTACGCATGCATATTTCCCATGCATAATAACCAACCACGGCAAAACCAAAAAAATGACACAACAATATATATACAAACCCAACAATATATGAAATTTATATAAACAAATACATAAATTTATTATAGCCAAAAAATGAAGGAAACAAAATTTGAAAATTACTCACAATCCTGTACTCTGTGGTGTAATATATGGTTCTTGTATTTTTTGTACTTGCATTTTTTGGAAGGAAAAAATTAATACTAATAGAAAAAATTAAAAACAGAAAAAAACAATAACAAGCGTTACATTACAGAGAGGGAGAGAGAGAGAGAGAGAGAGAGAGAGACATAGAGAGGCAGAGAGAGATAGGGAGAGAGAGAGAGAGAGAGAGAGAGAGATAGAGATACAGAGAGAGGCAGAGAGAGATAGGGAGAGAAACACAGAGAGAGAGAGAGAGAGAGAGAGAGAGAGAGAGAGAGAGAGAGAGAGAGAGAGAGAGAGAGAGAGAAATGGCCAGAGAGGGTACTGAAAGCTTACCCTAAGTGGTGGTTGGCCGGTGTTTAGACAGGTAGAGAGAGATAGAGAGGGAGAGAGAGATACAGAGAGAAAGGTAAAGAGAGGGAGAGATAGAGCGAGATATTAGAGAGAGAGAGAGAGAGAGAGCGAGAACCGAGCAGAGAGAGCTGGAGAGAGGGCGTGTAACCGGCGGGAAGGGCGGACGCGCGGTGGTCGGGGAGCTGGCCGATGCGACTATGACAGAGAGGGAGAGAGAGAGAGAGAGTATACTGAGAGAGAGAGAGAGAAAACTCAGAAATGGGTAGCTTCCTATATTATTTGAATTTTAAATAATTTATATATATATATAATTTGCAGTATCCGGCCAGGTGGCGCGCGGGAGAACTCCTGCATAGCTGTTCTGGCCAAACAATTGGACACATGTACTAAGTACACGTGTCCAATCAGGGACGTGGTATTATACCACGTCCCCAATGGGCGACGTGTATTTAAAATACACGTCGCCCATTGTAGCATTTCTATTTAATAAAAAAATTATATTATAATTATATATATATATTTATATAATTTAACCACGTAAATAAAAATACAAACCCATGCAGCCCTAAGTGTATGTACTGTACATATACCTAAACCCTAAGCTCTAAAACTATACCGTAAACTATAAACTAAAACTAAACCCTAACCCTAAAATTAAACCCTAACACTAAGTATATATACTATATTAAACCCTAAATTAAAACTAAAACCTAATTATAAAATTAAACCCTAACCCTAAGTGCATATACTATATATAACTATAAACCATAATCATAAGTATACGTACTCTATATAGCCATAAATCCTAACCCTAATCCTAAAAGTATATACTATATATATATATATATATAACTATAAACCATAACCCTAAGTGTATGTACTATATATATAGCTATAAACCATAACCCTAAGTATATGTACTATATATAGCCATAAACCCTAACCCTAAGTGTATATAGCTCTATATATATATATATATATATATATATATATATATATATATATATATCATTTTTATTCCTTTTTTTTTTTGAAAATTTAATATTGTATTTTATAAAACCCACATATAGTACATAAATTCAATGATCGATTTACACATCTCTTGTACAAACATGGATAAAAGATGTGTAAGGAGATTCTCTTTTTAACTTGATTGAATAAAATTCGACTTAAACGCCGTAAAAAAACTATAAGATATACGCTATAGTTTTTTTTTTTTTTCATTTTTCCAACTGTTTAGATTTAATATCACAATCTTTCTCATACAAATTTAGGGTAAATATACTGTAGTTTTTTGTAACAGCACATAAGCCAAATTCATTCGAATTTCTATAATATCGGAACAATCTAATTATAATCAATCTAGGATTTAATGTTACATTTAAAAGTGTACAATAATGACACGTGAAAATTATATTGACATTATTATTCATAAAATGTAAAATCAATTAAATTATAACTCCTAGCCCTAAGTGTACATATTATATATACCTATAAACCCTAAAACCCCTAACCATAAGTGTATATACTATATATAGCGATAAACTCTAACCATATGTATATATATTATATATAGCTATAAACACTAACCCTAAGTGTATATACTATATATATCGGTAAACCCTAACTCTAAGTATATATATTATATAGCTATATAGCTATAAATCCTAACCCTAAGTGTATATCCTATATATAGCCATAAACCCTAACCCTAAGTGTATGTACTATATATAGCCATTGACCTAATTAAGTGTATATACTATATATATATCGATAAACCCTAACCCTAAGTATATATACTATATATAGCTATAAACCCTAACCCTAAGTGTATGTACTATATATAGCCATAAATCCTAAGTGTATGTTTTATATATAGCCATAGACCCCAAGTGTATGTACTATATAAGGGACTAAACCATAAGTATTTAATTTATTATGTAGCACGGAACCCTCAAAATAATTGCATTTACTATATATAGCCATAAATAGCAAGGTTATGGTATATATATACAAGTCATTATAAATGTATATAGTTTCTAAACCGTTTACATGCATGTATATTTATATATATAGTATTAATTATAGGTTTTTTTAACTTTGTTATGTTTAATTTTTTTTTTTTTTTTTTTTTTTTTTTTTTTTTTTTGTTTCTAAACGTAGATGGTGTACAAAACTAAACCCTAATTTGAACTATTTAGTTTAATTATATATATATAGCACCAAATTTGGTTTAATTATGCATATAATACAATATGTAAATTAGGTTAGGGTTTACGTACTTATCAGTATACCATATATATATATAAATAAGGAACCTAAAAAACATAAACTCCAAGTATAGAATTTACATATAGTATATAGCTTTAAAACCTAACCTTATGTGTATATGCTATGTACACCGTAATTTCACAGATTTATATAATTAATAAGATAAGGAGTTTTTTTTTTTTTTTTTTTAAAAAAATGAACACAAAACGTATTTTTTTAATATATATTTAAAAAAAAATAACAGTTGGCCACGTGTAATAATACACGTGTCCAATTGGACACGTGTAAAAATACACGCGTCCAATTGGACACGTGTATTTTATACACGCGTCTACTTGGACGCGTGTATTTAATACACGTGTCCAATTGGACACGTGTATTTTATACACGTGTCTAATTGGGGTGTTTATACAACTAGCCACGTTGTCAAAAAGACACGTGGCTAATTAGACGCGTGTCTACAATAACCGGTACTATAGACACGCGTCCAATTGTAGGGTTTTTTTGTAGTGAATCTACATGTTTGATGCAGCACCCAAGCTTCTATACATATATAGATGAGTACGTCTGATGTTCCGTAGATCGACAAGCTCATCAAATCATGTAACGGGCTCAAAGAGAGAGAGCCTAAAAAATATTCCACCGAAATCGGGGGGGGTTCAAATGTAAAGCCATTAATTTGACCAAAACAAAATAAAAGCCAAAAAAAGGAATTCATCACCGGCCACATGCCGCTTGGTCATGAAGGAGGCCATGGAATCATGGCCTGCTTCACGGTCAATTAAGCCGTGGTGGATTTTATTTTAATATATATTTTTATATGAGGCGTACAATTGTATTTTCACACGTACATTTAAAACGGGATACTAACGGTACACAAATATAAATATATATTGGTCCCGGCCAGGAGGAGTCTTCCATCAAATGCTAACCGGATAGTCTAAATACGTACGTACATAGTTTAAAGCAGTCAATTGTCACGGTTTAAAGTTTATACGAAGCATTTACAAATAGGATGTTAATTCGATCGGAAGGGTAAGTATAGTTTTGTTTTGTTTTTTTTTTTTTTTTTGTAAAACAAAATATGTTGCAGGCATATATATATATATGCATGGGAAGTCTTCAAGTGAGTTTTGATATAGCGTCGTAGGATATCACTTAACCCCAAACTTTAAACTTATAAGTTTGAACCCAATAATATTATATAAAATTATAATTCATCCAAAAAAAAATATTATATAAAATTATAAATATATAATTCGTTATTTGACTGTTTTCTCTTCCTCACATATGAGCCAAACACTACATTGGCTATACTTCGATTGAATTGTTTTATTATAATAATTTTCCAAAAAGATAATTCGTGAAATGCACCATATGGTCCATATTCTTGCTTCAAGTACTAATAGGTATCTATCATGGATTGATTTTCTCTATGCATGCACCATTCTTACTTTATTTTCGAAAGGGACAACCATCATCTATCATGCTAGATGCACATCACCATTGACTTATCTAGGATTAAATATTTTATTAGCAGATGTGGTTTGACGGGAAATCAAATATACCAACCTCTTGATTTTAAAAAGTATCATTGATGATACTTGTAGATATCTGATAAGTGCAGTTAGTACTTCCGTCCATGTTCTGTTAACGATGTGCCACGTCAAGTCTAATCACAATCTATACATCACATCATATATCTTATTAAGAATGATTTAATCTGTGTCAATGCCACGTGTGTATTTAAAACTACGTCAGCGCCACATCGGTTAAAAAATTACCCAAACAAAAATTAACCCTAAATTATCTAAAAAAAAAAAAAAAAAAAAAAAAAAAAAAAAAAAAAATAACCCTAAATTGATTTATGCTTTCTCGATTTTTCCCTTTCTCCCACAAATCACCCAAGCATTTTCAAACCCTATGTTCTCGTGTCATTTTGATACACAAGTGATGCTCGATGCGTTAAATTTTTTCATGCCTTGTTTGTAGCACATATTTTGCGTTAGATATTGGGAGTCCAGGCGAGCATAGTCATTCATGTCAAATCGACAAAAGGTACTACTCTTATGCTATGATCATTTTTTAATATTTCTAACCCTAATTTAAATACTTAAATTTTTGAATGTTGACCTTATCATGTCATTTTGATAGACAAGGGCGGCTCGATCAATGCATTAGATTTTTTCATGCCTTGTTTGTAGCATGTTTATTGTCGGGGTTTGATACTTGCACAACAGGTTGTACATAACTTGTACACAACCCACTCATATGAGTGAGAAAAAAAATACTATTTACACTACACCCACACAACAATGGTACAACAACCCCTTACATGGGGTGGGCACCCCATGTGAGGGGCTGTTGTACTATTGTTGTGTGGGTGTAGTACACCAATCAAGTCTCTTGAGCGAGACTCACTCACTCAGATGGGTCCCACTCATGTGAATAGTTGTGCACAAGTTGTGTACAACCTATTGTGCAGCAAGCTTTTTCTTTAGAGAAATGATTCCTACACTCATTTCTCACAACAATTTCATTTCTCCCTTCAATCGGTTTTCAACCAAAACAAAAAGAAAACAAAACAAAACAAAAAAAATAATAAAATATTATCAACCACATCAGCTTACTGTGGGACTGTTGTGAGAAATGAGTGTAGAGATCATTTCTCTTTTCTTTATTGTCATGGTGTGGCAGGATGGATGCTCACAGCCAGTGGAACCCACCCACACAGTTATTAATGCCTGAATGTTTTTTTTTGTGATGTTTTAACTTAATATATTAGATCTTCCCTTAATTCAAAAACTTAAACTTACGTATATGTTTGGACCCGGCCAATTCTATTATACGAATTATCACCTATTTTGATGACTGCTACATAATATTAATTAATTAACTTAATCAATCAAACTCACACGTATATACTAATATACGTACTCAAATGAAATATAAAACTAAAAAGTTGCAAAAACATGAAGCTGCGTGCAAAAAGGGATCATCGAGTTTACATAAACCGAAACCAAACAGAAGTATAGATGAAAATTAAGAACCAAATTAAATGGAACTTTTCGTGGAGAATAAAGGCAAATTCTGTCTGTGAATAGAGTTATAAATTAAACTAGTTCATAACTTTTGATATTATATATCAAATCTTTGAACACCCATCTTCAATTCCCTTCTGGTCATTTGTTTTGTCTTCTTTTTCTCTTGGCCTAGGATCTTGTTCGATCTTTGAACGTCGATATAATTATTATATGCAATTCTCATTTGACTTCTCTTGTTCAAATCTGAATACTTTTAAAACCATGATCTTTCTACTTTTTTTTGGGTGACAGGTGACACTAGCTAATAATCTAATTAAGTCGACACTGATGGTCAAATTGGCTATCTTTCACATTCTATGTAAATTGTGAACAATGGAAGCATATATACTTCTATAAGCATAATATATACGTACACTACCTAGAAAACTATCTTATTCTTTTGATAATTAAGTAAAACCTTAAAGTTAATGTTTGGTTAGTGCATGTAATAATTAGATGCTTTTCCTTAAATACAAAGGTTAGCCAAGGGTTATGTCCCTTGCTCATCAGTCCTACGACATCATGAAAAATTCGGATTCTTACACCCTCCCGAATCAAATTCTACTTCTGGATGATGGAATCCACAAAATTTAAAATTACTTACTTTTTCTCTGCACTGACCCTTAATTGATTTAATATATAAAATGGTACATCGATCTTGGACCACCAATTACATAATAAAGAATGGAGGATAACCTAACCATTAATAAAAACACATCAATAAAAGTTTTAGTAACTCGATCATACAAACGCAATAGCGTACGTAATAACTTGGAAAAAAAATTGATGACAAGGATCCGGTAATAGGGAGATGAGTTATATAATGACTCACCTCCAACAACATAATATTGTTCGTTTTTTACTCTTCCGAACCAAATTTTACAGGAGGCCAACTATCCTGATACTATTCTCACATAATTAAGAAAGCACGCTTAATTATGGAGTTTTAATAGGTTCATTGTCATGAGTAATGTTATATATCACCATTTTGTCTCCCAAAATTGATATGGCTCTTAAAATTATTAATGGATCAAAATTCAATAGTGGTCTATCATAATTCAATAGTAATTTTAAGAGCCACATCAATTTTGAGGAGACACAAAGATGATGTGTAGCATTATTCCATAGTCATTGTAGCTTTAAAATATACCAGGACAAGCTATTTTATGGTTCAAAATAAAATTTCACAAATTTAATGTTATATATATGTTGTCATATAATGAACGTCATAGTATCATGTCAAATTTAAATTTTTAAACGACGGAACACAATTTACACCGTTAGATGTAATATATTAAGTAAGCAAAATCTTGACCGTTTACCGCCCGTTCGTGCACGTGTAACTTTAAGCCTATACAACATTAGATGCTAAACTTACTTTTCAACCTCTCTTTATGAAGCAAATAAATGATGCGTTTCTATGTGGCGGCATATGAACAAAAGGTTAGAAAAGAACAAAACACCAAAAAATAAAAAATAGGAGAAATGCTAAAGCATCTTCTGATGTTTTTTAGTGTTCTCATGGCATGACATAGATGTAATTAAAAAATTACATCTATGTCCTTTTGGATGGCATAAATGCAATTTTTGAATAAAAAAAATTACATTTATGCCATCCCAGGAGAACACTAAGAAAACACCAGAAGATGCTCTAGCATTCCTTAAAAAATAGTGGGAAAATTACATGAAAGTGAAATAATTAAGGGCGCTTCTACGCCAAAGCCATCGGCTTGACCATCCAGATACACTGGACCCAAACTACGGTCTTTATAGAAGTTTCTATTGAACACGTGCGAACAATTCTCAATCACAGGTTCTTCCACGTGGCTAAATTATTTGAGAATCTGCCAAAATCGGGTTCTTTTTCTACCCATATAAAATGCCCATCTCCCAAAACACAAGCAGCCATGCAAGCATGGGTGATCAGGACCCTCATAGAGGGAAGGCCAACGAGGAGAAGGAAGCAGGTGAGGTCAAATACCGCGGGGTACGGCGGCGGCCGTGGGGGAAATTTGCAGCCGAGATTCGAGACTCGGCTAGGCATGGCGCGCGCGTGTGGCTTGGGACTTTTAATACGGCGGAGGAGGCCGCTAGAGCTTACGACCGAGCCGCTTACGCCATGAGGGGCTCTTTAGCCATTCTCAACTTCCCAAATGAGTACCCTATGACGAGCGGTGGTGGTTCCTCTTCCGCTTCATCTTCTTCCTCAAGGCGTGGGAATGTGGAGATCAGTGCTAGAAGTCATGAGCATGGAAAACAAGTTTTCGAGTTTGAGTACTTTGATGATAAGTTGCTTGAGGAGCTTCTTGAAGATGAAGAGAAAAAGAACAAGAAAGGGTGAGGGTGGTCGTGTTCTTTTTCGTATCGTTTTTTCCCCTCTCTTTTATGCTTGAGTTTTGCCTCAATTGTGAGAGTGGAGGGAGAGATATTTTAAATTAATGATCTCTATCCTTCATGAGAGGTGGTCTCTAAATGTTTGTGCTATATATATACGTACGTACGTATGTATCCCTGGAATTAAAATATCATCAAAATTCTATCACTTCCAGACAAAACTTATTGAACTAACTGTGAACTTTTTACTTGCAAATCATTTATAAAATAGGTTGTGCAGTACAGTTTACAAAGAAGATTTTGTTCAAGTGGTATTGTTTCATGTTGAAACAGATAGAGAGCTTGGGTTGTCATTGCCGTTGTTGTATTTTTCATGTTATTTTGGGGGTTGTTCATTTTCTCTAAAGATAGAGGATTTAGGACAGTAGTTTAGGGGAGGTATATAACTGTTACAATTCTACTAATTAAACGTTGGCCTATGCTTGTTGAACAGGCTGACTTGTTCTGAAACTTTATTTGCTTTAGGGGCTGTTTGGAAATGTTCCAACAAAGTAAATCACAGTAAAAGACCAACCGGCCTCCATTCCGGCCGCCAGTACGTTTTCTCTTGTCTGCTTAATCTCAGATTTTGATCGGAATGAAAACATCAACCAATCATCAGTCAAGTATATATCACAATCACAATTCCTTTATTTGTTTTGTATTTTATATAGGAAAGCCCTTCAAGGCAATGTCACTTCGTGTATCAATTCCTGTCAAGTAAACTCAAGATCTATACCTCGCACTTTTCTTAGCATAGATTGGTTGAGTCGCAGGCTTCGCTTGAAGAACTGGCCTCAATTAAGAGGCAGTAGCGGAGCCACATTAGGGCCGGTAGAGGCCGTGGCCTCCACAAACCTTTAATAAATATATTTATAAGGAAAATTCTAAGCTTGACCCTCCATACTGAATTTTTTATTATTATTATTATTATTTTTTTAAAAAAAAATCCTTATAAGAGACTTTATGTTGCTCGTGAACAATCTTCTTTTCTCAGGTGAATTATATTGTTTTGGTTTCATCAAGCATATTTGCTAATTAGAGAATAATATAAGATTCATATAAAATTAGTTTCTAGAAAATTTCAAGATATATAAGTATAAAGAAAAAATTTGAAAAGTAATGCTAGATACTATATTTTTATTCTACAATAATGATGTAACAACCTCAACCGACCCTTGGATATATATATATATATATTAATAAAAGATTGATCCCAAGATTAAACTATTATATGATTTATTCCACGATTATTTCTATTTAGACTATTACATATATGTTTATTTATATTCTATGATTGTTCATTTGTTGTTTATCAACTCTGGTTATTTTTTATGGGGTTGCAATTTAATTTAAAATTAGAAGTTGATAAATCATGTCGAAATAAAAAACATTCTATTCAAAATAAAAGAAGTTGATATTCTAGAAAGCAATACATTGTTAGATTTTAATTACGAAACTTTAAATCTCAAAAACTATTCTCTTAATAAATCTCTAAGGGTTGAAGCTAAAGAACATCATTTTAAAACTCGAATTGTGGAATCCCAATGGTTGAAGTTGAAGAACATTCAATTTTGATTTTAATTTGTGTTTATCATATTTTTAATTGGCCCCAACAACGGTAAATTCCTAGCTCCGCGACTGTCAAGAGGTAGTTCGCACTCAATGTAATTCAAACCTGAGACGATGAAGAGCACTCAAAGTCGATCTCAAGCTTCCACCAACTGAGGCCATGAAGAGGTGGTTTGCATTGTATGTTTTTCTTTTCTTTCGCACTTTCATTTGAAACTACGGTGGAGGAACCTCAGTGGAATTATTGCTCAACTCGATCTCTAGATGTTCAGGAATCCTCATGAAGAAGTCGAGCCTGCAGGTTAAAAAACCATGGGCTCCATCCTTTTATTTATTTTTTTTCTTCTTGATAGCAGTAAGGAGTAGAAACAAACAGCTAGCACAAATATTACAAAAATATAAAATTACAGAATCCAAAATATAAAAGACAAAAAAAATAAAATAAAATCCAATTTTAACAGAAATCCAGTCACAGTTCTGGGGGGGATTCTTGAAGGCGAACAAGCTAAGCAAGGGCAATCCGGATATTTTGGGGTAGAAAGTAAAAGCGCCCACAACTGATCAGATCTTGGTTTCGATGCATGCATGAGGTAATAAATATTTAATGTTTTCGCTGCATGTTTATATATATATATATATCTAACACCTACAATATCTATATTTTCATAATTGCCTATTATATATTCCCCATATTCCTTTCCCTGGCCTTCTTGGTAGTTATCAAACGGGATGGTACTCAACATTTCTTACTTTGGTGACCAGATGCATATTATTGGAACAATAGTCGGAAATCTGAGAATTGAAGTACATGGTTAGTGAAGTAAAATAAAATAAACATTCTAAAAAATGGAAACAGAGTCAGAAGATCGAAGACATACATGATACACGAATATGCATGGTTTTTACGGCAATTACAAGCATACATGAAACCGACGGTCGATTAATGTTGTGCAGAATTCTCTTTCAGCGTATTGGCATAAATCTTGATTATATATATAGCTAGAGAAAGAAAAAGGGGGTAGATAATAATAAATGATTGGC
Source organism: Alnus rubra (assembly GCA_028654335.1). Taxonomy (NCBI): domain Eukaryota; kingdom Viridiplantae; phylum Streptophyta; class Magnoliopsida; order Fagales; family Betulaceae; genus Alnus; species Alnus rubra. The sequence continues at coordinate 2,103,699 of JAJPGS010001619.1, read as the reverse complement.
GTATGTCTAAGTGATAATAAAATCTTCAACAAAAGGAAAATAAACTAAATGAAGAGATTCAAGCTAGCAAGGGCCTATCGACCTGATACTAGCTACCATATCAAAATTTGGAAGACTGAAATTAATGAAGATGAAGATGAAGATAGAGAAAGAAATAACACAAGGAACTCATATTTATAATGAGATTTAAACAATCGGAAAATAAAGAGTCAACTATATATATATATATTAATTTATCACATATTATTGAAGTTGAATGTTAAATCAAATATAACATGACTACAATCATATCTAATGATTTACTCCTAGCAATCAATTACTTAATTTACTCCTTATGATCATATGAAACGTGAATCATAATTTAACATGAATCATGGAAAAACAACTTGATCAAGTTCAAAGGTAAGAATTCATTGACAAAGTGATTCATATATAGGATCCATGAAATACTTGTTTGGAAAATATTTTACAAAAAGTTAGAGAAAGATATATGTCAAAAAAGAAAGCATTGTCTCTGAGAAAACTTTGGAGAATCCATTGAGCAACATATTTATGGTATTCAAAATCCAAAGTCCCAATATCCCTAGTTTAATTTGTTTTCTTTCTTTCTTGCTAGGTATTGGAGTTGAAATTTATTAAATATCAAGTTTATTTGCATCTCATAAATCTAAAGACTGAGTAGCTGGAGTTTGTTGAAATTCAATTAAATGTGCAGTAAGTTGATCACAGTGATAAGGTAGAAACCTGAGTTCGATAATCTTAAAAATCATATGATTTCTTTTGTGAATCATTTTAAAATTCAAGAGGAAACCTCGAGTTATGTGACCTGTGGAGAATTGGTTTTTAAAGAAGATTAAAAATTTAATTGCTATATTTTAGGTATATATCTTTTAAAGTTTAGTTTAAGGCTTTTAGGGTTTCCTTAATCAATTCATACTGGTTAGTTTTTAGTTTACTATCAATTTAGAAAATTTTGCTACTTATTTATTGCTTAAGTTTTATGGAGCATTGGCCACAACATTTTTAAAAGGAAATCATGCAAAGTTCTTGACAATAATTATTAGTTTTTGCATTTTTCATTTTTCTTGATTGAGTCCTACAGTATTGTTTGTTTGTTTTTTTTTGGATGAATAAAATTTGACTCACGAAAAACAAGGGTTACACCACACTTTACCATTAGAGCTAGATCACCAAGGAAACAACAATTCAACCAAATCTGTCAACAATACAACCAAAATTATCAACCAATCAAATTTGTCTGACCCATCTACTAACAATTCAACCAAAAGCTATATACCAACAATACAAACAAAATCTGTCAATACAAGATATCAAGGGCAATACCCAAATGTATACAGAATTTTACATTCACATCACTCTAGCTTCCTAAAATTTTCCCTTTACCCTAACTTTATTTTTAACCTCCCAAACAACATCTTGCAACATTTTCTCTTCAGCTCTAGGCGGTTTACCATGCCTAGCTAATATCATTTTGCTGCCTCCAAAGATGAGTCCTAAGGTTTTCACTCAACGATTTATTGAGGAAAAAAGAAAAGAAAAGAAGAAGAGTTCATCTTTTCATAGGCATCTTGTGCTATAATGGTCTTCACCATATTTGCTCTTGCTGTAATTTGCCTAGAGAGACAATATAATGAAGATCGAAGATACATATTACTTTTGGTCCCATGATCACTACGAGTACTCCTCTTTATTTTCGAATTTTCTTTTCGATAAACTGTGCATGTTATCTTGAAAGTATATTTGGAGATCAAGTTCTTGATCAACTTCCACTATCATTATCACATTAGCATTCGATCGAGATTCTTAACCTTTATTCTTGTTGATCTCAGTAAGCTAAGCCAATTCAATGCATTTGAACAATGACCATCAACTGAATAATTAAATTGAATTGCTCTACGGTAAGATGCGTTCTAATCTTCATACTATTGCTTCAATCAAGTTTGTTAGTGTTGCTGCATTCTATATTTGTTCACTTTGTCTGAACTCCAGTGAGATTGTTACTATATAAATATTGGATTTAGAAGAATCGAGTAATCTCCTCCTAGAATCGAGTAAACTCTTTCAAGAAGTTTTAATCTCCTCCTTTTCATATTCAACACTGCGACAAAAGTCGCCCCAATGAGCTAAATAACCAACAAAACAAACATAAACTATACTTGTATATATCAATCAAAATATCAGAAAATCAATACCAATATCGGAGCTATAATTAAGATTTAGATCAGTTTCTCCTAACAATCAAAGCATAAGTTTTTTCTTCATATTACACTAATAAAGAGTAATGCTATTTAGTAGACGGTTATACAATTATTATACAACTCAATCAGAAAACGTGCAGTGAAAATCAGTTAGGCTTTGGATCAACAAGGAATTGCAAAGAAGAAAAATTGAAAACTGATTTTTACTGCCACGTCATTTCAATTGTATAGCAGTCGTTTAATAGTCTGTTAAGTAGCATTTCTCAAGAAACAAAGCAATAAAGAAAGGACTCAAATTGAACCTCGATTCATTATTTTTCTTCTCCTCAACCTTGCGTTCGCTTCCTCTTCTCCTCTTCTGATTCAAGAAGGTCCTCCAACACCTTGTCATCCAAGTACTCGAACTCAAAAACTTGCCTTTGTTGTCCAGAAGATGAACTTCCCCTTTCCGAACTTCCACCGGGAGAGGAAGAAGAAGAAGCAGGCCGTGAAAATGATGAAAATTGAGGAGGATGAGGAGGAGATCCCATGACTTGTGGATAATACTCATTAGGGAAGTTAAGAATTGCAAGGTGACCCCTTAGGTTAAATGCAGCGCGATCATATGCCCTTGCTGCTTCCTCAGCTGTATCGAACGTCCCAAGCCACAGACGAGCACCCTGCCTGGACGGGTCTCGAATCTCAGCCGCGAACTTCCCCCATGGCCTCCTTCGGACTCCCCGGTACCGGACTTCTTCCTTCTCGTGCTTCTCATCCTTTCCTCTGTGAGGCTCTTCCATGCTAAGTTTCTTTCTTTTTCTCGGCCTTTTTCTTTTCTCCTTTTCTTTTTCCCTTTTTCCCTTAATATTGAACGTAACCTTTTGCTTTCAAATTGGTCAGATGTGAGTCTATTTTATAGGTGGGTCTGATTGAACATTTATATGTGTGTGTGTGTCGTGGCCTCCAGAACGCGCGCGTGGATTGACCATGAATTAATGTTTTTCTGGGAAAGTTGTAGCTCCGTGGCTGTTTAAAAATTCGATTCTTCGACTAAATCCGGCCATGATCAAATTCAAAAAAGCTGGTGAATCTGTTTTCCCCTGATAGGCATTTTTTTTTAAATATTGTTCGGATTCTACTTCTTTTTGTACGTGTGAGAATAATATGTAAAATTTGTTGCACTAGTAATGGTGCTTTGACAGTACTAATTTTATGCTGACTTTATTATGAATTTGTTGCCCTATATATGAACATATATATATATAGTTTGAGAGTATTAATTTTATGCTGGCTATATATATTTTTTCTTAATTATTTTACTGCTTTTTAAATGAATTTGTAGTAAAAATTGTAGTATCTCTAGCACTACTCTTACATTTAGTGTATCGTGAGGATCAAAAGATCGATATCGATCGTAAAAGTAGTGTAACTTTAAATAGGATATCTCATCATCAGAATCTGAATAATTCATAGTAATATATATTACTTATTAGGATAGATTGATGACCCCTAGCTTTCAAGTTTGGAGAAAGATCACGATAGACTTGCTTTCTCGATCTTATATTCAAAAACAACACACTCTACCCCTTTAGGCCACTGGTTTTTGTTTTATTTTCTGATTTTCCTTGTAATCTAATTATTCTAGTTAATAACCATCACATATGATTACCTAATTAGGTCTATCTATTGGATGGATTACAAATCAGAGGTAATTTTCTAACGGTTTCCTGAACTTTAAGAGAGATTTGTGTAATTTAACTAATTTTCCTGTGTATTAGCTTAAAACATTATCAAATATGATTCCCTAAAGTATAGTTATGAATTGAGAGTGGATCATGACAATGTTCAAACCTAATTGCTAACTAGCTAGCTAGCACTCGCAATGAGAGGCTGGGGCCCTTACTTGGACAAATATATACAGTTAGATTGGTTCTGTATTATTTCCCAACTTAATTTGGAGATGAAAATTTGCTCCCTGAAGCCCTACTCAAGATTCAAGAAAGAAGATGTTCATGTTAGGGAAATAAAAAAGGACGCAATTACAAACAAGTAACAACAAAACACATAGATTTACATGGTTAACAATTAAGGATTATGTCTATTGAGTTGCAGCGATATTTCACTATTTCTTAAGAAACAATATAAAGAGACTTCAATCCCAATAAACCCTTAGAAGTAGCTATAAATATGATCCACAAACCAGATCAAAACACTGAAACATGTCAAAAGCAGGAGCACTTCCAACAACATCGAACCGAGTCGGATGCAAGCCGGGCTCCACAGCCTAAGAGTTCATGCCCTAGGAACAGCAGTACATAAACAAAAAAAAAATTAAAAAATTAAAAAAAAAAAAAGAAGAAGATGAAGGGGGAAGAAAGCTACATATTCTAACAAAAACATGATTAAATTCTTAAATGAAAAGATGCCTTAGCTTAGTTAATAAATGAAGGGTCGTGAAGAATCTAATAGGGAGTGAGTTCTTATCAGTCGCATTATCCGATCATATCTTTGTAATCTACATATCTTTTATTTTATTTTTTTTGTCAATGATAAAAGCAATTGCATATACTGATTCTTTCACCGAAGCTCTTAGATTTTTTACATACATTTTTTTTCTGTCTTACGGGGTTAAACCAGGCCACAAGTTAGACCAAAATATATATATATGGCATCTAGCTATAATTATTGAAGGAAAATGTAATAGTAGTTGTGTTGTTATTTGATTGCTTAAGCTGATCAGTCAAACAAAACCTTTCTTCATGACTTTTTCCTTTTTGTCTTTAGAGGGGGGATGTTCACGAGGAGAGGCGATATACATGGAACGGGGAACAGTCTCCTTGCAGATTTTTTTTCATAAAAAAATTAAATATAATTAAAAAGTGTCTTTTAATATCACATTAAATGACACTTTTTAATTATATTTAATTTTTTTATTAAAAAAAACCTGTTAGAGAACAGTTTTTTTGTCCCAAAAATCATTTCCCGTTCATGAGAATCATCATGACAATTATATGTGATTTAAAAGTGCATGCAAAGGGGTTTCCATTAAAAAATGGGAAAGTCAAAAAAACAAATGATGAAAAGGAGAGTTGGCCCACTGGTTATACGTTGGACCGTAGGAGAGGAGGCTTTGGCAGTTGCCAGTATGGGCTAAAAAGGGCTATGGTGACCAAGGTCAAAGGGTAATTTTGTACAACTTGACCTGACCAAAGCTAATGCCCACGTGTGGCCACACGTCAAATTGCTTGAACCCCAAGGCCCGTGGCGTCCTTTACAAGGATCGTCAGTTTTTGGGATTAGGACTTTTTACGATTATTTGCTTAAATTTTATAGAATTTGGGTAAATAATCACGTGAGATCACTTATGAGATTTATTTGACCAAATAAAAATTAGGTTGTCCAACTACTTATCCGGTCAGGTGAATTCCATAAATTATCTCTCACAATCACCTACTTAAATTCTCTTCAATTCGAACAAATAATTATGAAAACTACTTATCATATCCTTATCCTGATCTAGTTTCTGTCCCTTCTTAGCGGCCAAATGCCAATTTTAATGTATAATTCCACGCCAAATTTGAATACCTGAAGTGGAAAAATATGTATTTCACATTACTGTCAAAGTGATAAGAGGAATTGTTATTTTCCTTCTTCTTTTTCTTCAGCTAATTAATTAGCTAGTTTTCTTTTCTTTAACCAATCATCAAATTAAACTCCTGGGACTTCAATCTGATTCTTTTGTAATCAGATGTCAATTTCGATAGCAAAATGTAAGATGAAATCGTAAGCATTTGTCTTGTTTTCTCCGAATTCTTGAAAGAGAAATCAAAGTACGAACAATAGTGCAAACACTTATTGAAATCAAGGGTGAAAATGTAAATGCAAATGCAAATGCGACTATCAGTAATATCCGCATTCATAAAATGCGGTTATCATTTTTTAATATCTCCATCTGCATCTGCATCTGCATCTGCATTCCCATTATATATATGATCACTATCCGCATCCGCGTAGTTATTAGGGTTATTAAATGGGATTATCATATGCTCTCCGCATATGAGGTAATGGGCACTTTGGATTACTATCTAAATCTATATGCAAGATTAAATAATGCAGTTATTACTATATACAATCATAAATAAAATTAGTGATTATTACTCAAAGAGGGTCATTGTTTCATAGAGTAATTGAGATTTAGATTACCAAAGAAAAGAAAAAAGAAAAAGAAAATAAATGCAATGAGGTATGACTTTGAGATAATAGTTAAAAAAACAAAACATAAAACCGCTATTCGTTTTACCAAATCCAAAATGACTTTGAGATGATAGTGAAAAATACAAAACATAACCTAAATATTTTAAACTTACCAAATCCAAAATGATGTACGTCGTTTTACCAAATATGCAACCGCATTTCTTAAAAATGTTATTTACATATGCATATATGCATGTCAAAAAAAATACATATGCATATATGCAAATATTAATTTTTGCTAATTTCATCCGCATATCCGAATAACAAATAGTAATTAAATACAAATAAAAAACGCATACGTTATTTTTCGCCCCACTTATTTCACCCTTAGATAAAACTAGGGAAACAACAAGTGCCGACGAATTAATAGGTCATACCCTTCGTCACTACCTGGACAAGATATGTTTTGTATCCAAAATGACTCAGTCAATGGATAATCTTTTCGCGTTTGAAGAGAGAGAAGAAAAAATAAAGGACAAAAGTCGGGGAAGAAAAAGAAACTAGGGTTAGAATGCCCTAGAACATGATAACCAGACAGGAATATTAATGGTGTAATTAAATGGTAAACAATAATTATATATTTTTTTATATATATATAGAATTCCAATTTCATCTTGGACGGACGTTATTGTGATCGTGTCTATCCGTTTATTAATAATTTTTTGTTAAAAAATAAAATTTAAATACTGATTAACACTCAAAATCAGTCCAATTAAATGTGAGTGTACTATTTGACAAATTTTCTTTCTCATATAACATATTAAAAAAAGATTATTATTGAACCTTTGCATCTAGGCGTTACATGTCAATGCCTGTTGAGTCTCAAATGCAAAACCATTTTGGCGTCCGACGAAAAGTAGAAGTTTTTTTTTTAAAAAAAAAAAAATTGATGAGATGCATAATTAATAAAGAGGAACTTCAATTACTTTTCTAAGTTTGATTTTCTCTCAAATAATGATGGCTTTCTGACCCTTACCATGTTTATATTATTTTCAATTCCCTTTGGACTGTAGTGTTACTAATAAATTATTTAAACATACTATATGGACTATATATTGAAATGTGGATTTTGAGGATGGTTAGGTACTTAGGTTGTCGTGCAAATAGTGAAAAGATGTCAATTGTACGAATGCAATGGACAATTGAGACATATTCGCACATGTGGTCAAAATTAAGAATGAATTCTCAACTGAAGGTCTCTTTGAAAACTTTGAATGAGACCGAGAGAGATCAAACTCCCTGAGGCCTAGGTAGAATTGGCCAAAGGCAACACATAGATGAAAACAAACAATAAGCAATGAATCTAAAACATGATTAGGACCTCTATAAAGACCGCACAAAATGATAAATAAGGATAAAAAGGTTCTGATAGAAGTTCCAAGTTGTTAGGGAGAATACTGTTCTCCCCCTTAGGCACTAGGCCCAACCCGATCAATCGGGCCCATTGTGTCCGCCCGACCGGGCTAAACCATTCAAGAAAAATAGTTCACACTTTCAAGTACTAAAGCCCATCAGAATTCATTTAGGCCCAGCCCAATTCATCCGACCCGACCACCCGACTCGGGCAGTCGGGTGTTCCAGGAAATTCGTGCCCGTGAATATCTCGGGATTATCGGGGATGTCAGGCCCACGACACACGATGCATACCTAGATCGTGCGTCCAAAACTGCTTCAGCAACGCGTTACTAAGGAAGGGATCATGCGCCCGAGATAGGCGGACGTGGAACCTCAAATATTCGTGCGCCCGAGGCCACATCTTCCTCAACTATCAACCCTCGTACAAACCGGGAACTATCCTAACTGTTCCTCAATCTCAATAAATACCAAGGTCTCTTCAGATATTAAGGTACACTCATTATCTCCTTAATATTACTCTGAGCATTTGCTCTCAAACAATACACATACTTAAGCATCGGAGCGGGATTGTCGACATCCCTCGGCGCAGCTTTCATTTGCAGGTTTCCAAGAAGGAGTATATTGGCGAATTACTGATCGACACATCACCTACCGGAACCTGTGTCAACAGATTGGCGCCGTCTGTGGGAACGACTTGTGTCATTTTTCTACTAGCAATCCGCTATGGTGAACACTAGATCAGAAGCGAATAGAGGGCCCCGGGATGATCAAAATGCCCGGGAGGAAGGAAACTTAAACAATCCCCAACTCACTCGCCTGAATGAGAAAATAGAACAGATGGCCAAAAGTATTGAGGATTTGGCTAATATGAATGCCATCCTCCAGGCTCGGGTTCCGGAACTTCATCGGGTAGTCAAGGATCCAGAAAATTGAGAGGCACGCGATAGTCACATCGGCAAACGTAGGGAGGACAAGGGAAAAGCTTCCCTAGTCGAAAATCTTTTGCAGAAGACTACCTCTCCATTCACCGAGGATGTGGCCAACATTCGTCTTCCCGAGAAGTTCAAAATTCCGAAGATTCCGTTTTACACAGGCCTTGAAGATCCCGTGGAGCACTTGGATAATTTTCGTGCCCACATGGACCTCCACCAAACACCCGAAATGGTAGCCTGCCGAGCCTTCCCTCTTACCCTCTCGGGCAATGCCCGCGATTGGTTTAGAAAAATTATGCCAAACTTCATTCGTCACTTCGACGACCTCGGAAGGATGTTCCTAACGCAGTTCATGGCCGGGAGAGTCAGAAGGAAGCCGTCCGGATCCTTGATGTCTTTGCACCAGAGACCCGAGGAGTCTCTCAAAGACTTCTTCATGAGATTCAACCAGGCACGGCTCGAACCTGAGATAGCGACCGATGATTTCATATACGGAGCCCTTTTCCAGGGAATCTGAAAAGATGGGGCTCTCGTTGCTGATATAGCCCGAAAGCCTCATTAGAATCTAGACGGCTTCATGAATAAGGCCGAGAAGTACATCAACTAGGAGGAAACACTCCGAGCCCTATTGGGATCCAAGCAGACTCACTCATCCACTTCCGAGTGTCAAAAGAAGAAAAAGGATCCTCAGAAAGAAGAACGTAGGCGTGTTCCAGAAGGAAAGGAGGCCAGACCAAAGCAAGACCAGGAGTCACTTAGAGATCACAACTGGACTCCCCTCAACGCTCCCATCATGGATGTTCTTCTGGAGATAAAGCGAGACCCTATGTATCGAAAGCCCAGGCTAGTACTTGTGAACCCGAATTCACAATTTGCAGACCAGTATTGTGCTTTTCACGATACCACCGGGCACCGCACCAAAGCTTGCATTTCCTTGAGAATCCTGATAGAACACTTCATAGAAAATGGGAAGCTTGTTCGATTTCGATTTCTTGCAAATCAGAGGATCCTACCAAACCCAGAGCACGGCAACCGCCCCCTGGAAGATCACAATCGGGTCCACCAGAATCAAAATAATCCTCGAAATGATCGAGGAAAAGATTGGGAAAGGGCTAGGGAACTAGAGTGCAGGCCTGATCCTTGGGATGTGAAAGAAAGTAGCAAGAGCCAGGCCTGACCAGCACCACAGGAAAACCTACCAGAGATACACAAAATTTTCGTTGGTTTTGGAGGAAGAGGAGAGTTCAGCTCGGCTCGAAAGGCCTATGCAAGACAAATGAAGGACTTCGAGGTGTACTCAGTGCAGAAACCTCCAAAGTCACGGAAGCATGAGGCCCAGGTGATTGGGTTCTCCAACGATGATTATGCAGGGATATCGCTCCCACATACCGACGCTCTGGTCTTAAGTTTAGCCATTGCCAATCACAAGATACACCGCATCTTGATAGACACTGGAAGCTCAGCTGACATCCTTTATAGGTCTGCCTTCGAGCTCATGAAGATTGATCAAAATAAAGTGATCCCGGCTAGACATTCGCTTGTGGGATTCATAGGAGAACAAGTGCTCCCGCTCGAGTCTATCGAGCTCCCGGTCATGGCAGGAGCATACCCGAGGCAGAGGACTGTAATGGTCCGGTTCCTAATAACAGATCAACCTTCGGCTTACAACGTCATCCTCGGGAGAACGGCTCTCAATGATCTCAAAGCTATAACTTCAACCCCCCACTTGAGCATGAAATTCCCCACCGAGGAAGGGGTCGGCATTGAAAAGGGGGATCAACGGATGGCCCGAAAATGTGACGACACAAGCTTGAAAAAGCTCCATGAAGCTATGGATCTCAGAGGAAAGACCAAGAACGACGGAAAATAGCAATCACAGTTGGGGGAACCGGTCGAGGAATTGGAAGATTTCGAGCTCGGGAACCCAAAGAAAAAGATCTGGGTAGGCTCGCAACTTTTCATTGAAATAAAAAAAAGCGTTGGTAGCATTCCTAAGACAAAATGAAGACGTTTTTGCACGGAGCCACGAGGATATGCCAGGAATACCCCTTTCCGTGATAGTCCACAAGCTAATGGTCAACCCGAGCGATCGACCGGTCAAACTGCGAAGAAAAAGTTTTGCTTCGGAACGGAATTAGGCCGTAGCCGAGGAGGTGCATAAACTCCTATAGGCCGGGTTTATTCGAGAAGTAGATTACCCATAGTGGCTGGCCAACGTGGTTTTAGTCAAAAAAACCACCGGGAAGTGGAGAATGCGTGTCGATTTCACCGACCTCAACAGAGCATGTCCCAAGGACAGCTTCCCATTGCCTCAGATTGATCTCCTGGTAGACTCAACATCTGGGCATGAACTCTTCACGTTCATGGACGCCTTCTCAGGATACAACTAGATACACATGGACAAAGTAGACCAAGAAAAAACATCCTTCATCACCAACCGAGGCCTATATTGCTATAAGATGATGCTATTCGGCCTAAAAAATGCCGGGGCTACATACCAGCGGTTAGTCAACAAAATGTTTCGAGACCAAATCGGATGAAATGTAGAAGTCTATATCAACGACATGCTTGTGAAGAGCGTCCGAGCCGCCGGCCATATAGCAGATTTGAGGGAAACTTTCAAGACATTGAGAAGTCACAAAATGAAGCTCAATCCGGCCAAGTGCGCTTTCGGTGTCTCTTCCAGAATTTTTTTGGGATTTATGGTCTCACAGAAAGGAATTGAGGCAAATCCCAAGAAGGTGCGTGCTATTCTAGAATTGCAATTGCCTCAGACCACCAAGCAACTGCATCAGTTGACCGGAAGAATAGCGGCCTTAAGTCGGTTCATCTCTCGATCCACAGATAAATGCTTTCCATTTTTCAAAATTTTGAAGAAAGCATTCGAATGGAACAACAAATGCGAGGAAGCCTTCGGGAAGCTAAAAGAGTATCTCACCAATCCGCCACTCTTGAGTCACCCAGATGAGGGGGAAATACTCTATCTTCATCTAGCAGTATCTCCCTCGGCCGTCAACTCGGCTCTGGTTTGCGAGGACTCAGGAATCCAAAAACTAGTGTATTTCACCAGCAAAGCACTCCATGGAGCCGATGAGAAGTACCCCCAGATCGAGAAATTAGCCTTCGCCCTAATTGTCTCGGCACGGAGACTAAGGCCATATTTTCAAGCACATGTCATACGGGTATTGATTGAGTATACAATGAAGAAAATATTGCAAAAACCAAACATCTCTGGCAGGTTGGTGAATTGGTCGGTTGAGCTAGGACAATTTGATATAGAATTCCATCCTCGAACTTCCATTAAGAGCTAGGTCCTAGCTGACTTCCTTTTGGAATTCAGTAATACACTCGAGAGCGAAGAACTGCCCAAGAAGGAGACCTGGATAGCTTATGTAAACGGTTCCTCAGCTAACTGGAAAAGTGAAGTCGGTGTCACTCTTGCAAGCCTGGATGGAGAAAAATTCTAATATGCAATCAGGTTGGACTTCGTTACCACCAATAATGAGGCTGTGTTGGCTGGGCTTTCCAGAGCATGGGAGATGGGAGCAAAGAACGTAGAAATCAGGAGCGATTCTCAGGTTGTAGTAAGCCATGTATAGGGGCTTTCAGAGGCTCAAGGTGAAAAAATGATCCAGTATCTCAACAAGGTACGTGAATATCAATCTAATTTCTATGACAAAAATTCCTCGGAAGGATAATGTCCAGGCCGACGCCCTTTCCAAAATAGGCTCGGGTACCTGGCCCAATATCAAAACATCTGTGTATGACGTGGTGGTGCAGACCGAACCCTCAATCATCCCGAAGCTGGATATGATGGAAATCGTAGAAAGATCAACCGATCCCGAGTGGGCTATTGATGTTGTTCAGTACCTCCGGAATAGATCCTTACCCGAAGACAAGCTGCTGCCTCATAAGGTAAAAATGCGCTTAGCACGGTACGCGCTCATTGGAGGACTACTTTACCGAAGAGGATATACCGAGCCACTTCTCAAGTGTCTCATAAGCTCCGAGGCAGAATATATGCTCAAGGAAATACACGAAGGGGTCTGCGAGAACCATTCTGGCTCTCGGATGCTGGCACACAAGGCAATGAGGGCCGGGTATTATTGGCCAACAATGAACAAAGACTTGGTCAGGCTGGTTCAACAATGCGACAAATGTCAAGGATTTGCTCAGGTGATGAAAAACCCCCTTGAAAACCTTAGTCCAATCAACTCCCCTCGGCCATTCGCGAAATGTGGGGTAGACATAGTCGAACCCATGCCACCGGCAAAAGGAAAGTAAAAATTCCTTCTTGCCGCAGCAGATTATTTCACCAAGTGGGCTGAGGTCGAAGCCCTCGCCACCATCACCACCGACAGCATAACAGAATTCCTTTAGAGCTCGGTCATATGTAGGTTCGGCATCCCACATGCCGTTGTTACTGACAACGGAAAGCAGTTTGACTGCAGACCATTTCACAAATGGTGTGCAGAACTATGGATTCGAAATTATTATTCTACTCCGATTCACCCATCGGTAAATGGGCAAGTGGAAGCCACAAACAAAATACTGAAAAAGAAGCTCGGCAAGAAGAAGGGAGCTTGGGGCGTTTATGTCCCCCAGGTACTATGGGTCTATCGTACGACAACACGCACTCCCACTGGTGCCACTCCATTCTCATTAACATTCGGTTCCCGAGGAGGTCATCCCTGCAGAAGTCGGATCACCAAGCTTCCGGGTATCACATTACAATCCGGGACTCAATGACGAAGGAATGAAGCTCATTCTGGACTTGTTACAAGAGAGAAGAGATGAAGCACAGGTTATATGGGCATCATACCAGGATCGAGCCGCCCGTTACTTCAATAAGACAGTGAACCCACAGAAGTTCCAACTCGGAGATTGGGTCTTGAGGAAAGTCAGCCCGATTACTAGAGATCCAAATGAGGGAAAACTCGAACCTCAATGGGAAGGCCCCTACAAAGTAATACGATGTCATGACAAAGGGGCATATCATCCGATCGATACAACCGGAAGGGCACTATCGAGAGCGTGGAATGTCGAGCATCTGAAGAAGTACTTTATGTGAATCGCATGTAACCAAATATGCTTTAAGTAAATTCAATTGCTTCGGAATTTGTACAGATCAAGTATCATCTGGATTGTTTTCTCGATTCAATTCAAATTAAACCAGATCGAATCAAACTAGCTTGAATTAAAGTGTTGTCTCCCTCGGTTTGAAACACAACCAACTTGGAACACACACCGGTCATGTTCCTCGGTAATGACTCAAGAAAATCCCCAAATTTGTCTAAGTCATTGGGGGGTGACTCGGTTCAAAACAAACCAGCTCAAATCAGTGTTGTCTCCCTCGGTTGGAAACACAACTGACTCGGAACACACATCGGTCATGTTCCTCGGTAATGACTCAGACAAATCCCCAAATTTGTCTAAGTCATTGGGGGTGACTCGATTCAAATCAAACCAGCTAAAATCAAAGTGTTGTCTCCCTCGGTTTGAAACACAACCGACTCAGAACACACGCCAGTCATGTTCCTCGGTCATTACTCAGAAAAATCCCCAAATTTGTCTAAGTCATTGAGGACTGACTCGGTTCAAATCAAATCAACTGGAATCAAATATTGAACTCGGAAGAAAATAACCTAGACAAACTAAAATTTGTCTAAGTTATTTGGGGGTAGCTCGGTAGCACGCCTGCAATTCAACACAAGTAGCAATTCAACACTTTCAAATTAAACAGTAATTTTAATTGCAAAATAATAATTTTGGTTACAAGCTAACTCGATTGTAAAACTTAAAATCTCAGTTCAAAATACAACCGGGTAAACAAAAAAAAATAAAATTACAAGTTTGGGCTCCCTGCCGAGTCCCCTTCGTCACCAGCTTCAACCTCCTCAGTTTCTTCATTCCCGGGAGTACAGTCTGAGACAGAAGGCCCAGATGTCAAGTCATCTCGATAAGGATATGGAGCATCTTCGGTCTAGTCCTCCACATCCGGAAAGAACTCTACTTCCAAAGTCTGGAGCTCATCGGTGGCAGTCTCCGGCATCTCGATAAGATCAGGAGTCACAGTCTCCGGATTGAACTGGAAAACATCCGGATGAAGGATTATAGTTCTCAAGCTCTCAAACCCCCAATTTGATCCCTGACCCCAGCTAAGGCCTCAGAGCCAAGGAACCAAGGAGAGTTGCTTCTTCAAGCACTTGGACTTGGACTTGTAATGGTGGCTTTTCTTCCGAAGCTTCTTGTACCGGGCATGGGCCTCTTTTTGCTTCTCGGTTAGTGCTTGCTTGTCAGCTGCCAATGAGTCCTTCTCCAACCGCATCTCGGCCACTCGGGCCATCAGAGCTGCCTTGGCTTCATTAGCCTCCGTCAGGTTGGTCAACACCTGATCGAGGGTCTTTTCACTTTCAAGCGCCTGGGCACGAGCCTCTTCCGCCTGCTTCTGAGCTAAAACCAGATCTTATCCCGAGCCTCAATGGTCCGATCTCGGATTTGAATGTCCTTTTTTAAGGCCTCGATCTTAGAATCCAAATCCTCGGTCCAAGACTCCTCGAATTCTTGCTCCTGAATCCGGGATTGCATCTCGGCAACCTTGGCCTTCAGAGAAGGTTGACTCTCGGTAGCTCTCCGGTGGTTTCGCCACAATGCAATCGACCTTATTATGCCCTACAAAAAAAAAGGGTAAGAAGAAAAACAATGAGTATAGAAAATTATTTACTCATTAAACTTACTTGAAACTGGGCATGAAGGACTGCCTCCGCAAGCTCCCCAGAAGAACCGATCCTGGGTACTGACATGAACTTCTCCGGGAGTACCTGCAGCAGAGCCTCCAAGGGACATGACAGCGAACCCTCTCTCAGGGAGTCCATCCATTCTCCCTCTCGGGAAGTACTGGCCTCCCCGCGACTCGGTATGGAATTCCAAACTCCGGTTTGGGGTACCTTTAGTGCCTCGGGCCTTGGAGAGTCTACTGCCCCAGGTACGTTTAAGTCTTCTCCAATTGGATCTGGTAAATGCTCAACCTCGATCTCCAAACGACCCAGGGGTTCCATTAACGCTTGGTTCCCAGTATCAAAGCCCTTCTCGGGCTCCATACGAACATGGGCTTCCCCTGGTGCATTGTTCCCGGGTTCCAAATCTGCCTTGGGCTCCGAATAAGGCTCGATCATTTCAACCGAGGCAAGACCTAGAAGGTCCCCGGCAACTGATGTAGCCGCAATGTTGGGTTCTGGAGGGGAGCCCTCTGCTAAGACCTTCTATACGACCGGAGCCATTGGCAGTACAAAACGGGGCCGACCAAAAAGGAGCTCTGCCTTGGAATGGACAGTTGAGGCATGTTCACACGCGTGGTCAAAATTAAGAATGAATTCTCGACCGAAGGTCTCTCCGGAAACTTTGAATGAGACCAGGAGAGATCAAACTCGATGAGACCCAAGTAGAATTGGCCAAAGGCAACACATAGATGAAAACAAACAATAAGCAATGAATCTAAAACATGATTGGGACCTCTATAAAGACCACACGAAATGATAAATAAGGGTAAAAGGGTTCTGATAGAAGTTCCAAGTTGTTAAGGAGAATACTGTTCTCCCCCTCGGGCACTAGGCCCAACCCGATCAGTCGGGCCCATTGTGTCCGCCCAACCGGGCCAAACCATTCAAGAAAAATAGTTCACACCTTCAGGTACTAAAGCCCATCAGAATTCATTTAGGCCTAGCCCAATTCATCCAACCCAACCACCTAACTCTGGTAGTTGGGTCGGGTGTTCCAAGAAATTCGTGCCCGCGAATGTCTCGGGATTATCGGGGATGTCAGGCCCACGACACATGATGCATACCCAGATCGTGCGTCCAAAACTGCTTCAGCAACGCGACACTGAGGAAGGGATCATGCGCCCGAGATAGGAGGACGAGGAACCCGAAATATCCGTGCACCCGAGGCCACGTCTTCCTCAACTTACAACCCCCGTACAAATCGGGAACTATCCTAACTGTTCCTCTATCTCTATAAATACCAAGGTCTCTTCAAATATTAAGGTACACACATTATCTCCTTAATATTACTTTGAGCATTTGCTCTCAAACAATACACTTACTTAAGCATCGGAGAGGGATTGTCTGCATCCCCCGGCGCAGCTTTCATTTGCAAGTTTCCAAGGAGTATATTGGTGAATTACTGATCGACATGTCACGTACCGGTATTTGGTGAAGGCAATAACCACCATTTAGTGATTTGTTGTAAGAAAAGTATTCTTAAGAACCGAACGAGAACCGTTGGATAGGAACAAACGCTGTCTACAAATGTCTCAACTAACATATCAGTCCACATAGGTGCAAAGAGACGGTAACCCAAACAACACAAAATACGCAGTAAAACACAAAAACAGTTACAGAAAACACCAGAAAAACGATAGAAATACAACAAAACACCCAAAAAAATCTGCAACGCAAGAGGAATACGATGAAGCCACAATCTAGAAAGGCCATGCGCCAGAGCGTGGTGGCCGAACGGCGACACTGAGGAGAGCGGGGAGGCCCAGTAGCATGGAGGTGGGGCGTGTCTGAGGGCGGAGCTGACGGAGGTTTACAGATTCAATTACAGATTCAAGAAACTGTTGGCAATGGGCGCGGGTAAGGGGGGAGAGAATTACGACATCGGGGACAATGTGCCAAGGGAGGAGAGCAACCGGTAAAGGTGTTATTTGGAGGAAACAAAATCATCAACTATGGAGAAAGAGAAAAACGTCAGGAATGAGAAGAGCAATTAAGGAGAACAAGGGGGAAATGGAGGAGGGAAGGAAAATGATCCATCCCTCCTCCCTTGAAAAACCACCGGAGGTAGAGGAAAAACCTCACAAATGGAGGTAGCAAAGCCTTACTTTCCCATGTAATGTTTACAACAGAAATTAGGTGAATTTTATTGATGTAAAGTTTTTGTTTACCAAGAAATATAGGAGAATGTCCCTCAAAATAATTTTGTTCAATTAGTGTGCACCATATATATCACAACAAATTCACCTTCAAGAGAAAACCTGATATCAAAATAAGATATGTATGCCTTACACATAAACTAAACCTAAACCAGAATAAGCTCATATTAGTCTAATTTGTTAAGGTATATATTAGTATTTTTTGTGTACCCGGCCAATATCCACCCGTTTGGTTGGGCTCTCAGCCCACAACATCGCCTAATATTCTTGATGGGTACGTCGAATGGACCCATTATTGCGGACTCATTGTCGAAGCTAGGAAGTACGAAGCAAGGAATCACAACCCTGCCACATCACCCAACCGCTCCAATATTCTCTGTGGAAGGTCAAGAAATGGTTGCAATTTTTGGTATAAGGTCTTTTAGTTGCGTAAATTATAAGGTGATAAGAAAAAAATACATTTTATTTTTTGGTAATTAGCTGAAATTTGTTGATTGATTGTGTGAATTTTTTGCTTGCGTTGATCCTTCTATGTGTGAGCACGGTAGAAGTATAATGAGAAGCTGATGAAAAGGCAAAAATATCAAACAAGGGAGAAAAACTATCAGATTGCTTTGGCTTATAAATGGGTTTTTTTTTTTTTTTTTGGCTACTAGTTATAGATTAGGAGGTGATGCCATTATGGCTCATATAATGTTACAGTGATGAAGAATGAAATTTAAATTGTAAAACACTGTTTGATGTAAATGTGGTTGTAATGATTGATTTGCAGTTGCAGTTACGATTTGATGCATTTTGGTTGTTCTTTGGTAAAACGCAGTCATGTTGCAAGTCTTTTGTACTCTTTCATGGTCAGCCATATTTAATTAGTATACATACATGCATGTTAGTCATTTGATGACATCAACTAGCTCTTGTTGATCTTTTACATTTGTCCTAGAAGCATTGCCTTTATTAATATTACTACTTAATCATTAAGGAAACCCCATATTGAGATAGATAATCTGAGGCTTAATTAGTTTGTTATTGATTCTCTTGGATTGAAGTTCTCTAAGTTGTTAGAGGACCAACAAGTTTGAAGCTTTCATTTACTTCAATTATAGGTTGATTTATTTGCATTAGATGCACACAAAATAAGTAAGAAAGTTATAATAAAGGGAAAAGTTTATCAAATGCATCAGTTTATGCATGCTTTTATGCTGTTGAAGTTAATTGAATGAATAATTTGAGTAAATAGGAAACTGAGAACGTTTATCAACCTATTGAGTTGTTGATAGTCTATTCCTTATCAGTCTACCATTTAATGTGTTTTAGTACTATTATTTGATGACAACTAAACTTTTAACTAATTAGATTTAGTCATTAATGAAGTTGGATTGGGAGAATATATTTACTTGGAAGAAACATGATTGGCTTTGATATTGTGAAGGAGTAGAACCATGTTGTTGCAGGTTTTAATCTCTATTGCAAAGAAGCATAGAAAATATCATCATGACAAAGTAAATGAACCCAATTGGCAAAATGGAGATAAGTGAAATATCATCATAACAAACAGTGATTCATCAATTACAAAAACATAATACTATCGACTTACAACAACAAAACTTTTGTACAAAAAAGCTCAAACAATTAGCTTAATCAAGACCATGACCTTTGTCACAAGTGTCAACCAACAGTAAATCAACACAAAACCCAACAACATTGAAGACAATGGTAGACCATATCATCTCCAACATTAACAAATGGTACTCTGGTTTCTTCACTTACTCAACCAGGGTGGAACTGTTCCTAAGCTTGGAAACAGAAGTCTCTTCAAAAATTTTAAAAATCTTTAATTTTTTAAAGAAAATTTCTAATTTTTTTTTCATTATGAGTTTGACCCCATAAAATTCATTTTTTACCTTTAAAATTTTTTATTTTTTAATTTTGTACCCCTCGTGTAAAATCCTGATTCTGCCCATCTGCTCAACATTCCAGCATTAGGTTTCAAATAGTAAATGGCAAAAAAAATAAAAAAAATTAGCATTACTCACGTTTTATTAGCTTTTGGGTTTTGGGCCATCCTTTAAGGCCTTGGGTCTGGAGCCCTTCTTTGTAGTTAGGCCGACATGTGGAGTAGGTTGTGATGGCACTCCATGTAACCAAGATGATCTGATAAAAGAATGCTTGGTCCAAAAACCCACGTGGACCCGTGGTCCACTAACGTGGTTCCTTTATTAGTACGCAATGTCAAAAAAAAAAAAAAAAAAAAAAAAAAAAAAAAAAAAAAAATTGGCTTATGAGATAAAGGTCTAAATTTAATAACATTTTACAAACTTGATCTGGTTACTGTACATGTTGAGGATAAAATCCACTATTCCCCTACATAGAAATAAGATAAATGTTAGAACTCATTCTAGTATTTTTTTGGGATTCTTCTATGCAAGTCAATTACATGGGGATGACTACCCTTACATAAAACTTAAAAAAAAAAAAAAAAAAAAAAAAAACCAGTGCATGAATAATATATAATTGCATATTTATGAAATCTCTTATAAAAGAGCACACGCCCCAAAACGAGGATCTCTCTGAATAAGTTTTTGGAGAATGATTTTAGTTGACGTGACTAAAACACAGCAGAAGAGTTATTATTTATAGTGATAAGGGATGAGAAGAATTAAAGGCGATTAGATTTATTTGAGAGAGAGATTAGATTAGAAGAAGAAATGTTTAAAAAAAGAAAAAGAAAAACAAACCTGAAGTTAATACCGTTAAAATTTATTAAAAGTAACATTTGCTCTCACATGTTTTAGGACACTTCTCATCTTATTAAACTTGATTGTAGCTAATTTTTGCCCATGTTTGTCGAGCTGAATCCTTGATTTGCATAGGATGCGATAGTGCCTTGATGAGGTGTTGAGATGGATGAAGGATCTTCTGCTGAGGTGGATGAAGGATCGATCCTCTGCTGAGGTGGTGTGTGGGTCATGTACACTAACACTCTCTTCATCCTCACAAAAAAGTTTCAGATATGCTTTCTAACTAAAAATTTCTCTGGTCAGTTTATTCTAAAAAAGAATGTATGGACTTTAGTATTGGAGTGTTTTCGATCCTCTCGGGAACCGACAAACTTTTTAGTTGTTTATAAAAATTTAAAAAAAAAAAAAAAAAAATCTTTTTTAACGACTACTTTTTTTATTTTGCAAGTAACCTATCGCCCATCCGGCAATCAGAAAAAAAATATTTTAACTGTGTATATATATATATATATATATTGAACGAACTGTGTATATATATATGTATACTGAAATTAAAAAGAGAGACGGAATCCTAATTTGAGAATGGATGTGGTCATCATCATCACCTAAGCATATTCTAATGTTTGGTGGCTCCAAATCTTTGCAATTATGCACTATCTAGTCTACATACTAGGATTAATATTTCACTATAGAAGCGATTAATTAGTTGATTTAACTAATTGGCACTGGTATTGCAACAACGTACACATTTATTATTATTTTTATTTAGAGGAAAAGGACTTCTTTGGATGAGTTCAATCTTATCAGATAAGCCTATCACTCAATAGAGAAGCATATATAGGTACATTGAGCCTGGCCATAGTAGCCAAATGCTTAATTCGTTCTATATGAGACACTAGAGTTTAAGGTATGGAATTATGTGTCGGGCATGTTTATAATGTGAACTGAAAAGGGTTAAGGTGAAATAAGTAAAGATTGTTACATTCGAGACTGAAACTCATGGGGTCCCATATCGCCTAACAACTAATCATTTCCCCACTATAGCTTGACTTCATTGAAAAGCAATCTCCATTAAAAACTTACAAATTTGAATTTCAGTGTGTCTATGATCCATAACTTTGTCACTTTTATAACTTTTTTTAATGGATTTGATAGCCCTAGTTTTGATGAATTATACAGATTCATGTACCCATTACATCCGCAAATAGAGAAAGGGCTGAATCCATTCAATTTTATTTTTTTTAAAGCATATGTTCAATGTCACTTTTGTTCTTGTTCTTGTTCATTAATTCTCTCTTGATCCTTATTTTCAGTATCAATTCAGAGTATTTCTTGTTTCTGTTAAAATCGAATCTAAACATAGTCGATGTAACAGATTGCCAGATTGGTTCTCAAAACAGAGACCGGGTGCATAAAGTAGAAATGCTTATGATGTTCTGCCAAACTTATTCATTGAAAAGGGAATTGCAAAAGACAAAAAATTGAAATGCCAACGTGTTGATATTCAATTATTATAATTTTTTTAGACAGCTCAGTTTTTGTTTTCAAAACTGAGTAATTGGCAAGAAAAATCACTTTTCATGCCCATTTTGTTACTGCTCTGTTCAAAGTCAAATAATATGTAATAGCCCCGTATCCTACAAATCGTTAAATTGTTGATTAATCAGCTTAAGCTTTTAAGATAAGTGGCGATTTAACATGGTATCAGAATCAGTGATTATGAATTCAAACCCGGACTCTCCATCATTTATTGTATTTCAATTAAATATACTATATACTCGTCCAGCTTTTTAACTGATTTATTTTCTGGTCATGGGATTGGTAATAGAGATGTGATACACGTTCATTTCTTATACATTTGTTGTTTATCTTTTTTGCAAATGAATTAATCGTTGAATTTATAGGTGCTACAAATCTAATGATTGATCTGCCAAAAAACTATACGGAGATGTACAACATCGTATATATACTAGATGGAAAGAAATCGTATCTCTTGTTAGTAAGCTGTCAAAATTTAATAAAAATTTGAGTTGCTATAAAAAAAATTACAATGTTGCAGTTTTTCCAACGACGCAGATTTAGTTTTATTCTCACTCCTTCTCACACAAAAATTATAATTAAATTTAAACCGTTAAAAAAATTTCGGCACCTATAACACCTAAGCCAAGTATGCTTAAAAGGAAGATATAAGATTCACCTTTTTGCGAACAGGTGAATCTCACATCATAAACCATTCAAAACAAGTGAACTTCACAATCCTAATCTCTTAAACAAGTAATGCTAAAAAGAAGACCCATCTTCCTTGTGTCGTCTCAAAAATGATGTGCCTTTTAAAATAACAATTAAATTTGTGATAGATTATTATTGAATTTTGATCCAATAATGATTTTCAAAACCATCTCAATTTTGACCCCGTTGATATTGGCATCGTGTATTACCTATTGCGTAGGTAAAAACTAACAGCAAGTAAATCTATACATTTACCCCCCCCCCCCCAACACAGATACAAACAGATCATTCATGCATGTAAATCAAAATCTTTCTTATTAATAGTAACTTTTTATCATTTCTTTTGTGTTTTGGCCCCTCCACATATATCTATCTTTTCTTTTCTTTTTTTATTTAAAAATCCGCATCTAGGCGTCATGATCTAGTAATTTATTATTATTTTTGTTATTATTATTTTATATAACGAGGTTGTCTGAAACATACCCGTGTCCGAGGTTTATCCTGTGCATCATCTAGATCATTCATGCATCTAGCTAGGCGTCATAAAGCCTCGGACATGTGCAATTCACCCATGCATTTTTCATGCACTGATGCACCAAGCAATTATTGATGACGCGCGTACGCCACTTGTATAGCTTCCTCCAATAGAATTTTATGTAAATAAAGTTCCGATCTTTCAACTGACACCATGCGGATGCTTGACTGATCACTTTGAACTCCCTCATTTAAAAGCTTATAATCATAATTTATAAAATATGTTATAGATAATTATGGTTTATATATATGATTTGGGCATTTTTTAAGAGAAACGTACAAAAGGATATATATATATATATATATATAAAAAAAAAAAATATAATATATATATATATATATATTTGTTTAGATTTTTGTGAGTGAAAATATTGTCTTTTTTAGTTAAATACAAAAATTATTGTATTAGAGCCATATTTATACATGCTCTCTCCCAACAATTTAATTTAGAACAATATAATATACTCTAGTTATAAAGAAAATTATTTCAATAAGCATGATAGGATTTATTAAGAATACCAATGCCCATCCATAAAGAACTAATCAAATTACAAACCAAATAATGTTCACTTAATTAGAACACAAAAAACACATTATCCCAAGTAATCAGTGATCACGACCATAATAAAATAATAAAATAAAATAAAATCTAAGTGGTGAATTGAAAGATCTGCATCATTTATTACATATATCACCTAATTAATGTGTCATCCTCCCTGTTTACTTTTTAGGGGCGAAATTAGGATTCTTTGTATGGATACTGTTACGAATGCATTCATGCATTTGGTGGATGACCATTTAGTTTCATCTATTGGAATTCTACACATTCATGTCATCTTTTAGAATTCCATAACATTCATGTAATACATTGATGTAGCCTTTTAATTCATGTCCTATCATTTCCTATTCCTTAACCTCCCACTATGATTCTATGTCTATAAAAGGGAGTATTGGATACTTTGTAAAATACACAATTATAGAGAAGAATCATACATAGTTCCTGAAGAACTAGTTTCATATTTACAATCTTTTTATCTTGTCTTGTTATTTTCATTAATTTTACAACACGTTATCAGCACGAAGCTCTAGCCAGTTGTTGTGTTCTTTTGATCTTCAACATCAAAAGCTATCCGTGGGATATTCTTCAATCATTGTAAGCCTCTTTAAGATTTAGTAATCTTATTATCTATTTTGTTAATTAACATGCTAACATATGCTTAGAAATTTTTATTGTTTTAAGAATCATATTAAAACATATGAATCTTATGATCCATGTGCGATTAATATGAACTAAAATGTTATCATTTTATAATGTTATGAATATTGATGTTATGAATCTTAGAAATACTATTAAGAATGAAAATCAAACATCCCAGTAGGATCGTGATAAAGCAATGAATGAAAATCAAGCATCCCTGCAGGATCGCGCTAAAGCAATAATTTTTCTTCGTCATTATCTACATGATGAATTAAATAAAAATGAGTACCTTATAATAAAAGATTCATTGACCTTGTGGAATAATTTGAGGGAGAGATACAAGTACCAGAAGACAGTTATCCTCCCAAAAAGCTCATTATTGTTGGATGCACCTGAAGTTGCACTCTTTAAAATCAGCTCACAGTTAAAACTGTGCACTTATGATGATATATACCATATTTCATGCCTCGAATGTGCTCCTGCAGCAGCAATATCGAGAGTGTAATTTTACAAGATATTTTGAACTAATATCTTGTCTTCTAGTGGCTGAGCAAAACAACGAGCTATTAATGAAAAATCACCAATCTCGTCCAACGAGTTCTACACCATTTCCTGAAGCAAATGGAACCTCATTTTGTGGTAATAAAGGAAACCATTATCGTGGACGTGGACGTGGTAGAATATATATATATATATATATTATAGAGGTCAATGGGAACATACTCATAATTCTTACAAAAGAAATGTTCATTTCCACCAGAAGTGGAACCACACTGAGGCGAACGAATATAAAAACAAAGGTTTACAGAATAAACCCACAAAGAACTATGAAGATCGATAAATGTTACAGGTGTAATATGAAAAGACATTTGTCGCGTACCTGCCGTATGCCTAAATATCTGATCGACCTATATCAAGCATCCATAAAAGAGAAAGAAAAGTGGATTAAAATGAATTTTGTTAATCACATTAATCTTGTAGTAATATATATATATTTTCATTATGTTGTCAATTTTAATTTTATTTTGTTATTTTATTTTGATTAATGAAATTTAATATTTATTTTATTATATATGGAGGTATGGGTCATACTGATGGAATGATTAATTCCAAAATGATTGGTGAAGATTTGTGTCTAGCAGACAGTTGTACAACGCACACAATTCTTAGAGATAAGAAATATTTTCAATACTTAATATTAAACAAAGCTAGTGTCAATACAATATCAGGTTCATCAAACCTAATTGAAGGCTCTGGAAGAGCAAATATTATATTGTCAAAAGGAACAAAATTTTGTATTGATGATGCTTTGTATTCTTCTAAATCTAGAAGAAATTTAATCAGTTTTAAAGATATTCGTCTAAATGGTTATCATGTTGAAACCACTAATGAAGGCAGTGACGAATATCTTTATATTACTTCAATAATTTCGGGCCAGAAGCTCATATTGGAAAAACTGCATGCTTTCTCTTCCGGGTTGTATTATACAACAATAAGAACAATTGAATCACATGTTGTGATGCACCAGAAGTGCTCTAATCCAAAGATGTTTATGCTTTGGCATGATCGTCTTGGACATCCGGGAACAATTATGATGCATTGAATAATTGAGAACTCTCATGGGCATCCCTTAAAGAACCAGAAGATTCTTTTACAAAGTGATTATCATTGTGCTGCATGTTCTCAAGGTAAACTTGTAATAAAACCATCCCCTTCTAAGGTAATTCTTGAATCTCCATCATTTTTACAAAGAATTCAAGGAGATATATGTGGGCCAATTCACCCTCCATGTGGGCCATTTAGATATTTTATGGTTTTAGTAGAT